>CM039516.1:15290657-15447103 GCA_022432975.1 Begonia masoniana
AACTCAGAATAATACCGCTTTTTAATAATATTGGGGTTGGGTTCTTTATGATTCACACCATCCAATGGGTTGCTGGTGACACTAAAAACAACATCCTCGACCACAGTTTTTTTTTTTTACATAGATTTCATTACTATTTCATAAACAAACAATAAACCACTTTTAAAGCATATTGAATACCACTTGAAGGCTGAAGTGTAAGCTGTTTAGCCTGTGATCACACGTATCATGAATGCTTGCAAGAGGCAACAAATTAAAACCTGCTGCACAATTTTACAAAAATCTCATTTTCATGAGCAATATAAGCCTCGTGTATTTACCAATACGCACACACCAAAATTTTACGGTGTCTTTTAACTAACCTACCTAGTTGTCCACTTATGTTCCGTGGAAAATAACAGCCTATAGGTTCATATATGTTATTAAATTAATACTATCTAGGAGCTAACTTATCCATACATCAAGGAAAGAGTTAGAAAAAGAATGATTAGAAATACCAAGTGTGCTAGTTTAATACGTAGTTCACTACGTCAGATCTTCTTTATAATGACCTTAGGACAGTAAAAATCCATGAGCACGAAGCCTTCACATCCAAGAATATCCTCGCTTCCCATTTCTTGATGTTTGGCTAGCTTTGGCATCATTTTTTTTTTTTTTTTTTTTTTTTAACTTTAGGACGGTGCCGGATTGATAAGGAGCCAGGTAAGTGGTGTTAGGTTTCCGGCCTGTACGTCAATATCGATGTTAGGAATTAAGTCTCGTAGTTGTCATGATTTCGGGGTTGCTGAGGAGTCGGGTTAGATTAGGACGTTTCGTCCGAGTGGTCGGTAGGCTAGTTTATGTATGATATGATTGTTTGGTGGAGCACCTCCGTTTCATGCTTTTGTTTTCTCCTTTAAGATTTTATGAATGTTCACTTGTGTAGTTTTCAAGTAAAGAAGTAAAGTAAATAAATATATGTAAAGTTGGAGGATGAGTAGGCACGAGGGCACGTTAATGCAACTCAGGGCAAAGAAAAATGTGTTAATGGCAACTCAGGGCAAGAAAATTATTAATGGCACCTCAGGGAAGAACAAAATGTTGTAAGGCAACATCAGGCAAGTGTTGGGTTTCTACAGGTAACGGGGTGGTGCCCGTGCCTACTCATGCCTGAAGATATATATGTAAATGTTATGTAAAGTAAAGAAATGAAAAATGAACATGTTTTGAAAGACCATGCATTACGTATACTTATGTGTTAGTGCACCTCCTTACTAAGCATTAGGCTTAATGTGTTTATCGTATGATGTAGGTGACGAACACGAAGGTGAGGAACCTCTTCCTGATGATCACGCGTAGATGGTCGGTGGATTGAGCTCATTGCGGTGGGGCGTGTTTTGGTTAGGCTGGATGATCTATGGGTATACTCCGAGCATTTTGTGGTAAATAGGTGTGATTTGGATTGAATTTGAATGATAATCTTAGGACGTATAGAGGAGTTGATATTTTGGAAATGGTATAATGGATGTGGGCTCGAATTAGTGTTGTTTAGAATGACTTAAAAGACGTATCTGTTTTGATGATGTTTTAGGAAGATCCGTTTTTAAGTTCAATATTATGTTGAGGATTGTGTTGGATTGATTTAATGATTATAGGTATTGAAATTGTAAGGATATGCTCGTGTTTTAAAACGATCCACGCGGTTGGTTTTCGTGAATTTTAGATATGTTTTGGATACGTTTTAAGTTGATTTTTTTTTAAGATTTTACGGGAGGTAGAGTCGAGAGTGTCGGAAATGTGTGGGTAAACTTTCAAGTGATTTGGAGGTATTAGGTTGGGGAAAATAGGAAGAAATATGGGAAAAAGTCAAAAAGGGTCAAAATGAGTGTTTTTAGGTGTTTTTGGGTGAGAAAGACCCGAGCCGGGCCGATTGATCGGGCCCGAGGCACAACGGTCGCGGCCGGGGTGTTTTTGGATGAAGAAAAGCCCGAGCCGGCCCGATCGGTCGGGCCCGGGGCACGATCAATCGCGGCCGGGTACATGGGGGGGCGCGCGCGCGGCCCCCAGCGTGCGCGGCGCGCGGCACCCAGCGAGCCCCCACTTGTCCCAAATCGTTTTTTTTCAAAATTTGACTTTTCAAAACATGTTTTAAACCCGACCTTTTCCGATACTTTTTAAATGTATTTTACGAGCGATCCCCATGTATTTTAAGGATTTTAAGGGCGTAAAAACCGAGTCGACATTTTTTCGAAAAAGGGTTTTTACCTCGTTTCAATGATTTAAAAGTTACGAATTTATGCCCGTCATGTTTAAGGTTAACGTTAGGTTAATTAGGGTCGATTGAGGTTGGTTTTAGAGTGTTAAGTAAAAATGAAAAATTTGCACGTGAAAGTTCGAGGGTTTAAAGTCAAGATTACGTCATGGATAGTCCGTGGCGGCCCTGACCGGGTTGGGGTCGTCACATATGCTGCATCTGTTGATGCATTTGCTGCTGCATCTCATACATTTGCTGCATCATATCCCAGCTACTACCAGTCTCAGGGGCAAAATGGCGGCGCTGGCGGTAGCGGGGGCTGGGGCGGGTGCGGGGACATCCTCCTCATCGGAACATTTCGAGATGTGGAAGGCCCTGGGATCTCCCTTCAGCATCCAAGACCCGTTGACTTCGACTAAGCCCATTCGAGTCAAATGGGTCATGTCAAATACATCGACAAATCTGTGTGATCTCATCTGCTCTCCACTGGGCAGATGAAGCTGATATCGCTGGACGATCTTCCAAATCAAAGTCTCGTACAACAGATTCTTATTCTTGGTTCGCTCAACCTCATGCATTTGACATATAATCATGTCTCCTGGGTCGAAATCATGCTGCTGTAGAGCTTCTCCATGACATACAGATCCATCCAGTTGACGATATTTCTATGACCATCCCTTGGCAGGAGGGTGTGGCTGATCACTAGCTTTGACATTCAGGTTCTTCGATCTCGGCTTCACGAATGCTGCAATGCCCGAATTGCAGTGGATTTGCCTAAGGAACTCTAGTCCTTCTGCTGTTCTAGCAAAATCACACTCTCAGGAAGCGTGATAATATCTCTCTATATCTTCTACGGCAAATCCGAGCAATTTTTTAGTAAGAGCTGGGGATACGACAATATCTGTACCGAATAGTTACATCTTCAAGCAGCCTAACCTCCCGGTAGTACACAAGTTCGCATAAAATAAACAAACAATTATGTCGCAGCTGTTGCCCCTCATGTCGTACACCTTGTGCAAGGAGGATGACGTCAAACATCTCTTTGATATCCAAGGACTCCCAACTGCTAAAGTTGGCAGTCTTCTCATAAATAATTGAGCGGATTCCCGTATCCCGCTTAAACTGCTCTTGACACTATTGGTTACGAAATTTTATGGACAAATAACCAGGAGATGGTTGCGGCACTTGATCCAGCGCCCAGTTTGATGGGCCACCTTCTGCCATCTGGGAGGAGCCTTTCGACCAATAAACATTCTTGGGGGGCCATTTTCGGATTCGAGAATTTTTTTGGATTTTCTGATTTTTTGGGATTTTTACGAAAAAATTTATAGTTTTTGGCAATTTTCAGCTCGGGCTTAGGGTTTTTTTGCTCGGTTTTGGGATTTCCTCGAATGTTTTTTTGTAGATTTCGGCAAAAAAAAACCCCTCGGTTTTGGGATTTTCGCGAAAAAAATTGAGGGTTTTGGCGATTTTTCAGCTCAGACTTAGGGTTTTGGCTCTATTTTGGGATTTTCTTCGAAGGTTTTTTTTACAGATTTTGGCAAAAAAATGGTAGGATCTGAGAATGTTGGCGGCAAAACGCTCCGATCTGAGGATTTGGACGAGAGAAAAATCAATGTTCTGAAGATAAATCATCCAAATGGGGCTGTCGGGTTTTATTTTAACACAGATCGGTCCCCCGTTTGAGGGTGAACACCTCCACATGTTCTTCAAACAGAGACCATTTTACAGGAGACAATTCGTTTTGAAACGGTCCCTCGTTCTATGTGCAAAATGCAGGACGATGGGTTATCGGTTGACCGCCAGGGTTTTTTTTATATAAGTTTTTGATAATTTAAAGTTTGTTTTATTAGGGTTAATATTTTGAGGGTTTTTTTAAAAAAAATCTCATTATTCAAGAGTTAAAATATTTTTAACCCTTAATATTAAGTATTCATTAAATGTACTTTTCTTCTTACAATTGTGAACACTGTGTCAAATATTATGAAGTATATTTCATCTAAAAAAGTATTAAATTTTATTTAAATTTATACGCACATTCAAATTTATATTCAAACATTTAATATTATTAGTATTAAATTATATTGTAAATAAATTAAAATGAAATACCAAGTCTTACGGGAGTATCCTATTCTCTCTCAATCAAGATATTCTCTCTTTCGTCCAAGAAAGATTGAATTTTCAATAGAGCAACGTTAAGTTTACCTTTTATATTTATTCTAATGCTTATTCCAGGACATGTTTATTATTAATTGGTGTAATTAATGATTTATTTTAATTATTTGTAATTTATCAGTTTAATTGTATCGATTAATGATTTAGACGTCACGAGGTAAAAATTAAGAAGTCAAATTATAGGACAAATGTAGCTATAGCATTGCCCCTTTTAAATTTTTAGAAGCATTAAGTGTAATTTATGAGAATTTGTTTCTAAAATTATTCTTCTACATTTGTGAAGAGTATTATATTATTATTATTATTTTTTTATGGTAAAATTGCTTTAACTAGGATAGGTGAGCTGACCCTTAAATTATAAAAGTATCTTTGGAGCGGATTTCCGGGATTAAAAAGGGATCCACATAAATGAAAGAGTGAGAAAATTTTGTCCTCGTTGTAAGAAATCCGTCTCATTTTAAGTTCGATTTAGTTTCTTTCAAGTTTTCTACTATTTATGAGTTGTTTTTTTCTTTGTTCTACCGTTTCTTCGTCATATTCATATTTTTTGTCATTGATTTCTTGTCTGATTAAGTACATCTTTTCTACTTACCGGTCGTCTTCTATTTCCTTGTAATCATATGTACATGTCATCCGCGCACTTTTAGAGATAATATACTCCAGTACTTTTTTTTTGAACAAAAGTCTATTATGAAAGTTCGCTTTGAACCCCCCATAGAGCCCAATCGACGATACTTTTCCTACTTTTTTATTTTCGGATCTCCACCATTAGTTCTAGACACTCGTTCTCTAATTTAATGAGAAAGGACGGTTTGTTAATGAAAAATAGTTTAATGGTTAGTTTGTTAATAAAATTATTTTAAAAGTCAACTTGTAATAACCCCATAGTCTAAATATTTTTTTATTATTATTTTTTTTTTACTTCATTCTTTATTTCATGGAATAAAATCATACTGCGTTAAAAGTGTGATCGTTATTTTTCTTTGGATAAATATCAAAATAAATCATGAAGCATGATGATACTTTTAACTTATATCATGAACTTTTAATTTTGTCAATTGACGTCTTAGACTTTGAGATGTTACCAATGGATATCTTGCTGAGCATCCGTTATTGTTTCCGTTAATTTAATTTCGTCAATAAACTTTAAAATAAATAACTACTTTGACCTTTAATTTATTTATTTTTATTATATTTTTGAAAAAAAAAAATAATTTATTAAGGTTAACTATGATTATTGTTTTTTCCTCCAAGAAATGGCCACCTGAAAACTTATATTGATTGATTTATTTAATTTTATTACTTAATGGTTGAAATGGATTTGTAGACTTGCATTCTCTGCGCTTTTCTTCTGCTCCTTCTCCGGCGATTCCATGTCTGTTATCTTCTCCACAGCCAAGATGATGCTTCTTTCATCGGGTTCTCCACCCATTTTCTCATCAGATTTTCCATCTTCTTCTCTACCTTTAGCAACCCATTTTAATTTCCTTTTTTTTTCTTAGTCTTTCTGAGCTTATATGGGCACTGTTTTTGCCAGATACCAGACATGTGATGGGGCTTCTTCTTCTCTGTTGAAGATAGTTTCTCAGAGAATATGAAGATAAAATTCAAAGCTAGTGGTGTTTGTCTGGGGAAAAAAGCAATTACTTCCAACGTGCATTTAATGATTCTGGTTTATAAGATCCAACTTCAGCAATTTAGAAATTAGACGAAGATACTAAAAATCCTTGGAATCAAACTTCCTTAAGAAAAGGTAAAGGAAGGGAAACGACATTTCCAAATTAGTCGCAGGCCAAAAACTCCAGACGGCAGATCGAATTTGACGGGAAAAGAGAAACCACTTTAATCTCTTGAGTTGGCACTGATTTTTAGAACAAACGCCAAAGTCAAACGCAACCACCAACAGTCTTAGGAGAGGATGACCCAGCTGTATCCTTCATCCTGGACCCAACTCCACATCATCATCACTACATAGAAATAATTTCTATGTAACTACAGTACTCTAACAGTTCCACTTCTCAAATCTTTCATCATCTTTCGTAATGCAAATGATTAGTAAACAGAATGACGGAAAATCATGACTGAAATTATGATAAAGAATATTGAATTCATTTGCTGAGAGAGTAGTAATTACATGTTACCTGTCAGATTTCATATTCTGTGACAGGAAAGCTGATCTCCTCCACATGTTGGTCTCTTGCACATCAAAACTTTGCGGTTTCTAAAAGCTTTCCACGACCTGTGCATCCTAAGCTTTAACCTATAATTTAAGAATCAACGTTGTAAAAATGTAGCATGCACATAATAGGATGTGCAACTTCTGATCTCAAATAAAATCATAGTCTTTAGTAATAGATGTTTTATGCTAATCGATGATGCAGCAGAGCTGTATTATCTTTTGCGTAGAATGGAGCAGATAATGGATTAAACACTGATACCTAAAGTCACTCATGCTTATTTTCCTCAGTAATCAGTGTCTTGAAAAAAAAGGAAGAACGTACAAGGGGCATAACAGTCATATTTTCAAACATACGGAACAAAACCCGGTTCTGATCCTAGTTTTATATGTATATCTAACCCAGGTCGACAAGCATGTAATTTTAAGGAAACACGGCGTTTTTGAAAAACTATTTTCTCTATGTTTATTTTCCAAACTTGTTGATCTAATTTGAAACTTGCTCAAAAGTCACCAGTAATTCATACAAGAACACGACCCATTTTCGAAATGATGAAAACGCTTTCGATCTCGAACAATTATCCTCCGTTTATAAATCAACGAGATTAACTTGATCGAAGAGTGACAATCTTCGCAGATTCTCAAGTTTTTCACAATCCTAAGGGGAATTTGAGGACTCGTGCTGATCAATCCAAATGCAATAGCAATCTTCTCACTGTGAAAGTTCAACAACTGGTCTTCTCTCGTTCATCCACATCGATCAAAACCTGCGACGTGTTCGGCTCGTAGCCGGCTAACGCCAATTTACTTGAGATTTCTTCTAACTTTTCGTGGATTTCGTCAGCTCGAGGATGGGAAGAGTCTTCAACGAGAAACTCGTGCATTATTCCGTTGATTTCGATCCAACTGCATCCTGGGTCTTTTCGAATTTCCATTTCCTTCATCTTCAACCTCACCGCTGCAACTCCATCCCAGTATTCTAAAGATGCATACATGTTAGACAGAGCCACATATGATCCACTATCATGAGGAGCCAAATCCATTAGTATCTCAGATACCCTTTTTCCAATTTTATCGTTTCGGTATTTCTTACAAGCCCCGAGCAAGGCTTTCCATATCACATCATCGGGTTTCATTGGCATTTTCAATATAATCTCTTCTGCCTCGTCTAAAAGTCCAGCTCGGCCTAACAAATCGACCATACATCCATAATGCTCTATTCGAGGCTCTAATTTTACGACATTTATCATATGGTTGAAGTATGATCTACCTTCCATTACAAAGCCTCCGTAGCTGCAAGCACTCAAAAGACCGATATAAGTGACATCGTTAGGTGTTACGCCATACCTTTCCATTCTTGAAAAATAAGCGAAGGCGTCGACTGCTCGGCCATGCATTGCGAACCCACCAATCATGGCGTTCCAAGTTATTGGATTTTTCTTAGGCAGCCTCTCAAAAATTTGAATCGCCTCCTCAATGCTTCCGCACTTAGAATACATGTCGACCAAAGCCGAACCAAGGACATCATCAATACCAATTTTGTGTTTTTCTGCATATAAATGGACCCATTTCCCTAATTCGAGTGCACTCAGCCGGGAAATCACAGGCAAAATGCTTACGAGAGTCACATAATTTGGAGAGATTTCACCAATCTGCATCTCATGAAACAATTCTATAGCCTCTTTAAAAAATGCATTTTGTGCATAGGCAGAAATCATCACATTCCATGAGACTATACTTCTTTCAGACATTTTATCAAACAGAATCTTTGCTGCCTGAAAATCACCAACTCTGATATACCCATCAACCAATACATTCCACAGAACAACATTGCCCTCCCGTCTTCTCTTATCGACATTTGTTTTATCCATATCATCAAAATTAACTAGCGTTTGCAAAAATAATGCATGAGCATCCTCAATAAGCCCACACATCGCGTACATTCGTACAAGATTGCTAATCACAAATTCATCGCTATCAAATCCGAATTTCACAGCCAACCCATGAACTTGTTTCCCTTCTTGAATTTTTGAAGTTCTAGCACAAGCTTTTAACGCAGATGGAAATGTGAATCTATTAGGATCTACAAAATTATCAGAAACCAATTCACAAAAGAGTAGTAATGCCTCCAACTGATCTTCCTTTTTGTTGCTTTCAGCAAGAGCCCTTATAATGGTGTTCCAAGAAAAGCAATTCGGTTCTTGGATTTGACGAAAAATTAAGCGGGCATATTGCATATTTTGATGCGCCGAGAGTGCACAAAATTTAAGTATTTCAGCTGCAGCAAGTGGGTCATGGATTTCTCCAGTTTTTATCAAGTTTGCATGGACTTGACTCAACTCTCCCATGGTTTTGGATCTAGCTATTTGCGGGAAAAATGTGGATGGATGCGTTGATGGAGTGATTTTCACTTTAGGCATGTATGTCATGGAACTCATTGTTGGCTTGTGAGTGCTTATCATGAATGGCTTCACTCCAAACAATGCTTATCCTCAAGACTTAGAAATGCCTTCTACAAGTACCACTGGTAGAAAATTAGTACTACTTGTTGATGTTTACCTGCATAAAATTGTAAAAAAAAAGGTTAAAACCTTGTCATTTTTTAACAATATGATGGAAAAAATACAGGTAATTAACAAAAAAATATTTTAAAATATAAGGTCATTAACAAACTCATCCTCAAACTATGTTCGTTAACAACTTCTATTAAACTATGCTTTGTTGACAAAACAACCGTATTCGTCCAATTTTATGTTAAAATGTGTTTAGTCTAAGTTACCACTCTAAGAAAGAATAACAATTGCAATAACTTGGGCTGGATTCATTTCAAACGATGAAACTAAAACATAATTTCTTAGAGCTAACAACAAAATAGTATACATCACATGGTGGGTGGAAATAAATTTGTCTATCGTCATAAAATGATAACATATTTGAGAAAAACGAGAAACCATGAAAGATGGTTGTCTAAATAAGAAGGGAAAATGGTGAGCCTCGGATGGCACAAGTCAGTGTGTGTTTTGACTATAATCATCAAGCAGGGGCAGGGAGAAACTCAAACCTGCTAATAACATTTTCTTTACAGAAAGTAACTTGATAGACAAAACAATCAGCTGAGATATAATCAACTATAAGGATTAAGATCTAAGGTTCCAATTGTTTCGCAACACCAGAGAGCAATATTGTATTTTGGATGCGTTAGCAAAACAAGATACACTAGAAAAGATGAAGCTACAGTAAAGGAGTAAACAAATTGGTATCATATCTTTAGTAGAAAACATTCAAAAGCCAATAAGCTGTTATAAGAGTCCTTCTGGGCCCTCTGCTCTCATTTAAACAAGATACCCTTCTCTCATGAATAAATGTTCCGACATACACACACCCAAAACAAAGTAACACCATAAAATTAGGTAAATTCAGGAAGAGAAAACCTACTTTTAATCAGTATGCAAACCTAATAAAAAACAACAAATGCCATATGAGATGTGAATAAAAATATCAAAAAGATAGAGCTATCAAAACATATGAAGACGTTAATCTTTCAAAATCCGCATCTATTACGATATCTACTAACAGATATCCATCTGCATCATTATCTGCCACGAAATGTCTACACCAAAATCAAATTAAATCTGTCCCAATGAATGAGTACAAACAGAACATTTCGCACGGACGCAACTCACAAATTAAATCTCAAAACCCACAGAAACAGAAAGAAAAATGATAAAAAAAGAAAAGCAACAAAGTAAAGGAAAAAGCAAGAGATAAAGATTAGAAGAAGAGAATATACATGAAGCAGAGTAGTGGCAAAGGTAATGTAGTTGCGAATAGCCCCCTGGGTGATGATTCGGATCTCGTTCTCGTTTATCGGAGAATCGGGTTTTGCCCGTTCGACTCTCTGATACCTATCCATAGCTTCGTCTGCAGAGAGGGAGAGAGAGAGAGAAAAGAAAAAAGTAAAGTTGAGACGAGGGTAGAACGTCAGAGAAGATAAAAGCACTCGTTGATTTGTCAGTTCTGTGACGAACTAAGATCCAAATGTAAATCGTGAGTTATCATCTTAGAATGGGAAACGAACCATGAAATATAATTTAATTTAATTTCATCATAAAAATAAAAATGAATTTATTAAAATGTATAAATTTAAGAATGAGTTTGGACGAAATTTGATGAGTTCATGAATGATCAACTGAATTGTAGAAGATGATTTTTGTGTATTAAAAACCTGTAATGATTCAAATAAGAGTGAGAATTAGGGGTGGGCAGAACCGGCCCGGAACCGCAAAATCGGACTGGACCGGTGGTCCGGGTCGGTTCTCGGCCGATTTTGCCCGGAACGGGACCGGTTCTGGTTCCACTGAATGGGGAACCGCGGTCCGGTTCCCGGTTTCCTGTGCCGGTCCTGGGTAATCCCATGGGATCCGACCCATGGGTCGGATAACTTAAAAAAATTGAAAAAAAACCCTTTCTCAGCACTGCTTCAGTGCTTCTTTCCCGCAGCGAGACTCAGAACTCAGAAGCCCTTGTAACACCCGGTTCCATTGGACCAAAATTTAATTTATTATTTATGATGTACTTTTATAGAAGGGTTGAGAGAGTTATTGATTAGGTTAATAAATGTTCAGGCGAGGGCATGATGGTAATTAGAATTTTTACATAGTGGATAACGTATTTAAGGAAGAGTCCAGTGTGGGTAGCCGCCACTGTTTCATTTCTTTTTACCTCTCAGCTTGACGGATTTCCCCTAGGCGATTCTCCTCCAACCAAGGTGAGTTTTGATTCGATTACTTGCTGTTTTTAGTGTCTAGATAACTGGTGGATGGCTATGTGTGCATTTTGAAAGTACAGAGAGTGAGGGATGGGATTTGGGGTTTAGCGATGAATCGGGAATGGCGAAGAACAGAACCCCCAGAACTAACCCTTTAGATTTCCTAATGTTTAGAATGAAGTTTAGTAATGCTGTGCTTATGTTTTAGGTGAGCCAGCTCTTGGAATATCCTACCACCAGAAACTCTCGGTGAAGCCAGGTAAGTGAAGTATTGTGTGTGCCTTCGGGCCTACATCACAAAACAGTAGGTTTATGCATGTTTGAGTATTTTCTGTATGTTATGCATCATGTTTTTGAAAGAATACGAAAATGAACTTTCATGCATCATTATGGAAAGACAAGTACAGATTGAAATGCATTGGCGGTTAAGGGAACTAATCCGCCCCTTAACTGATGAAGAGGATTTATGACATTGGGAGAATTGATCCTACTCCCAAGGGAACTGAGGGATCAGAACAGCTATTAAGGGAATTCATCCACCCCTTAACTAATGAAGATGATGTATGACATTGGGAGAATTGATCCCACTTCCAAGGGAACCGTGGGATCTGATCAGTAAACAAACGATGTACAACTGAGATGAGAAAGTAGAAACTGCATATTCAGGATTCATGTTTCAGCATAACATTTCATTATTGCTTTACTTACTTAGTATTAGGCTAATAGATGAGTTTTGTGATGTAGGTGTTGAGGATACTGCAGGTGAATTCCCTAAGTTTACTGACGAATAGATGGAGTTGGAGAAGCACTTCTCTGTCTCGAACTTGTATACTGATGAGGCGGATTAACTGATGTCTGTTGGTGTGAAAGTTTAGTTGACAGTTTTTTTTAATTTAAGTATGTTGAGTTTTCATGACAGTAGTGATTTCAATGTTTTGAAAACAATTTCGAGATTTTTCCTGTTAATAGTATTCTGTTGGGATTTAATGTTGGCACTCACTGGATTTTAGTAATGTAATGGTTTGAAATGTTTTTGAATGGTTTCAGTGAAGTGAGTAAATTCTTTTCTGTAGTTAGAGTCGTGTTTGTATGCCAAGGAGTAGATGAGGTGTGGTTCTGTTCTCTATCGTTAGATGAAGTCTATCGGCAGAGGTTGAGTTGTTGTTCTGTTGTCTATCAGAAGATGTCTTCAGTGGAAGCCATCGG
Source organism: Begonia masoniana (assembly GCA_022432975.1). Taxonomy (NCBI): domain Eukaryota; kingdom Viridiplantae; phylum Streptophyta; class Magnoliopsida; order Cucurbitales; family Begoniaceae; genus Begonia; species Begonia masoniana. The sequence goes on from CM039516.1 coordinate 15,303,216, forward strand.
ATGATATAGAACGAAATATGTCGTTTCGTGATCGGTATATGTAGCTTGTTTTATCGGAAGATGTTGTTTTGTTCACTATCGGTAGATGAAGTCTATCGGTAGATGTCGGGTTAAAGTTATGTGTCTATCGGAAGATATAAGTAGAGAGTTTGTCGTTTAGTAATCGGCGTATGCAGTTTACTCAATCGGAAGGTGTAGGTTTAAGTCTATCGGATGATGTCTCAGTAAACTCATCGGCAGATGCGTGCTGACGTCATCGGTATATGTAGGAGGACTTTGGCGTTTAGTCACCGGTGGATGTAGAACAAAGTCGATCGGATGAAGGAAATCATCTGGCTGACGTCATCGGAAGATGTAGAGTGTATTTTGTCATTTAGTCACCGGTAGATACAGTCTACCGAGAGATGTCCTTTGTTTTTCATTTGGCTGACGTCATCGGCAGAAGCCTTCTATTTTCTGTTTCTGCTTCTTCCGTTGACTTTATTAATCGGCAGATCCGTTTGACCTCTGTGACATCTCAAGTATTTCAATTTAAACTTCTATTTTCCTATTGGCCGATTACTTCTTAAAATTTCCAATGATTATGTTAACATTGTTTTTATGGCTTTGTTTAATTCTATTTTTGTTTAAATGATTTCCGCTGCAAGTTTTAAAAAAAAATAATACGGTTGAAATTTTAGTCATGTACGGGCATTGTGTGACGAACCGGGTTCAGATAACTCGGGGCGTTACAGTGTGGTATCAGAGACATTCAGTTAAACCGTTCAAAAGATTACTCATCAGTGCCAATCGTCGCATGGAAGTACTCCAACAACTGTAAGTGTTTATGTTAGCCTCAGTAATTAGATATTTATGAACATAGTTAACCTTGTACAGGAAGTGAGTTTAATGGCCAGACGCCCAGGAAGACCTAGGATACCGAGGGAAATGCCAAACTTGAGGAGTGAGGAAGAACCTAGTGTTATTAGACAACTAACAGACTTGGTACGTCAGCAAACAGACTTAGTGCGTCAACAGTCCGATCAGTTGGGGGTGTTGCTGAACTGAGAGGTACAAGGGAGTGCCAACTCAGGTTCTAACAATGAGCATTCTGGAGACCGATTCCGAAGGCTTCAGCCGCCCACATTTGGTGGAAAGTCATCCAATCCGATTGTCGCTGAGGAGTGGCTTAGGAAAATTGAGAGTATGTTTAGGTGTGCCAATGTTGGTGAAGGAGACAAAGTCACGTTGGCCACGTTCCATTTTGCTGGTGATGCTCAACTTTGGTGGGAGACAATCGAGACCACCACCGATGTCTCAGCGATGTCTTGGTCGCAGTTTAAGGACACATTCTATGAGAAATATTTTAATAGCACAGTCCAGGCAGCAAAGAAGGTAGAGTTTTTGAACTTGAAGCAGACAGGGTCTGTGGCAGAATACGTTAGACAATTCGAGTCTCTGTCCAGGTTCGCTGGACACCTTGTTCACCGAAATGAAGATAAGGTGTTTCAATTCATGAATGGACTGAAACCAGAAATGTACAGAGGGGTCAAGTTTTCGGGTTATAAAGGTTTGCCCTTCAGTGATGTTGTGTCCACAGCATTGGAGGTGGAAGAAGCTGAATTGAAATGTGCTGGACTAAAGGAAACCCTGAGAAAGTTTGTTCAACCACCGCCGCAGAGAGGAGTGAAGAGGTCCAATGAAGGCCAGCACAGTCAAGGAATAGGAAAGAAAGTACCAGATACCAAGACATTTCCTCTGTGCCCGAAATGTTCGAAGAATCACCCGGGCGAGTGTAGATTTGGGACGAATAAGTGCTTTAACTGTGAAGATGTTGGACACTCGTTTAGGGATTGCCCAAAGCCTAGAGTCACCCGTTGCTTCAACTGTAACAAAGTCGGCCACATCAACAGAGACTGCCCAGCTTTGAAGGGTTGACCTGTCAAGATTAAACCAAGAATATTCTCCATGATGGAGTCAGGTGATGAGGAACAACCTGCTGTAGTGTCAGGTACTATATTGATTAACTCTATACCTGCCTTTACTTTGATAGATTCGGGTGCAACGCATTCTTTTATAGCCTCTGCATTTGCTGATAAGTTAGATGTACGGTTTACTCCTTCTGAGCATGTGTTTAACGTAGCATTACCTTCTGGTGAGCACATGCACTCCAGTCAAATGATGCCTGATAGTGTGGTGTTAGTAGGGAACATGAATTTGCCTGCTGATCTCATTGTTATGGACATAATGGGATTTGATGTGATCCTAGGAATGGATTGGTTGTTTAAGCATTATGCCACAATAGATTGTAGGATTGGAATTGTTAGTTTTCAACCCCCTAGTGGTTTAAATCATACCTTCCAAGCCCTGAAGAAGAGTAAGGAAATGACTGTAATGACTTCTGTTAGTTGTAGACCCTCCCCTTGCAGAGAGTATTTGTGCTTTTTGGCCAGCGTTTTAGACACACAACTAGTAGAAAAATCAATCCCCAAAAATGTTTTAGTTGTCCAAGATTTTCCAGAAGTATTTCTAGATGACCTTCATGGCTTGCCACCAGATAGGAAAATTGAATTTGTGGTAGATGTTTACCCCGGCGCTGAGTCTGTATCTAAGAATCCATATAGACTAGCACCAACAGAACTTAAAGAATTGAAGAAACAGTTAGAGGATTTGTTGGAGAAGGGGTTCATACGCCCTAGCTTTTCACCATGGGGTGCACCTATCCTTTTTGTCAAAAAGAAAGATGGATCAATGCGTATGTGCATAGACTATAGAGAATTGAATAAGCTAACTGTCAAGAACAAGTATCCACTGCCGAGGATTGATGATTTATTTGATCAGCTTAAAGGTGCAAGAATTTTCTCTAAAATTGACCTTAGGTCCGGTTATTACCAGTTGAAGGTTAAATCTAAAGATATCCCAAAGACTGCCTTTCGCACAAGGTATGGACATTATGAGTTTTTGGTTATGTCTTTTGGTTTGACAAATGCGCCAGCAGCTTTCATGGATCTTATGAATAGGGTGTTTCACGAGTATTTGGACAAGTTTGTCATTGTATTCATAGACGACATTCTAATCTATTCTAAAACTAAGGAGGAGCATGCAGGACACCTAAACTTGGTGTTAGGATTGCTGAGGCAGCACCAACTTTACGCCAAATAAGTGTGAGTTTTGGTTGGACAGAGTTCACTTTCTTGGTCATGTGATCTCTGGAGACGGGATATCTGTTGATCTAGCCAAGGTTCAAGCAGTTAAGGAATGGCCCCAACCGAAGAATGCTACGGATATCAGGAGTTTTCTTGGATTAGCAGGATATTATAGAAAATTCATCGAGGGATTTTCAAAGATTGCCACACCACTTACTATGTTAACAAGGAAAAATGTGAAGTATAATTGGACTGATAAATGTGAATCCAGTTTCCAGACCTTGAAACAGAAACTAACCAATGCTCTAGTATTGACTCTTCCTGTCGAAAATGGTAAATTCAGTATTTATTGTGATGCTTCCAAGGTTGGACTTGGTTGTGTTTTGATGCAAGATGGAAGGGTTATAGCTTATGCTTCTAGGCAGTTAAAAGTACACGAAAAGAATTACCCCACACATGACTTAGAATTAGCTGCTGTGGTTTTTGCATTAAAGATTTGGAGACACTACCTGTATGGACAAACCTGTGAGATATTTTTGGATCATAAAAGTCTGAAATACATTTTTACGCAAAAGGAACTGAATATGAGGCAACGTAGGTGGTTAGAGTTTGTCAAAGATTATGATTTTGAGGTATCACCCTGGCAAGGCGAATATAGTGGCTGATGCTTTGAGTAGAGTGACTCCTTCAGTCTCTACATTGATTCTAGACATACCGATAGCTTTAGAGACAGAATTCCAAAGATTTAACCTGGAAGCTGTGTCTAGTGTGTCAGTCATGCTTTCGGCCATATCTTTAAGGCCAACTATTTTGGAGAGAATAAAGGAAGTTCAAATGAATGACACCGAATGCAATAAGTATAAGTTGTGCATAGATTCTACTGACAAGTCGGATTTCAACTGCTCAGCTGATGGAATTCTCAAGTTTCGAAATAGATGGTTTGTTCCAACTGATACTGAGCTTAGAAAGGAAATCCTATCTGAGGCACATTCCTCCAGACTTTCTGTTCATCCTGGAGGTACGAAAATGTACAGAGATCTCAAGCAACATTATTGGTGGCCAGGTATGAAGAGAAGTGTGGCGGAGTATGTGGAGTCATGTCTGGTCTGCTAGCAAGTCAAAGCTGAACACCAGAGGCCTGCTGGAACAGTGCAACCTTTACCAGTTCCTGAATGGAAATGGGAACAAATAACTATGGATTTTGTTATAGGATTACCTAGAACAGCAAAAGGTCACGATGCAATTTGGGTAATAATTGATTGTTTAACCAAATCAGCTCACTTTCTGCCAATGAAGATAACATACTCGATGGATCAATTGGCTGAGTTGTATGTGCACGAAGTTGTTAGACTGCATGGAGTTCCAAGCACCATAGTTTCAGACCGAGACTCCAGATTTACGTCTAAGTTTTGGAAAAGTTTGCACAAGGCTATGGGAACACAGCTTAGTTTTAGCACAGCCTTTCATCCTCAAACTGATGGACAATCCGAGAGAACTATCCAAACGTTGGAGGATATGCTTTGTGCATGTGTACTGGAATTTCAAGGTTCTTGGAGTAAGTATTTACCATTGGTTGAGTTCTCTTATAATAACAGTTTTCAAGCAACAATAGGCATGGCCCCATACGAGACATTATATGGACGAAAGTGCAGATCTACATTATATTGGGATGAGGTTGGAGAAGCACAATCGATTGGACCTAACATTGTGCAACAGACAGTGGAGAAGATTGCTCTTATTCGACAAAGAATCTTAACAGCTCAAAGCCGGCAGAAAAGCTATGCAGACAACAGACGAAGGGAATTAGAATTTGATGTTGGTAATGAAGTTTTCCTTAAGGTGTCACCTTTCAAAGGAGTTGTGAGAGTTGGAAAGAGAGGCAAGTTGAACCCCAGATATATTGGACCTTTCCAAATCGTGAAGAGGATTGGGAAGTCAGCATATCAACTTCAGTTACCAGCCTCTCTGGAGGGAATTCATAATGTGTTTCATGTTTCCATGCTAAAAAAATGTGTTAGAGATCCTTCACAGATGGTGGAACAGCAGAGTATTGAAGTTCTTCCTACTCTTACTTATGAGGAGAAACCAGTAAAAATCTTAGATCATGCAGTAAAGGTATTACGCAACAAAGAGGTTCCACTGGTAAAAGTCTTATGGCATAACCAGAACATTGAGGAGACAACTTGGGAGCGCCAGCAGGACATGATGGACCAATATCCAGAACTATTCAGGTACTGAATTTTGAGGACAAAATTCTTTTAAGGAGGGTAGATTGTAGCACCCGGTTCCATTGGACCAAAATTTAATTTATTATTTATGATGTACTTTTATAGAAGGGTTGAGAGAGTTATTGATTAGGTTAATAAATGTTCAGGCGAGGGCATGATGGTAATTAGAATTTTTACATAGTGGATAACGTATTTAAGGAAGAGTCCAGTGTGGGTAGCCGCTACTGTTTCATTTCTTCTTACCTCTCAGCTCGACGGATTTCCCCTAGGCGATTTCCCTCCAACCAAGGTGAGTTTTGATTCGATTACTTGCTGTTTTTAGTGTCTAGATAACTGGTGGATGACTATGTGTGCATTTTGGAAGTACAGAGAGTGAGGGATGGGATTTGGGGTTTAGCGATGAATCGGGAATGGCGAAGAACAGAACCCCCAGAACTAACCTTTAGATTTCCTAATGTTTAGAATGAAGTTTAGTAATGTTGTGTTTATGTTTTAGGTGAGCCAGCTCTTGGAATATCCTACCACCAGGAACTCTCGGTGAAGCCAGGTAAGTGAAGTATTGTGTGTGCCTTCGGGCCTACATCACAAAACAGTATGTTTATGCATGTTTGAGTATTTTCTGTATGTTATGCATCATGTTTTTGAAAGAATACGAAAATGAACTTTCATGCATCATTATGGAAAGACAAGTACAGATTGAAATGCATTGGCGGTTAAGGGAACTAATCTGCCCCTTAACTGATGAAGAGGATTTATGACATTGGGAGAATTAATCCCACTCCCAAGGGAACTGAGGGATCAGAACAGCTATTAAGGGAATTCATCCACCCCTTAACTAATGAAGAGGATGTATGACATTGGGAGAATTGATCTCACTTCCAAGGGAACCGTGGGATCTGATCAGTAAACAAACGATGTACAACTGAGATGAGAAAGTAGAAACTGCATATTCAGGATTCATGTTTCAGCATAACATTTCATTATTACTTTACTTACTTATCATTAGGCTAATAGATGAGTTTTGTGATGTAGGTGTTGAGGATACTGCAGGTGAATTCCCTAAGTTTACTGACGAATAGATGGAGTTGGAGGAGCACTTCTCTGTCTCGAACTAGTATACTGATGAGGTGGATTAACTGATGTCTGTTGGTGTGAAAGTTTAGTTGACAGTTTTTTTTAATTTAAGTATGTTGAGTTTTCATGACAGTAGTGATTTCAATGTTTTGAAAATAATTTCGAGATTTTTCCTGTTAATAGTATTCTGTTGGGATTTAATGTTGGCACTCACTGGATTTTAGTAATGTAATGGTTTGAAATGTTTTTGAATGGTTTCAGTGAAGTGAGTAAATTCTTTTCTGTAGTTAGAGTCGTGTTTGTATGCCAAGGAGTAGATGAGGTGTGGTTCTGTTCTCTATCGTTAGATGAAGTCTATCGGCAGAGGTTGAGTTGTTGTTCTGTTGTCTATCGGAAGATGTCTTCAGTGGAAGCCATCGGATGATATAGAACGAAATATGTCGTTTCGTGATCGGTATATGTAGCTTGTTTTATCGGAAGGTGTTGTTTTGTTCACTATCGGTAGATGAAGTCTATCGGTAGATGTCGGGTTAAAGTTATGTGTCTATCGGAAGATATAAGTAGAGAGTTTGTCGTTTAGTGATCGGCGTATGCAGTTTACTCAATCGGAAGGTGTAGGTTTAAGTCTATCGGATGATGTCTCAGTAAACTCATCGGCAGATGCGTGCTGATGTCATCGGTAGATGTAGGAGAACTTTGTCGTTTAGTCACCGGTGGATGTAGAACAAAGTCGATCGGATGAAGGAAATCATCTGGCTGACGTCATCGGAAGATGTAGAGTGTATTTTGTCGTTTAGTCACCGGTAGATACAGTCTACCGAGAGATGTCCTTTGTTTTTCATTTGGCTGACGTCATCGGTAGAAGCCTTCTATTTTCTGTTTCTGCTTCTTCCGTTGAGTTTATTAATCGGCAGATCCGTTTGACCTCTGTGACATCTCAAGTATTTCAATTTAAACTTCTATTTTCCTATTGGCCGATTACTTCTTAAAATTTCCAACGATTATGTTAACATTGTTTTTATGGCTTTGTTTAATTCTATTTTTGCTTAAATGATTTCCGCTGCAAGTTTAAAAAAAAATAATACGGTTGAAATTTTAGTCATGTACGGGCATTGTGTGACGAACCGGGTTCAGATAACTCGGGGCATTACAGCCCTAGCTTGCTTACTCCCTCAGTCCCTCTGCTCGCGCTACCTCTGCTCTCGCCGCCTCTACTCGAGCTGTCTCCGCTCGCGCCGCCTCTGTTCGCGCCGCCTCCGCTCTCGCTGCCTCTATTCGCGCTCGCCCTGCTCGCGCTCGCCTCGCGTCGTGCTCGCCTCTGCTCGCCTGGTCAGATTTTTAAAATCCAATGTTGGATTGATGAATCACACCGTTTTACAATGCAATTGAATTGAAAAATTTTATTTTGTTTAAATTAAAAAAAAAATAGTAATTTTGGTGGGAGGAACCGGAACCGAACCGGAACCGGACCGAAATTTTCGGTCGGTTCCGGTTCTTCTCGGGGCCGGTTCCAGTTTCGGGAATTCATTTCCCGAAACCCACGGTCCGGTCCGGTTCCTGCCCAGAACCGGCCCTGGCCGGACCGTGCCCAGCCCTAGTGAGAATCATACAGAACTAAAATCAAACCCGTGGTTCAAGTTCTAGCCGGGGTTAGAGTTGGGTTCTGCTCGCCCATACTTGTTGAGGAGAATTTTAGGTTAATGTTTGTTTTGTTAAAAAAATGATTAAGTGTAAAAAAAAGTTTTAAGTATCAGAAAAGTGCAAAAAAAAGCTTCAAGTATGGAAAGTGCATAATAAAGCTCGACGAATACCCGCTCACCCCCCGCAGAGGGTGCAGCGGGTACCCGCATGACGCGGGGGGTCACGCGGGTAACCGCTGACCCCACGTCAGGCGGGTACCCGCGTTTGCAACAGTGTCACCCTCCTCGTGATTTTTAACCCTAAATCTGGCAGCAGCTTTGTTATTCGTCGGCGAAACATTTGCTTCCTCGCCGCCGAAGCTCGCCCAACTCCGACCACCACTGCGCCCAACCCAACTCGTCCTGCTACGCCCAACTCCGACGCCCATTACGCCGACCTCGTCAGAAATCCGAGCTCCCCAAATCGTCAGAAATCTGAGCGCCCCAAATCGATGAAATTCAACTGGATTTTGTCCAAACCGACCTCAAATTCGTCCAAACCGACCCCAAATTCGTCCAAATCACGCCAAAATCGTCACATTTTTGCCGAAATCGCCACAACCGACCAATTTGCACCCACATTTTGCATAAGTCCAAGAGTGAATTTCTAGTATCGACGGTGCTCGTTTTAAAACAATTATTCCTCCGTAGTTTCTGTGATTGCTTCATTTAAAAGGGATACAAACAGGTGATATATTTTATGTAACATTTTTAGGATTATTCAATTATGTGTTGGTGATCTGTTGTCTGTCTCCCAACATGGATATTGTTTTTGCAATATTGAGAATTTATGTCATGTGAAGTTCAAAATTGTAGGACAATCCATAATTTGTTTGTGGTAGTTTCTGAAGTTGAAATGTTGTTATTTGAAATTTATATTTGTTTTTCTGTGAAGTTGAAATTGACAATTTATTGAATTCATTTTTTGTCTGTTATTTTATGTAAATAATTTTATCTAAAATTTGTCTGAGGGAGGTCTTTTGAAGGAACTTTCTTGAGAAAATCGCCTAAACCGACCCGAAAATGCCCCCCGAAATTTTGTTGGTCGAAAGGTTCCCCGGACGACAAACCGGGAGGAGGAGCCGCAGCCATCGTCAATGGAATTTCGAAATCGGGCATGTGAGGAGCAATTCGAGCGGGATACGTCAAACCGCTCGATTATTTATGGAAAGACTGCTAACTTCATCGGTTGTGTAACACCCGGTTTCATTGAACTATTTATTTTACTAACTTACAGTGAATGTTTTATAGATGATATTGGGATGAATTATTGATTAGGTTAATGAAGGAATTAGTAAGGGCGTTTTAGTAATTATAAATTAGTAGTGGATAACCTATTTAAAGAAGAATTTATTGAGGTTTAGCCACCGCTGTTTATTCTCACTCTCGGTTTTCAGCTCAACTTAGCAGAGCTCCCCAGGAGAATTTCTTCCCGATTCCTTTCTCCAGTCTAGGTGAGTTCTACCTTAATTTCTTACTGATTTAGTGACTAAGGATGATTGAGTGGAGATTGTGGATACGTATTTTGTGATTTGCCATGAGTGAGAGTAGATTCTGGTTTAGTGTAGAATTTGGGAATGCTCAGTGAATAGAACTCTCAACTGTCCACTTAGGTTTTCTGAATACTTTAGAATGAGGATTAGTAAGGATTGACTTAATGCTCTGTTTATGGTTCTAGGTGAGCAATTCCGAAGCAACTCCTAACCGAGTATCCACCAGGAATCCAGGTAAGTGAAGTATCCTTGTGCCTTCGGGCCTACATCACAAAACATTAGGATTTTGTTTACTTGAATGTTTCCGTATGTCATGCATCATATTTTAAAAGTATACGAAAATGAATTTGAATGCATGTTGGCATGGTAAGGAATGAACATAATGAAACAGCTATGTGAATCAGATTTACTGTTAAGGGAAATAATCCGCCCCTTAATGAGACAGTGGATATTTAGACTTTGGGAAACTTGATCCGCTTCCCATCGAACAGGGGGATCAGAAACAGCTATGTGAATCAGATTTACTGTTAAGGGAATTAATCCGCCCCTTAATGAGTCAGTGGATATTTATACTTTGGGAGAAGTGATCCAACTCCCAATTTCACAGGGGGATCAGATCAGAAACGATGCATATGCAACTGAGATGGGAAAGTAGAAACTGCATATTTAGGAATTTATGTTTCAGCATTACATTACATTATTGCTTTACTTACTTAGCATTAGGCTAATAGATGAGTTTTGTGATGTAGGTGAAGAAGTGACAGCAGATGTGTTTACTGAGTTTGCTGAGGACTAGACTGGTTGGAGGAGTGCAACTATGCAACAATCTGGCAGTTGATGGGGCGATTTAACTGGTGTCAGTTGGTGTGAAGGTTTAGTTGACAATGTTTCAACTTAAGTATGTTGAGAGTTTTATGACCGTAGTAGTTTTAATGACAGTAGTAATTTGATGTTTTAACACCTTTGGGATTTTCTTCTCTGTCAAGGAAAAACGTGATTTGAATGTTGTTGGTGTCTAATTTTTCTGAAGGGTTTAGAATATTTGAGTCGTCCCTTGTTATAAAAATCTGATTTGGTTTTATTACAATTTGTTAGTTTGGAATTTTATAGGTTCATGATATAAATGTTGGTTTCAAATGGCAATTGTTGGATTTAAGATGTTACTTAGGGCCAGGTTGTTTTAAATGTTTTGAGTGAAATCTGTAAGTTCAACCATCGGTGGATGAAGTTCACCGGTGGACGTTAAGTGTTTTGTCTACCGATAGATTTAGTTTATCGGATGATAAATGGTAAAACTTGTCGTTTAGCGATCGGCAGAGGTTGGATGAAGGGGATCATCCGGCTGACGTCACCGGTAGATGTAAGATAAAGTCGATCGGATGAAGGAATCATCCGGCTGACGTCATCGGAAGATGTAGGAAGACTTTTTTCGTCTTATGACTGGTGGATGTAGTGTATTAAACTAATCGGAAGACTGTTGTAGAAGTCTTGTCGTTTAGTGGTTGGTGGATGTTGTGTATTAGACTTACCGGAAGATGAAGTGGAAGTTCTGTCGTTTTGTCACCGGAAGGAGCCTTTTGTTATCTGTTTCAGCCTCTTCCGTTGACTTTGTTCAGCGGCAGATGCGTTTGACTTTTGTAACTTTTAAAGTATTCCGCGATTTAAACCTTTATTTCTTTTGACCGATTACTCCTTAACATCTCAACCGATTATTCAAGCATTGTTCTATGGTTTTGTTTAACTCTATTTTCCTCAAATGATTTCCGCTGCAATTCTTTAAATGTTTTGAGGTTTTAGAAAATGTCAAATTTTGACTTTCGAGCGAAGTTTTAAATTTGGTCCGAAATTTTCTTAGTTATGTTCGGGTTTACAAGTAACAAACCGGGTTTAGGAAACTTGAGGCGTTTCAGGTTGGGAGTCATAGGAGATCAAATAGATGTGTGACGACCTTAATCAAGTACCCTTATTTTCTAGTATATATATACATACATTTGATTTTTTTTTTTTATTTTTTAACTTTAAACCTGATATTTGATCGGAAATAAAACTTTCAAAGTCGAAATTGAACTTATTAACGACGTTTGAAAACTACTTTAAAAACCGTTTGAAATAAACTTAAAACCACTAAATTAAACAATTAAAAGCTAAAAAAAAACCAATTAAAATTTATTTTTATTTTTATTTTTATTTATTTATTTATTTTTTAACGGTGAGCAGAGCAGGAGGCGATTGATCGCCCAAAATGGGCGATCAATCGCCCAGGGGCGATCGCCCTTCGGCGATTACTCACATCGCCAGCGATCGCCACTCTAGGCGATCGCCAGCGAGAAGGGGCGATCAATCGCCCCTGAAGGCGATTTATCGCCATGCTATCTGGAATTCCTCCAGAGAGCACAGCCCCCTCCTCCTCCTTCTATTTTTATTTCTCCTTCCTTCCACCCATGCCCTACACGCCACATATAAACATACAACACACTCTTCCCTTTTCTCACTCTTTCTTCATACAATCCTTACATACATCTCACAAAATACGCTTCCAACTTGAAATTTATCCAAACACTCAAAACTGACAAAATTCACTTTTAAACATAATCAAATTTCATAAAAACGAACCGCGTGGTTCCGTTTAAAAGCTTAACATTTCCTCCTGTTTGAAAAACGTCAAAAACACTACAAAACGCAATATATTATCTATTTAGTCGCCAAACATCTTAAAATGTATCTAATTCTACGATAAATTTGTCTAATCCACCATTTACCCAAACATCACAAAAAACTCTCAAAATATCTAACCATGAGTCAACCAGCCTAGCCAAAACACGCCCCGCCGTCACGAGCTCCGCCCGTCGACCATCTACGCCTGATCATCATAAGGAGGTTCCTCACCTTCGTTCTCGTCACCTACATCATACAATAAATACATTAAGCCTAATGCTTAGTAAAGAGTGCACTAAATATAACAGTTACATATATGCATGTCATTTGTAAAACATGTTCATTTCGTTTTCGTCTTTCTATCATTAGCACATTGTCTACTAAGTAGACCTCGATCTTGCCCCGTAAGAACCAAGACTTGCCCCGTGAGAACCAATACTTGCCCCGTGAGAACCAATAGCATAACGCGTGAGATCCATTACACATTATCGTTGTTTAGTTCAATTTTCATAAACATGCTCATAAATAGTTCGTATGCACTTTAATAAAACATGATGCATAAGGAGTAACACACGTAAAAACAACTATCGAACGACCACTAACTAATCGCTAAGGCACTACTCTAAGCTACCCATCTTACCACCAACCCCTATAACTACCTAACTTCATCATAACCAACATTATCAACATCGTTACGACGTAAGGCCTTAGGGGCCGGAAAACCTAATACTCACTTACCTGGAGTCCAAAATATCCCGAGCACCGTCCTTGAGCTTGGGTTACCTAAGGCAGTTTCATAAAACGTCATTAGTTTTAACTCAAAATCATCAAATTCTTAAACTAAACGAAATCCCGAGCTAAGCCAATTCTTCCAAAAACTTTACTTCACTTCGTTCGGGCATTTCGTCGAGCACATTGTGCTCGCATTTACTAAAACCACATTAGATGTTTTTCTCCAACCACCTTCAACAACCTACATTAACTCTAATCCACTACAAACATCATAAATTTGTTAAACTCACTTAAATAACCACCATTATATCATCAATGAGTAATCAATTAACATCGATTTCTAACGAAATCCCTAAATTTCTTCACAAACCCTAAACCAAAATCACTACAAAAACGACAACTAACTTAACTAAAACATAGAGCTTACTTGGAGGGTTGATTTGTTGAAGAAACTTGAAGGAAAAATGCCAAAAACAGAGGAGTTGGTCGATCGTTGGAGATGGCGATGAAGGAGAGGGAAATCACGAGGGAGAGGGAGAGGTTTCGTGCTCTGGAGGGAAGAAATGAGAAAGAGAGAAAGAATTTTAAGTTTTTAATAAAATTTGACTTAGTAAATTACCTAATTGCCCTTAGTTAATTTCTTAACTTAAATCGTTATTTCGTCTATCGGTTTAGCTTCTCAAAAATTCTCTTATTCTTATAAATATTTCTATTTATTCTTAGAGTCCTAACGAAACTTTCCGTTTGCAAATCAGACTTAATTCACTATTTCTACGAATTATGACTCTATAAATGCTTAAAATATTTAAAACTCGAAACCAAAACTCAAAATCCCTAAAACGAAATTCTCTGGTGTTACAAGATGTTTGACAACATCTTCTTGCATGGGGTGTACGACATGCAAGGAGATAGCTGTGACAGAGTGGTTCTCCTATTTTATGCGAACTTGGTTGTTTCAGGGAGTGCGGGGTGCGTGGAGTCGTTCCTATTCGGTACGAATATTGTTGTCTCTGCCAGTGTCATCAACAAATTAATTGGATTTTACGAAGAAGACGTGGAGAAATATTATCACTCTTCCCGAGAGTATGATTTTGCCTGGACTACAGAGGGAATTGAGTTCATCAGACAAATCCATTCAAATTCAAACATTGCAGGCTTTGTGAAGCCAAGAGCGAATGCCTTGAACGTCAAGGCTCAGGTTGTTCATAACCTGATCACTCACACCCTATTGCCAAGAGATGGTCACAGAGATCTAGTCAGCTGGATGGATCTCTATATTATGCAGAAGCTATACAGCGGCAGGACGTTCGACCCAGGATTTATGATTGTAAGTCACATGCACGAGGTCAGTCAAACAAAAAACAAGAGTCTGCCGTTCAATTCATTGATTTGGAAGATCGTAGAGCGATCTCAGCTTCGTCTGCCTAGAGGAGAGCATATCAGATCAAACAGATCGAGCGATGTATTTGAAAGGATTCATCTTACTCAGATGGGTCTGGTTGAAGTTGACGGGTCTTGGATGCCCAAGGGAGATCCTGGAGCCTCTACATCTCGGGATGTTTTGATGGAGGACAACACCACCACCAAGAACGCTGACGCCACTGCCACCGAGGATGCCACCGCCACCTTCACCGCACCGCCGTTGCATCACCACGAGGCTAGTATATCGGAGCAGATGCTTAACAGGCTAGATAACTATTTTTCCCAGGTGAACCGGAGGTTGGACATGTGGGATCAGAGGTGGGAGATCATACAGGAGAGGCAGGATCTTATGAGATTGTCTCAACTACGGCTCGAAGATGCTTTGGAGCGTTGGCGTGCAGGCGGAGGCGGCGAGGGCGATGATGCCCCACCTCCACCCTTACCGTAGTTTAGCTTATGTTGTATATTCGTTTTAATGTACTCCTTATGTGACAGCCCGAAACCGGAACCCGATCGGGGTTCGGGATCGGAGCCATCACTCCGGGACAGATAACAGAAGACGGGGACTATTTTTTTTGTAAACATAACTCTTTTAAAACGTTGACAGAGGGAGAGGGAACTACAGTGAGTAACAGAAACATTTTACAGGGAGAGAGAGAGTTCTCTGGAGTTGAAAGCGAATCAGGTTTCAATATTGGGTTTCAGAAGAAAACCGAAAAGCAAGAAGAGTGACAGAAGAAAAACCGATACAGAAATGGGTGGCAAAAGTGAAGAAACAGAATTAAACAGGAAAAATAGTAAGAATTTCAATAACTGGGGCGGAAGAAACAATTTAACACTGGGCGGAAGATGTGAGCTGACGTCAGGCGGAAGATTAAGACTATCGGTGGATGTAAACTACACTGGGCGGAAGATGTCGATTAAGACAAAACAGATGACGTCAGCCGGAAGATACAAACAGCAAACGTAACCGGCAGAAGGTGATGACGTCAACCGAAAGATAGATGACGTCATCGGTGGATGCAGACAATAAACAAGATCGGCAGGTGGTGATGACGTCAGCCGGAAGATGGATGACGTCAACCGGTAGATGCTGAGTAAAGCTGATTCGGATGTGTGATGACGTCATCGGAAGATGTAATGACGTCATCGGCAGATATAGGCAGCAGACAGAATCGACAGGAGGAAAAAGTCTATAACAGAACTGCTATTTGGCGGGGAATGAGAATAAGACAGAACCTGTACAGTATCTATCGATGGATATACACTTAAAACTGCAATGAACGTGATCGGAAGATGCAGCTTTTAAGGTAAACTTGACAACTTCAGCCGGAAGGCATACGAATAGAAAACGCCAAACAGAAGGCATGAGGGCTTCAAACCCTCAAACCCGATTCTAAACGCAGTTTTAGAACATGACAGAGGTTAGAAAACCTAACCAAAATTCAGGAAAAACAACTGCAAGGATTACTCCATAACCAGAGACAATCCATGCACAGATTTTCAGCAGATTCCAGAATGATTTCAATACATTTCAAAACATAAATACAACTGTCAAATACAGAGGTTTTTAAATACATCAAGACAGATTCATTGTATTGCAAAGTTTCTATAGAGTTTTTCTAAAACCAAAACATCAGAATCTAATTAAAATTCACAGACAGTATTTTTTCTTTCAAAACTTAGACCTCAGAGGAGATATGTGTCTGGCTGCAGCAACCACCCCATGAGCTCGATCCACCCCCTACATTAGATCGTCATTTTGAGGAACAAGATCCTCGGTTTCGGGTTCAGTACCTACATCAGAGAGTTCACCTATGAGTCTAAAACTCAGTAAGGACATAATCAGAATGCAGTGGTGCATATGCAATGCATGAACTTTCAGAAATTCAGTGACAGAACAGAACATTACATTACAGTGACAGAAGAATTAAGTGAGGCTTATAGGGGAACTGGTTCAGTAGGTGCACTATCAGGCACGGAAGTTTTCAGATTCCCAGGGATGGATAAAACCAGAGGGTCCTTGCCAGGGACAATATTTTCAGATTCCCAGGGAGGGATAAAACCAGAGGGGCCAGTCCCTGTCCCACACTTAACCTGGTACATTTCAGTCGGATTTTATCTTGTTAATTTCAAACATTGTACAGAAATCGGTTTTGCATGAATTTTCAGGAAAACAGTGCATGCGTGAACGGTGCCTGAACTTTAACTGACAGATAACAAAATAAAACAATAGGCAGCAGAAAATAAATCACAGCCAGACCTTTCAGAACATAACTCTAACTCTTCTACCCAAAACAACCCGACATAACAGAAAAACCTAGTACCTCCATGATGTAGGGCCTTAAGGGCCAACCTACGGTTATGAACTTACCAGTTTGCTGCGGTGTCAGATGCTCAATGTCCCTGGAATGCTCGGATCTGTAACATGAATGTACAGATTTTAAACGCTACAAATGCTAACTAATATCTCGTAGGAAATGCAGCAAACACACTTAAACACTTTAGAAAACACACCAACGTGTTTTCATCCAAAACATTGAGTTTTCACCAAAAAACGAAACCCTAAACTCCGGTAAAAACTCACTTTAAACTTGTCCAAACTTGTTAGCATTAAAAGACGCTCACCTTTGCTGAAGAAAACGGAGAAATACTGGAGAAACAAAGTGTGGAAGTTTTGTTTCAATCGCCTGGAAGAGAGAAAGCCGAGAGAGATGAGAGGAAGCAGAGAAGTGAATGAACATTCACGTAGGAGGATGAACTTAGCTTCCTCAGCAAGTTGCCACTTGGCAATCATCCATTAATTTCTCCCACCAACCTTAATTTCTTCCCAATCTACCCCTCCATGCATTTCTAACTAAATGAATGTTTTGATTACACCCTAGTTTAGTTTTCCACTAAACATTCCAACAATTCCACCAAAACATTCATTTGTATTAATACAATAATAATCCCGTTTAAATGATCCGGGAAAACTACTACATGGCAAAATGCCGGGTGTTACAATCCACCCACCTTAAATAGAATTTTGTCCCCAAAATTCGCTTAAACTTAAGGGTCCTTTAATCCCTTTTACCCCCATCCTAAGGCTCTCCTATCTTATGAATTTTTTTTTACAATAGAGTCGTACCTGTGACAACTGTATGTCGGGAATCATCATCGTTCTCTGTCAATGCAAAAACTCTTGGCATGGCTTGATTCGGTCTTGTGTCGGGCATTGGACAATCCCGAACATGATGGCCCTCCTTGCCGCATCGAAAACACTGGCCGGTGAGGAGCCTGCATTCTCCCCTGTGGTATTGATGGCAACGCGGACATGTAAGTAGTTGAGGAGCTCCCATTGGTCGTTTCCCTCTATCCTGATCAGCAGCTGGTTCATTAGGCCTCTTGATGCCCTAGTTCAGTTGCTGCTGTGGTTGCCAGTCACGACCTTGCTGTTGTTGCTGTTGCTGCTGTTGTTGCTGTGGTTGCTGTGGAACATCCTGATGGAACCTTTTTGATGAATCCCTCCGTCTCTGTAACTTTGTCTCTAAGGCTTCCAACTGATAAGCCTTAGCCACCACCTTTGTATACGGTGCCTCATCGAATCCTCCGGTTGTGATCCCCCGCAAGAGGTCCATCCTCAAGCCTTGAATGAACTGGTGCACCTTGTTCTCATCGGTGGCCACCATATGTGTTGCATATCGGGACAGTGACTCGAATTTCTGAACATATTCAGCCACTGACCCATATTGTCGCAGCTGAGAGAATTCAAGCAACTTTTCCTTCCTCACTCCCCGGTCAAAGTACTTCTCGTAGAAGATCTTCGTGAATCCTTCCCAGCTTAATGCCACTGTTGTTGACTGCACTGTGTCCCACCAAAATCCCGCACTTTCGGTGAGATAGAACGTGGCGCAAATAACTTTCTTGTTGTCTTCTACTTCTGCATATCCAAACATTTTCTCCATAGTTCGAATCCAGGTTTCAGCACGGGTCGGGTCTGTAGACAGTCCATCAAATGAAGGCGGCTGGAGTCGCCAGAACCTATCTCCACTGTTGTCACGCGGGGCATTAGCATGATGGTTGTTTCCGTGGTTATTGTTTCTGTCATCCTCTCTGGCCATCATGCGTTCCACCATACGGGACTGCGCCCCTACCAGCTCAGTTAATCGGTCTATTGCCCTGGCACTGTCACTAGCTTCTTCCTGATGTCCTCTCACCATTTCTAAGAAATCCTATAAGCAGAATAACCTAATTTAATAAACAGAAACTTTTTACGGAAACTTAAGCACTTATAGTTGGTGGAGCGATCCCACGTGGCAGGTTGTGCAACCAGACATTTCACAGAATCAGTTTTAAAACCTTGTCTCTCTGATACCACAACTGTGACAGCCCGAAACCAGAACCCGATCGGGGTTCGGGATCGGAGCCATCACTCCGGGACAGATAACAGAAGACGGGGACTATTTTTTTTTTGTAAACATAACTCTTTTAAAACGTTGACAGAGGGAGAGGGAACTACAGTGAGTAACAGAAACATTTTACAGGGAGAGAGAGAGTTCTCTGGAGTTGAAAGCGAATCAGGTTTCAATATTGGGTTTCAGAAGAAAACCGAAAAGCAAGAAGAGTGACAGAAGAAAAACAGATACAGAAATGGGTGGCAAAAGTGAAGAAACAGAATTAAACAGGAAAAATAGTAAGAATTTCAATAACTGGGGCGGAAGAAACAATTTAACACTGGGCGGAAGATGTGAGCTGACGTCAGGCGGAAGATTAAGACTATCGGTGGATGTAAACTACACTGGGCGGAAGATGTCGATTAAGACAAAATAGATGACGTCAGCCGGAAGATACAAACAGCAAACGTAACCGGCAGAAGGTGATGACGTCAACCGAAAGATAGATGACGTCATCGGTGGATGCAGACAATAAACAAGATCGGCAGGTGGTGATGACGTCAGCCGGAAGATGGATGACGTCAACCGGTAGATGCTGAGTAAAGCTGATTCGGATGTGTGATGACGTCATCGGAAGATGTAATGACGTCATCGGCAGATATAGGCAGTAGACAGAATCGGCAGGAGGGAAGAGTCTATAACAGAACTACTATTTGGCGGGGAATGAGAATAAGACAGAACCTGTACAGTATCTATCGGTGGATGTACTCTTAAAACTGCAATGAACGTGATCGGAAGATGCAGCTTTTAAGGTAAACTTGACAACTTCAACCGGAAGGCATACGAACAGAAAACATCAAACAGAAGGCATGAGGGCTTCAAACCTTCAAACCCGATTCTAAACGCAGTTTTAGAACATGACAGAGGTTAGAAAACCTAACCGAAATTCAGGAAAAACAACTGCAAGGATTACTCCATAACCAGAGACAATCCATGCACAGATTTTCAGCAGATTCCAGAATGATTTCAATAAATTTCAAAACATGAATACAACTGTCAAATACAGAGGTTTTTAAATACATCAAGACAGATTCATTGTATTGCAAAGTTTCTACAGAGTTTTTCTAAAACCAAAACATCAGAATCTAATTAAAATTCACAGACAGTATTTTCTCTTTCAAAACTTAGACCTCAGAGGAGATATGTGTCTGGCTGCAGCAACCACCCCATGAGCTCGATCCACCCCCTACATTAGATCGTCATTTTGAGGAACAAGATCCTCGGTTTCGGGTTCAGTACCTACATCAGAGAGTTCACCTATGAGTCTAAAACTCAGTAAGGACATAATCAGAATGCAGTGGTGCATATGCAATGCATGAACTTTCAGAAATTCAGTGACAGAACAGAACATTACATTACAGTGACAGAAGAATTAAGTGGGGCTTATAGGGGAACTGGTTCAGTAGGTGCACTATCAGGCACAGCAGTTTTCAGATTCCCAGGGAGGGATAAAACCAGAGGGTCCTTGCCAGGGACAATATTTTCAGATTCCCAGGGAGGGATAAAACCAGAGGGGCCAGTCCCCGTCCCACACTTATCCTAGTACATTTCAGTCTGATTTTATCTTGTTAATTTCAAACATTGTACAGAAATCGGTTTTGCATGAATTTTCAGGAAAACAGTGCATGCATGAACGGTGCCTGAACTTTAACTGACAGATAACAAAATAAAACAATAGGCAGCAGAAAATAAATCACAGCCAGACCTTTCAGAACATAACTCTAACTCTTCTACCCAAAACAACCCGACAGAACAGAAAAACCTAGTACCTCCATGATGTAGGGCCTTAAGGGCCAACCTACGGTTATGAACTTACCTGTTTGCTGCGGTGTCAGATGCTCAATGTCCCTGGAATGCTCGGATCTGTAACATGAATGTACAGAATTTAAACGTTACAAATGCTAACTAATATCTCGTAGGAAATGCAACAAACACACTTAAACACTTTAGAAAACACACCAACGTGTTTTCATCCAAAACAGTGAGTTTTCACCAAAAACCGAAACCCTAAACTCCGGTAAAAACTCACTTTAAACTTGTCCAAACTTGTTAGCATTAAAAGACGCTCACCTTTGCTGAAGAAAACGGAGAAATACTGGAGAAACAAAGTGTGGAAGTTTTGTTTCAATCGCCTGGAAGAGAGAAAGCCGAGAGAGATGAGAGGAAGCAGAGAAGTGAATGAACATTCACGTAGGAGGATGAACTTAGCTTCCTCAGCAAGTTGCCACTTGGCAATCATCCATTAATTTCTCCCACCAACCTTAATTTCTTCTCAATCTACCCCTCCATGCATTTCTAACTAAATGAATGTTTTGATTACACCCTAGTTTAGTTTTCCACTAAACATTCCAACAATTCCACCAAAACATTCCTTTGTATTAATACAATAATAATCCCGTTTAAATGATCCGGGAAAACTACTACATGGCAAAATGCCGGGTGTTACTCCTTATGTTTGTCATTTTTGTATAGTTTATTTTTATTCTATAGCTTAGTTTAATTTATTTGTGTACTAGATCTGTCTGTTGGAAATATTTTTGTGATTTGCATATGCAGGAATTGCTTGAAGATAGCTATGGGAGAGTCATAAAACAAATAAAATTCTACCCATTTTTTCAATTTTAATTTTATATTTTCTTATAAATTAATTTTATATTTAATCTTTTCCATTTGATTAATAAATTAAGTTATGTGTTTAATAATTAAACATTGTTTATTAATTAATGTATGTACTTAATTAAACACGTTAAAGTAATTAACGTGTTTTTAATTTAATTTTAATTAATTAACTAGATTAATAACTTGAAAATAGTTAACTTAATTTTAGTAACCAATTAAATTAGTCAATTAATGTAAATGTATGTAAACTTTAGTCAATTATAAAATTAAATCACGTGTTAAATGAAATAATTAATTAATGTATTAAATACTTTAATTAATTAATGAATTAACGTGTTAAACGAGTTAACTTTAATTAATTAATGTATTACACACTTTAATTAACGTGTTAAACAATTTAATTAATTAATTAATGAATTAACGTGTTAACTTTAATTAATTAATTAATGTATTACACACTTTAATTAACGTGTTAAACACTTTAATTAATTAATTAACTATGTATTACACACTTTAATTAACGTGTTAAACACTTTATGTAACGACCCTGTAATGACCCCGACTCGATCGGGGTCGGCGAGCCATCACTCCGGACATTTAAAACGTGACATATTTTTTTTTTGAACTTTTAAAACTTTACACAGAGTATAAACTTTCTCTGGAATTGAAGACTGGAAGACATATTTAAAACTGGATGACAATTAAAATCGGACTACAAAAATAAATGATAGAAGTGCAGAAGCTGTGGCCAACAGAAGTGCAGAAGCTATGGACAACAGAAGTGCAGAAAGTGTGGACAACAGAAGTGCAGAAGCTGTGGACAACAGAAGTGCAGAAGCTGTGGACGACTGTTTTAAAGAAGGCGTGGACGACTGTTTTAAAGAAGGCGTGGACAACTGTTTTAAAGAAAGCGTGGACGACTGTTTTAAAGAAGGCGTGGACGACTGTTTTAAAGAACAGCATGGACGACTGTTCACAGAACAGAATGGACAACTGTTTTAAAGAAGGCGTGGACGACTGTTTTAAAGGACAAAATGGACGACTGTTTTCCTTTTAAAAAAAATTCAACACTTCACCGATCAATCTGCTACCACAGCCGATCGATCGGCTACCTCTCTATTTGACAGTTTACATCTCTTAACACAAAAAGCTTCAAACTTCAAAACCCAATTTAAAACATAAGTTTGGACATATCCGAAAAACATAACAGAAGTTCAAAAATTTAACTACATGGATAGCTTTAAAACCTGAAACAATCCATGAACAACATAACCTAAAGCAAAAGACTCCAAGTAGTTCCAGAATATTTCAAAATATATATATACCTCTGTTAATATAGAGGTTTTAAAACTTCAATCCCCAAAATCTATACATTACAAAAATCCCAACAGAATCCTAACAGAAACTATACAAACATGACCTCCATTTTAAAGACATTACTCTCGGGTCAGAAATGTGTCTGGCTGCCGCAACCACCCCCGAAAGCTTTTTGCCACCAACCACCTATTCGTCGGCCTGAGGCACAAAGTCCTCATCCACGGGATCCGTACCTACAACAGAGAGTTCAACTATGAGCCTAGAGCTCAGTAAGAACATACAATGCAGTGATGCATGTGCTATGCATGAACTTTTGAAATACATGTACATTACATAACTTTACGTTCAAGTGACAGAGGGGGTATAAGTGGGGCTTATAGAGGAACTGGCGCGGTGCACTATTAGGCACATTACAGATACAGGAATACAGAACAGAACAGGATGTCAGTCCTCATCCCACACTTTAACCGTACATTACATTACAGGTTTTATCTTTCTTAACTTCAAATCTCGTGCTTAAGACATTTACATGACTTTCCAGAAAACGTGTATGCATGAGCAAATACGGTGCTTAAACTTAACATATACAGATGACAGAATAAAGCAAACATGAAACATAACACGTTTTACTCAAAACATAACCTACGACCTAACTACCTGAACCAAAACCTAGTATCTCCATGCTGTAGGGCCTTAAGGGCCAACTTATACGCATGAACTTACCTGTTGTCTGAAATGCATCAAGCTTTGTATGCACGGCCACTGTGGTTCATGAACCTATAGCATGCATAAACAGACATCAACCCTAAACTTCAACAAATCTAGCAAATATTTAACCTAAACTTGTTAACTATCTTAGAGGGTTACCTTTGCTAGAGAAATATGGAGAAAACAGGAAAAGAAAAAAAAGCTTAGGATCGTTGCTGGTCGCTTGGAAGAGAGAAAGCAGAGAGGAGAGGAAGAAGAGTGGAATGCATTCAAGATGAAGAGAGAAAGGGAGATGTAGCATGGCTTCTTCAACAAGTTTGACACTTGGCATCCATCCATTGGTTTCCTCCCGCCAACCTTAATTGGTTACCTAATTTGCCCCTCCATTAGATTCTAACCAATTTGTTAATTAGTTCATCAATTCGGTTTTTCTCCGTAATTCATTTTTTTCCATTAAACTCCCCCACGAATTCCACTAAAACATTCATTGAATAAGTGACAATTTAATCCCACACAATAATTCTAGAAATTATTACATGGCTAAAAATGCCGGGTGTTACAGACCTCTTTTCCCAGTAAGATATTGTCCGCTCTGGGGATTGGGCTGTAGCTCAATATTCTCCATTCACGGCTTTGTTTGGCGAGGACTTCCCAGTCGGTCACCCAATCTGGTACTACTCTCGCCGAAGCACTTTTAACTTCGGAGTTCTTATGGGATCCGTCGTCAATTGTGCTCCAAAACGTGTCTTACTATCTTGGGAGGGATCTCTTACATACGTTTCATTTCCACATACATCCCCAAGCGATGTGGGATTGTGACGACCCCCACATTACGACCTACCCCCTTCACCGGCCTTTTTCCTGCGCGGACGCACCGCCATCCAGGTCCGAATTTAGTATACAGGCCAGTCGTGCACATATGGGTCATCACAATCACCCCCCCCCCTCGGGGGCCCAATGTCCTCGTTGGCCACATTTCCGGTTGGGTACAGGCTTTGATACCATTTGTAACGACCCATTTTCCCAGTAAGATATTGTCCGCCTTGGGAATTGAGTCGTTGCCCAATATCCTCCCCTCACGGCTTTGTTTGGCGAGGACTTCCCAGTCGGTCACCCAACTTGGTACTACTCTCGCCGAAGCACTTTTAACTTCGGAGTTCTTATGGGATTCGTCGTCAATTGTGCTCCAAAACGCGTCTTACTATCTTGGGAGGGATCTCTTACATACGTTTCATGTCCACATACATCCCCAAGCGATGTGGGATTGTGACGACCCCCACATTACGACCTACCCCCTTCACCGGCCTTTTTCCCACGCGGACGCACTGCCATCTGGGTCCGGATCCAGTATACGGGCCAGTCGTGCACATATGGGTCATCACACTTTAATTAATTAATTAATGTAAACTTTAATTAATGAATTAGATTAAATGTGTTAAACACTTTGATTAATGAATTAATATTAAATTGTTTCATTATTTAATTATAAAATTAAATCACGTGTTAAATGAAATAATTAATTAAAAAACGTCATGTATTTATTTAATTCATCAATTTCAAACATTACACTCAACAATTTCTACCTCGACCTCGCGTCGCAAATTCTTGCGTCCCCTCAAATTCATTGAAACCCATAAACGTGTCTGCTGCAGCAGCGTCAGAAGTGGATCCCCGGTGAGTACAAGTACGAATGTTATGCCCTTGTTGCCGACATATGTCACACGTCATCTTAGAGTTCTTCTCACTAATTTTCGAACTTGATGGTTCGTCGACATCCCGCACTCTTGTCTTTTTTGGCTTACCAGGTTGGCGATGTCTTGTAGGCGGCATGAGTGCCGTCATAGAAGGCCACATTTGTGGGCTGTTCATGGGTTGAATAAAATGTGAATACATCTGCATATAAGTCACCCGGTGATATTAGGGATGCACGTACCTTTCCAGTTCCACTCTCATTTTATTAATGCAGGGAATGGAGTGGACACAAGGGATTCCGGTCAGCTCCTATTTGGTGCACTCGCACACACCCATATTCATGTCGACCTTGTATTGTTCGTAACCGTTGCTGACCTCAAATCGTGCATCTCCTGCTAACTGAGCACTCCAGTTTCGAGCTGAAATTTGTATAGCCTCAAGCCTTTTCTTTATCCGGCGACATAGAATGTCTGTTGATTGGGCCATCTTCTCAAACTTTTTGACAATGCGAGTCATCAAATCCTTTCGCATTGTCTCGAACATGGTGATAATCGGTTTGTCTCTGGCAGGCAATAGAACTGCATTGTATGACTCCGACAAATTATTCAAGCCTATATCACACTTAGGGATCGAAGAGAATGCATAACTAGCCCAATGTCTAGGCTCTTCCCTTCGAAGCCATGCGTGGGCTTTCGAGTTCAACTGAAATATTTTTCTCATTTCTATTTTGAAATGATGCTGGTGGGGGCTCTTGCCGCTTTCCACATCGCCTCCCTGTACTTTTTGCCCCGAAAGAGACTTTTGAAATTTGCATACATATGTCGTAGGCAGAAGCGGTGTTCAGCGAAAGGAAATTCTGCAACAATTTCGTGGGCTCGATTAATTTAGTCAATCCAACAAATCTTCTGTTATGTTTCCCCGTCGCACTTTACTCAGTGACACTTCACTCGACGACACTTCACTCTGTTTTCTTTCGTGTCAGAACCCTCCACCGGTTAGAACTCTCAACCGGAGAGTTATAACATGGTTGAATCTCATACCCCAGCAACATGGTTCAATCTCCAATAATTTCACCATGGGGGAATTGGAACCATGTTACTGGGGGTATTGGACCGAACATGTTATGGCTCCCCCTGTGGAGAGTTCTGACCGGTGAAGGGTTCTGACAGGAAAGAAGGCCGAGTGAAGTGCAACGAGGAAACATAAAATCTTCTTAGCTTTCAATGGATAAGGTCATTCCAACATGTTTATCTCATTTCAATTAATTATATTTAGTTCTTCGCTCTTTCCAAATTTACCTTGTCAATTTTTGAAAAGTTTACTAATAAAACAAATATTTCGAACCAGCATCCTACTCTTCACCATTCCCGAAGAAAGGAGTAGACTGAAGAACTTCAGGAGAAAGAGGGAGAGGATAGTGATGACCTTTAACAAAAAATTAGGTCATTTCTCAAAATAGAACATGGGATGGGAAGGGATCAGGGATGTTTACATTGAAATTTAATACAAATTTAAAAGTACTAATAAAAGATAATAACTAAGAGTAAATCAAAACATACTAATAGTTCTCATATTTTATGTATATGTTTCATTTTCATAATTTTATTTTGAGTAATGTTGAGTTTACTGTCTAATTTTACACTTCAATTCTTACATCCTAATTTAACAGTCATTGATTAATATAATTAATGACTTATTTTAATTATTTGTATCATATCATATTAATTGCACTAATAAATTATTATCATGTTAGGAATTCAAAATTATAGTGTAAAATTAAAGAGTAAAAATAACATTATTCAAAATATATTATATTAATATTTTGTGGCATGATAATTTTTTATTTTTTATTAAATATTTATCTATTAATTAATTTAATAATATCCATCAATACAAAAAAGAGAGGATATTAATAATTGATTCTAATTTAATTAATTTAATTTTATATTTTGTATCCATCAATACTAAAAAGAGAGGATGTTAATATTTTGTTCTAATTTGATCATTTTAATTTCATATTTTTTGCAGATTACTAATATGTCATTTATTGCTGGTACAATAGAAGAGAATGTTAAGGTTAAAATAGTCAATATACTAATTGATTATTCTCTCTTCATTGACGCCTCTTTATTTCAAAGAATGCCTCTTTTCATTTTTCGATTCTCTCTCTTTTGTGCCTCTTTATTTCAAAGAATTCGACATGTTTTTAGTTGACATGGGTCTATTAATTTTATAAATGTTGACAGATGATCATTTTTTATGTTTTATCGGAAGGTTGCTAATGGTGTATTTTGATTGTATTTCATTCCTTAGGTTTTGAATATTTCTTGTATGCAGGTTATCATTTTCTGTTAAATAGTTAATATATCTCTATTGTGTTTTCCTGCTGGGCTGTCTTGTTTCTAATTTTGCAATGAGACAAACAATTATAAGGAATATTTAAGTTCTATTTTTATGTTGACTACATATTGTTTCTATCTTACCATTCTAAATGCTTATCAACGCCTGATTTCTATTCCTTGACAAGCACTTAAAGACTTTATATCATTTCCTTTTTGGAAAAACCTTTTTTCCAACGTGTTTTGGTGCTCAATAAGGATTAAAATTCTTCCATTCAGAACCAAGTCTTGAAACTTGTAAAGGCTTCTGGAAATGGTTTGCCAAACCAATTGCTTGTTCTGCCCTTGCTGGGGATAACATCTCATCTTACTTCTTTCCTAAATCTCATATCTTTGCTCCCTTCTATAGTCATCATTTTCCCAATACAACTTCATAACAAATTTTAAAAAATCATAGATTTAGGATACACATATTTGATTTTTAATAGTGCTTCTAAAGTAATAACATTGCATAATTCTTGTTCGCTTAGGAAATGAAACTGAGACTTTTAGCTTATTTTAATTAACTGTGTTTTTCATTTCAAGAAAGCAACCAAAACAATTCTTCAAACTCCTACTTGATTTTGTTTCCAATATTGCTGATTATTCTTCTTTTCATCAATATGTTGTTAGTATTAGAATCCTTAAACGATCTAAGCATGCTTAACCAACAGAAAATATAAAACATTCAAATTGCAGAAAACAAATTTTATCTCTTGCCATCGATGTTTGAAAATCGGATTCATGTTTTTCCCTATGAGAATAGTTGCTTCTAAACCTTAACAATTAAAATACGATGGTGTATATTTATGAATGGATCATTTGACTTAGGGGACCTCTCACTGAATTTTTTCCTCTAATACAAAGCTTCATCCATCGTAAAACTTTCTTCTCCAGAGTCTCTTTATATACATAGACTTCTTTAAAAGGACAAACTCAACAAGATCCATAGATCTTGTTGAAGAGAAGAAATCACAAGCAGAGAGGTATGAGCATGAGTAATTTATCATTAACAAGGATCATACATAAAACACAAGACCAACAACTAATATTCTCTCACTTTGTCTGTGTTTTATATAATTTCTTTAATAAGCAATCACAATACATGAATTATAGCGACAGATTCTCTTAATATAGTCGAGAATTATCTTCCATATATCATATTGTAGTATGTTCCTTCTTTATTGACAATAAATTTAATAAATAAACCCTATGTTTATATTCCAGGTCCACTACTTAAGTATATTTCTTAAACATAAATATGTACACAAACTTTACCAAAATGAGAAATATCAACTGAAGAGTTTATCAACATTCATTCTTACAACGAAAAATTACTTAAAGGAACCAAATCTCATTTTCTCTACATGATCCTTAATTTCAAAATTGGAATGCCTTTAGTTAAAGGATTGACTATCATCAATTCAGTGCTAATGTGTTTGATGACCACTGAAGCATCCTTAACACATTCCCTATTGGCTAAATACTTAATGTCGATATGCTTACTTCGACTATCACTTTTGTTGCCATAAGAACAGCAGCTGAATTGTCACAATATATCTTTAATGGCCTAAAAATAGGATTAACCATTCTAAGCCCTAAAATGAAACTCTTCATCCATACACCATATGAAGTTGCCTCAAAACATGGATATAGTAGTCAAGTTCTGTTTTGCACTTCTCCAAGTTACAGCTCCACCGGCAAACATAAAAATGTATCCAGATGTTGATTTATGCGAATCAACACAGCTAGCAAAGCTGTAACACCCGGTTTCATTGAACCAATTTACTTTATCAACTTGTAGTAAATGTTTTATGGATGAAATTGAGAGAAATTAGTGATTAGGCTAATAAGTGACTAAGCAATGACATAATGGTAAATTGAGATATAAAGTGGATAACCTATTTAAGGGAAGAGGTTTTGCGTTTAATGCACAGTAGCTGCCACCCTATTTTCATTTCCCTTCGTTTGATTTTCAGCTCAGCTCAGCAGACTTCCTCCCGACATTTTTCTCTCTGATTTCCTCCATTCTAGGTGAGTTTTGTTTCGTTTTACTTGCTGTTTTAGTGATTAGGTGACGAAGTGATTGTAAGGGAATGTTCGAGAATGCTGTGAGTGAGAGTTAATTTCGGGTTTTGTGGTGAATCAGGAATGCTCGACGAACAGAACTTCCAACTAGTTTCCCTAAGATTTCTAAATAGTTTAGAATGAAGTTTGGTAATGCTGTGCTTATGTTTTAGGTGAGCCAGCTCTTGAAGTATCCTACAACCAAACAATCTCCAGTAGACCAGGTAAGTAGAGCTCGTGTGTGCCTTCGGGCCTATAACACAAAACAGTAGGGTTTATGCATGTTTGTATGCTTTCAGTTTGTCATGCATCATATATTAAAAGGTTACGAAAATGAATTTTCATATAATGTTATGGTGAGACATGAATCAGTATAACTTTTAAGGGAACTAATCCGCCCCTTAATCAAGATCGGAGGATTTTATACTTTGAGAAAATTGATCCACTTCCCATCTGACGAGGGATCATATCAGCTGTTAAGGGAACTAATCTGCCCCTTAATTTAGTAGAGGATTTATACTTTGGGAAAATTGATCCACTTCCCATCGGACGAGGGATCAACAGATAATGAATACGAATGCAACTGAGATAAGAAAGTAGAAATCGCATGATTAGGATTTTAATTCAGCATTGCCTTTCATTTTGTTCTACTTGCTTAGCATTAGACTAATAGATGAGTTTTGTGATGTAGGTGCTAAAGTTACAACAGGTGATTTCTCTGAGTTTACTGAGGAATAGGTGAAGTTGAAGGAGAATTTCTATGCCACGGCTTGGTGCTCTGATGAGGCGGTTTAACTACTGTCTGTATGTGAAGTCTTAGTGATTAAGTGCTTTGGTTGATGCGTGCTGAGGATTTTTAATCACAGTAATAGTTTTGATGTTTTTAACACCTTTGGGATTTTCTTTTCTGATTGAGAAAAACATGATTTTGGTTTTGGTTGTAATTTGCTAATCTGGATTTTGAAAGATGTGGACTCATGTTGTTTTGAATGGTTACAGTGAAGTTTTCAAGTTCTTCTAGTAGTCGGAGTTATTCTTGTTTAGAGTATAAATGGTTGAGATATTGTTCCGTTGTCTATCGGAAGATGTCGTTTATTGGTAGAAGTTGAGAGTTACTGTTCACCGGTGGATGTTGTCCATCGGTGGATGTTGAGTATTAGAATTTGTCATTTTTGTGATCGGTGGATGTGAGCGTAGGGGTGAGTATTAGAATTTGTCGTTTTGTGATCGGTAGATGTTGAGTATTAGAATTTTTCGTTTTTGTGATCGGTGGATGTGAGCGTAGGGGTGAGTATTAGAATTTATCGTTTTGTGATCGGTGGATGTGAGCGTAGGAGTGAGTATTAGAATTTGTCGTTTTGTGGTCGGTGGATGTGAGCGTATATGTGAGTAATGGAATTGTCGTTTTGTTACCGGTGGACGTGTGTAGTCAACATATCGTCCGACTGTCACTGTTTAGCGGTAGATGTCTTTTGTTCTCCTGAGCGGTGGACGTGGGTAGTCGACATGTCGTTCGACTGACACTGTTAGCAGTGGATGCCCCCTATTTCCGTCTCTACCGCTGAGACTATTTTGTTTCTGCTTCTGCCGCTGACACTGTTTAGCGGTGGATGCCTTTTGTTTCTATTTCTATCGTTGGAGCTGTTCAGCGGTAGACGAGTTCTGTTTTGTTTTGTTTTTCATTCAATCAATTGTCTTTAATATTTTAATAAATTAATAAATGTCATTCTATACAAATGAATTTCCGCTGCAAGTCTTAACGTTTTGAAGGTCAAATTTAATAGTTGTGTGAAATTTTAAAATTTTTGTAAAGTTTCATAGATCGGTTCAGTGTTATGAGTAGCGAACCGGGTTTATATAATTCGGGGCGTTACAAAAGCATCTGAGTAGTCAATCACATCCAAGCTATCAGTTCGTCTGTATATAAGCATATAGTCTTTGGTTTCTTGAAGGTACCTCAACACTTTCATTGCAGTAATCCAGTGGTTTTTACCTGGATTACTCTAATATCTTTATTATATTTCAACAACAAATGCAATGTCAGACCTTGTGCAAACCTGAACATACAACAGACTTTCAACAACCGAAGTATAGGGAATGTTCTTCATTTGCTCCCTTTCAAGATCGTTTTTCAGGCACTGGTTCTCATGGAACAAGTCACCCTTCACAATTGGAGCTTTACTATGTGAACAATCTTTCAGCTGAAATCTCTCTAAAATTTTATTCATATAAGTTTCTTGAGACAAGCATAAAGTTCCATAGAATCTATCTTGATGAATCTTAATACTAATGACATAGAATGCATCACCAATGTCCTTCATATCAAAGTTTTCAGAGAGAAATTATTTAACCTCATGCAATAAATCTTTATTATTAGTTGCAAGTAAAATGTCATTTACATACAGAACTAAGAAACAAATTTTACTCCCACTGATCTTCTGGTATATATATTAATCCATGTTATTTTCTTCAAAATTGAATGAAGAAATAACATTATGAAACTTTAAATACCACTGATGGGAGGAAGGTTTCAATCCATATTTCTTACGCTTGCACACTAAATGCTCACCGTCATTAGAGAAGAATCGTTCAGGTTGTTTCATGTAAACCTCTTCCTCCAGCTCTCCATTAAGAAAAGTCATTTTCATATCAATTTGTTACAATTCAAAATCATAATGTGCAACCTATGCCAAAATAATGTAAATAGAATCTTTCTTAGATACATGATAAAAAATCTCATTGTAATCGATTTATTCTCTTTGAGTGAATCCTTTAGCAACGAGTCTTGCTTTATATCTTTCGATGTTACCCAAATGAGTCTTTCTTAAATTTAAAGACCCATTTATATCCAATGACTTTTACACCATCAGGAAACTCGACAATATCCCAGACTCTATTTGAATTCATAGAATTCATTTCATCTTTCATAGTATTATACCATAAACTTGATTAAGTACAACTTATAGCTTGTGAAACGTCTCAGGATCATTTTCAGCTCCCACATCATAGTCTAATTCCTGTAGATACGCCACATAATCACTAGGAATAGTTGATGTCCTTTCTCTAGTAGATATCCTTTGTAATGGTTATTATTTAAAAAAATATATATAATCGAGTATGTTTATATTTAAATAAAGTATAAATATACGTTGGATAAGTTGGATTGAAAAAAGGATACGTTAAAAAGTAAAAAATGTGACCGATCGATCGCCTTTGTTAAATTTTAAATGTATAAAAATTAGATTAAAATTTAACTAATTTGGATTATATTAAGGTTAATTGAATTTAAAGATTTATTACACTCGATTTTATAGTAATAAACCAAAGTTTGAAGGGTAAAATGATATTCTTTAGGAGATAAGAATGATTAATGGTAATTAACCATTAAACCACTATTGCAAAGGGTAAAAATGTAATTTAATGGAAAAATTGGTAATTTGTCCACAAAGCTTCCTTTAGAAGCTTTTGTTGTCTGAAAAACCCTTCCATCTTTTACGTGAGAACCAGAGAGGAAAAGAAAAGAGAGAGAAACGAAAAAAGTGAGAGAAAGAGAGGGATTTGGAAATTTCTCCTGAAGAGAAAGTTATTCGTCTAGGGGAGGCAGTTCTTTTGGTCAAGAATCGATTCAAGAGGTGGGATTTCGTGGTTGAGATGGAACCTACAAAAGGATAAGTAAATCCAACCCTTAGAAAAATTAGTTTATTCTTTATTAGATGAATTAGGCGAAGATAGAGTTATTTTGGGTTCTAATTAAGTTGATATCTGTGGATTTAAGCGAGTAAGTGGAAGTGTTTTGATGAGAAAAGTGACATGTTGTTAAATTCTTTATGGATGTTAGTTGTGGTTAAGTTAGAAGATGTGGTTTGAGGATGAAAATCATGAAATGGTTGTTGTTGTTAATGTGAATGGAATGATGTTTTGGCGAAAATGATTTGTGTTGTTGAACTGGTTTATGTTGTGAAGTTGTGTTGTTAAATTGGTTGATGTTGTTGGGTCGTGAATTGATATTGTTTTGTGATAAAAAATTATGTTATGTTTTGTGAAATTGAAATGATGAAACTGATATTGTAGATGATGTAAATTAGATGTTGTGTTAGAATTTGAATTGAAAGTGATTAAAATAAAATGCTTTGGGAAGAGTGTTTTCATTCAATTTGGAAATGACTTGTATGATTGGATTTTCCTCTTATTCTGTACAATGAGGAAAAGAAGAAGTTTGCAATACTGCTTGTACGCTTGGACTTCCCTCTTAAGAAAGTATCTTTGATTTATAAGAAAGTATGTGTGACAGCCCGAAACCGAAACCCGATCGGGGTCCGGGATCGAAGCCGTCACTCCGGGACATTTGCAGAAAACGGGGACAACCCTACTTCTTTTAAACAGGGAACACAACATTTACAAACTTTAAAACGTGACAGAGAGAGAGTTCTCTGGAGTTGGAAGCGAAACAGGTTTCAGTAATGGACAATATAAGAGAAGAGACGGGGCGAAGAAAATAATTAAACAAAATAAACAGGTAAAAACAGAAAAAACATAACGTAGGGCTGGCGGAAGACTCAGTTTAAAAGATCGTCGGTAGATTGAATAAAACAAAACAGATGACGTCAGCCGGAAGAGAAGATGACGTCAACCGGAAGATAAAAACAGCAGCTCACACCGGATGAGGTGATGACGTCATCGGAAGATGTGATGACGTCATCGGAAGAAACATGCAATAAACAGACTTTAAACCAAATCGGCAGAAGGTGATGACGTCAACCGGTAGATGAATGACGTCACCGGTAGATGCTGAGTAAAGCTGGATCGGATGTGTGATGACGTCATCGGAAGATGTGATGATGTCATCGGCAGATATATGCAGCAGAAAGAATCGGATGAGACGATGACGTCAGCCGGAAGAATGGATGACGTCAACCGGAAGACAAAAATAGAAACTCTGAATAAACTGGGCGGAAGACTTGTGCTGACGTCAACCGGAAGACATATTTACACTAGGCGGAGGACTTGATTTTAAAGACAGAATTGGACCACTTTTTAACAGGGGGACATTTCAACAGGAAACTTTAGAACAGAAGGTATAAGGCTTCAAACCTTCAAACCCGATTCAAAATTTACAGATTTCTAAGAAAAACAAACTGCATGGTTAGCTCTAAATTTCGAGACTATCCATGCATGACCTGAAAAAATGGAGAACTCAAGCAGTTCCAGAATGTTTTCAAAACATTTAAAATATATGGATACATTCTGTCAAATACGGAGGTTTTAAATACATCAACAACAGGACTTGTACATTTCAAAATTTCCAACAAAACTTTCAAACAAAACACAAGACTACAACAAAGTTTTCAAACAGAAACCACAAACATCCAGAAGAGTTTACAAATATGAACTTTACTTCAAGGACTTAAACCTCTACACAGAATTTATCTGACTGCAGCAACCATTCCCAATGAGCTCGATCCGCCAACTGCAACCTACACATCGGCCTGAGGCACCAAGTCCTCATCCACGGGATCCGTACCTACAACAGGGAGTTCATCTATGAGCCTAGAGCTCAGTAAGAACATGAAATGCAGTGTGCATATGCTATGCATGAACATTTTCAAATACATGAACATTACATTACATTACGTTTCACTGGACAGGAAGGTATAAGTGGGAGGAGGAGCTGGCGCAACAGGATGTACATGCCACTTTCAGGACATAACAGGAGTACTTGACAGGATGCCAGTCCTCGTCCACACTTAACCATACATTTTCTTTACAGGATTTTATCTTACTTACTTCAAAACCAGTGCTGAAAACATTTGCATGATTTTACAGGAAAATGTGTATGCATGAATAAGTGCGATGCTTAAACTTAACATTCACAGATGACAGAATGAATACAACAGGAAACAGAATATAACGGAAACACGTTTAACTTAAAACATAACCTAAAACCTATCTACCCGAACCAGACCTAGTACCTCCGAGTTGTAGGGCCTTAAGGGCCAACGTAGATGCATGAACTTACCTGTTTGCAGCAATGCAGTGTGCTCGAACGCCCCTGGAAAGCTCGGATCTGTAAATGGATGTACAGAATTCAAACACGCTACAAATGCTAACTAATATCTCGTAGGAAATGCAGCAAACACGTTTCAACACTTTAGAAAACACACCAACGTGTTTTCATCCAAAAACAGTGAGTTTTCACTAAAATAATAACCCTAAATCTCAGTGAAAACTCGCATTAAACTTGTCCAAATTCGTTAGCATTCAACCAGACATTTACCTCAGCGGGAAAACAGAAAGGAGCCGAGGAGATCGAAGTAACTTCGATGGTTGTTCATCGACTGGAAGAGAGAAAACAGGGGGGAGTTTCACGCCAGAATGAAGAGAAGAACGGGAGGGAAGGAAGAAGACATGGCTTCTTCAACAAGTTGCCAGATGGCATTCATCCATTGGCTATTTCCCACCAACCTTAATTTCTCTCTATTTTACCCTTCCATTGGTCTTTAACTAATTTGCTATCTAGTTTCACCATTTGGTTTCATGAATCATACATATTCAACTGGAAACATTAGCAAATTAATAAAAACAAACCTTGCATGATTATTCCCATTAATCCCGTTGAATAATTTAAGGAATATCTACATGGCAAAAATGCCGGGTGTTACAGTATGATTGTAGTGGATGATATGGAATTGTCCTAAGTGACGTAATATAGTTTAGATTGATTGTTCTAATAGTCGGATTTATTTACTGGACGTAAATCTCATTATGTGAATATTGTCTATTTTTCAGATAATGAGAACGTTCATCAAAACGGGAAAACAAATGCAAATTAAAGGAGCATAAAAGAGGCATAGGTTAAAGAAACCATCGAGGTAGATGGTTCTTCTTTTGTAATGGGGTTGGGTTTAGATTAGTTAGTTTTAAAGAATATATATACATTTTTTTTAACGATCACGTGTGTGTGACCTAACTCTGTAACTCCTCTGATATGGTGTAACACCCGACATTTTTGGTCACGTAATTGTCCCTAATTTTATTTGAATTGAAGAAATTCGCTAGAAAAGTAATGAATATTTTGTTAGAATTTGGACGCTGAGAATATTAAGGGTTTAAGAAAAATGGAACGAGAAGGAGAAGTCAAACGCCTGGAATTTCGGTGTTTCACCTATTAAGGTTAAATTCATAAATAAGTAAATTTAAGGCCGTTGCGCGAGCGAGAAGTTTCGTTGGAACCCTATAAATTTATTAGGATATTCTGAAGTCCAGTTTTTAATCATATCTTTCCAGCCCTAAATCCAGAGAAGGTCTTCTTTGTGTAAAGTTTTAAAGTTCAAAAAATATATATATATCCCGTTTTCTGTTAAATGCCCGAAGTGATGGCTCCTCGGCCCCGATCGGGTTTTGGGTCGTCACATATGGAATATAGTATGTATATATATATATATTGTTTTAAATTTGGCTAGGAAATGGATATTGTTTGTTTGAAAATTTGTATGGAAAGATCTTATTTTGACCACGTTGAAGGATGGAAGATAGAAATACAAACATTGTGGCGACCCGAATGTGTATGTATGAGCACGACTGTGAAAAAAATCTCGAGTTGCGGAGCAAACCTCGGGAGCTAAGCCTAGTGTAGGCAAATCCCGGACTCGAGTATAGGCAAATCCCAGGTCGTAAAAGGAGAGTCGTCACAATCTCACATCGCTTGAGGAGGTATATAGAAATGAAACATATGTAAGGAAACCTTACGAATATAGTAAAACACATTTTGGAGCACAATTGACAACGGATCTCATAAGAACTCCGAAGTTGGAAAATGAGTCGTTACAAATGATATCAGAGCATGTACCCAACCGAAAATGTGACCAACGAGAACGTTGGGCTCCCGAGGGAGGGTGATTGTGATGACCCAAATGCGTAGCTATGAGCACGACTGCGGGACAAACCTCAGGTTGCGATGCAAACCTCGGGACCTAAGCCGAGTGTAGTCAAATCCCAGAGTCGAGTATAGACAAATTCTAGGTCGTAAAAGGGGGGTCGTCACAATTCCACATTGCTTGGGGAGGTATATGGAAATGAAACATATGTAAGGAAATCCTCCCAAGATAGTAAGACGCGTTTTAAAGCACAATTGGCAACAGATCCCATAAGAACTCCGAAGTTAAAAGTGCTCCGGTGAGAGTAGTACTATGTTGGGTGACTGACTGGAAAGTCCTCGCCAAACAAATCCATGAGGGGAGAATATTGGGCTACGACTCAATCCCTAGAGCGGACAATATCTTATTAGGAAAATAGGTCGTTACAAAGCGAGCAAACATTTCTTCCGCATGCACCTTGATCAGGGCTATTTTTGCTAGTTCTTAAAGTGAAGTCTAATCTTAATTGGCCTAAAGGAAAAAACCTAAGATCTTTCTTTTCCTAGTGCCAAGCAACTAGAATAGGGGGTTCTTGAATGTAACACCCAGAAAATTCATATCATGACTATTAATTATATGCCCTGTATTTTAGGATTTATTGTTTATCTTAAGAATATGAAATATTATTGGAGGATTTAAAAGCCAAGTTTATGAGATGTAATGAAATTAGATTTATAAGACAAACTAAAATGAGCTAACTATAAGTTGGATTTTAATGAGAGGGCAAATTGGGAAAGAGTTTAAGATGGTTGGGGTGGGACAACCCCATGGTGACAACTCACTGTGGCTTCTTGAGGAAGCCACTTCTATTTGAAAGAAGAAGCTTCCCCTCGTTTTGCTGTAGCTCACCCGCGAGTGAAAGAAGCTCTCCTTTTCTCTCTCTCGCATTTTCTCCATGCCAAAGCGAATCACGCCAGCCCCTCCCTCACGCACGGTCTTTCTCCCTCTCTCCCTCTAGTTTGTCTTTGGAAGAAACTCATTACCTCCTCTCCATTCTAAGGTAAGTTTTAGGTGATTTTGAATTGGGTTATATATGTTTTGGATGATTTATGATATATTGTGTAGTTATGAGCGGTTAGTTGTTGATTTTGAGGAGTTTGGGTGTAATATCAGGCCTGTATGAGATTTTTTTATATTATTATATATATTGATATTTTCGTAAATATGTCAAATCAAACTCGTTTTACAAAAAGAAAGTGTCATTTTGATCCTAACAATTAATAGGAATTTTAGAGAATTTACGGGATTTTTCGGAGTAATAACGCTATATTCCGAGTAATTAAGTTTCTCGTAATATAAAGGATGTTTTAGTAAAAACAGTAAATGAGGTCCGATTTGCGAACGGACAGTTTTAATAAATCTCAAATAATAAGTTGGACCTATTGGTGAAATAAGAAAATTTGGAGAGACCGAACAGTTAGCCGATTCACGAAACGAAGGACGAAACGAATATAAAATATGTACTAAGGGCAAAATGGTAATTTTGCAAATCAAATTTTATATTAAAAACCTTCCTCTCTTCCTCCTTCACCATTTCACGCTAGAAACCCTTTCCTTTTCTTTTTCTCTCAGCCTCCTCTCTGCCCGCGACGATTCCGTCGACTTCCGATCTCCGTTTTTCCTCCGTTCGTCTTCTGTTCTTCGTGTTTTCTCCTCCAATCGACGCTCTAGGTATGAATCTATAGTTTTATAACGTTTATTTCGAGTTTTACGGAGTTTGAACAATTAGGGTTTCGTTTAGGTTTCGTTTTAAAATCGCGATTTATAGTCCGAAATTGATAGGTTTGCCGTAATTAAAGATATAGGGAATATATTGAACGTTATTGGACGAATTTAAGTGATTTTGGACGAATGTTAGATTTTGAGAATTTTTGGGTTTTTAGTAAAAACTCGTTAATTGTGATTTTGAACTATCGAACAATAATTGGTTGAATTGTCTAGGTAAACAACGCTCGTGGACGGAGCTTGAGCTGCTTTGGACACGAGGTAAGTTCTCATGATCTTCTCTGGCCGATTGGCCTACACCGTACGTCGAATGTCGTCTCGAGGAGTTTTGGAGATGCGTCTGTTTAATTTTGTTTGGTTTGGGTAGCTAGGTTTAGTAGTTTATAGGTTACGCTTTACAGTCTTGATGGTACACGTTATTGCTTGTTTACTTTACGATATAGAATTGTTCACGCATCACGTGTTTTAAAGAAAAGCATGAAAATGAATTTCTGCATGATGATTAAAGATAATGCAAAGAATAAAATTGGGCCGTAAGGCATATAGTTTACAGGCCGAAAGGCATACAGGCCGAAAGGCATACAGTTTATAGGTCACGCGAGGTGGGGCTCAGGCACGGCTGTACGTGTTGTAAGCGTGCACCCTCCTCCTCTAGCTGGAAAGAGTAGTCCGCCCGCTGGATGAGCTCTCTCTGGTTAGGGGGATAGGATCTCGGTGAAACCTACAGTGCATAGCATAACATTGCATAGCATAGCATAGCATAGCATTTGCATTTACGAGCCTTACTGAGATTTTTATCTCATAGTGTGTTGTATGGTGTAGGTGACCTAGACATTGAGGCAGGTGAGGACGATGTCCCTCCACCTGAGGCATGATGCAGTTGACGGGGAATGCTCGCGGGAGTGTGTTGGCGCAGTCGATGCTTAACCGACCCGTGGGGAAGTATGTATAGATTTTGGGGTTATTAGATGTTTTGGGCTGATGATTGTATAGAATATTTTAGGATGCTTGGTTCTGGTAGTTGATTAGTTGATAGACTGATGTTTTAACGTTTTATAAACTGTTTTTACAAAACGTTTTGTTAAAGCTTTTATTTGCATGCTATGGAGATGTTTGGAATGGTTTTTAGGTTTATTAAGGATATGCTCGATTTTTAGAGCTATTGTAACACCCAAAAAATTCTTACAACGCGCGTAACCTTAGATAGGTTATGTTAAGCAGTAAAATTAGAGTGAAATTTTGGAAGAGGAATTTGAGAGAAAAATGAAGTGAATAAATTTGGTTAAATTAATTGGTTAATTAATTTGTGTTCGGATATTCAAATTGGAGAACTTAAGCTGTGTATAGTTTGAGAGTCAATTTACGCAAATTATAATTTAAGAACGGAATTTTGAAGGGCAAAATGGTATTATTGTTATTAATGTTAGTTTTTAATGTATTATTATTATTATTATTATTATTATTATTATTATTATTATAAAAAACAACAAACAGAATAGCCGAAGCTATTCTGTTCGAGCTCGAACTCGAGCGCCGAGAGGAGAACGGAGAAGGGAGGAAGATGCGAGCGACGATCGACGGCCGTTCACCGCCGTGGTTTCCGACGCTCTCCGGCCAGACAACGGTGACGAGCAGACTCCGGCCCGTCTCCGCGCACAAATCCGTCGGGTAAGCTAATTCGCCCCTGTTTTTGTTCTGTTTCTGGCCGTGGGTGATAAGCTTGATTGAGCTCCGATCACCGACCGTTTTTGGCCGTTCTTGGCGTCAATTGACCGAGCTTAACGCCAGCGAGGGTGCCGAGCAGTTGTGAGCTCGGATTTGGCGAAAATCCAACAAGCCCGAATTGGGCATTTCGGGTTTATGGATTTGGAAGCCCTAATTTGTGTTAGATTATGTGAATTAGGTATGTGGGTGATTTATTGGTGAGGAATTGGAGGAGAATTGATGAAAAATCAAAATAGGGAAAATTCCGGGTAAAGGGCAGATTTGGGTTTTATGAGTTTTGACC
This sequence comes from Begonia masoniana, assembly GCA_022432975.1. Taxonomy (NCBI): domain Eukaryota; kingdom Viridiplantae; phylum Streptophyta; class Magnoliopsida; order Cucurbitales; family Begoniaceae; genus Begonia; species Begonia masoniana. Next base: position 15,344,487 of record CM039516.1, read on the forward strand.
TAGCTATGGCCGTTTGTTTTAAAATTCCTTTTGGCAGGTTAAACTAGGTTATTAAAGGAGTACGTGGCCGCTGGAATCGTTCGATTCCGATAACCGACGGAAAAGTTATGCACGTTTGAAGTTTCGGGTCGGTTTTACCGAACCCAAATTAGTGGCCCATTTAATTAGGTTTTAGTTGGATTAGGCTAGAAATAGTAGTTTGAGAGTGATTGGGGAATGTAGGCTTAATTTGAATGAAGTTTGAATAATTGTAGTTAGAGTTAGCTTAAATATTCGTTAGAAGTAAATTGTAATGCTTAAGTGACTTTTGTGATTGTGATAGGTTACCGAGTGGGGAAATTTACATAGCCAAAGCGAGTAAGTGCAGTGCAAGAGTTCAGGTAAGTAGAGGACGTTTGTTTTGCCTTCGGGCCTACACCACGGAACGGTAGGAGATTCTTGGCTGGTTTGGTTGCTTTGTTCTGATTTATTGGCTTGTAGAATATTGTTTGCTTGCTTTGTTTTGATTTGGCTGCTTATAGATAGGAGATTGTTTGCTTGCTTGGGTTTATTTGTTATTACTTTGCTTTGTTTGGGAATTGTTGATGGTTGATTGCTTTGCTTTGTTTTGGTCTAGTTAAGCATTGTATTTGTTTGTTGTTTGATTGTTTTGCCTTCTTGGTTGATTAAGCATGGTGTTTGTTTGTCATGTGGTTGTTTGGTTGCCTCATTTGTTGGTTAGGCATTTCATGTTGTTGCTTTGTTTTGATTTGGCTGCTTATAGACAAGAGATTGTTTGCTTGCTTGGGTTTATTTTTTATTACTTTGCTTCGTGTTGTGTTAAGTTGTGGCGTGGCGTTGTTGTGATGGTTGCATTGATAGTTGTGTTGTTGTTTGGGATTTGAGCATTGTGTGAGCGGCATGGGTTATGTGTTTGATAGTTGTGTTGGGTGTTGGGGCATGATGTGGATGATGAGCATGAAATGTGTAAGAAAAGCACTAGAGAGTTAAATGCCTTGTCGTTAACGTGCAAGATGCACTAGAGGGTAACGTCTCGTCGTTAACGTGCTAGAGAGTATGCACTAGGGAGTTGAACGCCTCGTCGTTAACGTGCAAGATGCACTAGAGGGTTTAACGTCTCGTCGTTAACGTGCTAGAGAGTATGCACTAGGGAGTTGAACGCCTCGTCGTTAACATGCAGGATGCACTAGAGGGTTTAACGTCTCGTCGTTAACGTGCTAGAGAGTATGCACTAGGGAGTTGAACGCCTCGTCGTTAACGTGCAAGATGCACTAGAGGGTTTAACGTCTCGTCGTTAACGTGCTAGAGAGTATGCACTAGGGAGTTGAACGCCTCGTCGTTAACGTGCAAGATGCACTAGAGGGTTTAACGTCTCGTCGTTAACGTGCTAAAGAGTATGCACTAGGGAGTTGAACGCCTCGTCGTTAACGTGCAAGATACACTAGAGGGTTTAACGTCTCGTCGTTAACGTGCTAGAGAGTATGCACTAGGGAGTTGAACGCCTCGTCGTTAACGTGCAAGATGCACTAGAGGGTTTAATGTCTCGTCGTTAACGTGCTAGAGAGTATGCACTAGGGAGTTGAACGCCTCGTCATTAACGTGCAAGATGCACTAGAGGGTTTAACGTCTCGTCGTTAACGTGCTAGAGAGTATGCACTAGGGAGTTGAACGCCTCGTCGTTAAGGTGCAAGATGCACTAGAGGGTTTAACGTCCCGTTGTTAACGTACATGAGCAAATAGTGGAAACTGTATGTGTTGTGCTGTAGTGTGGTGGCATTGTTGTGTGGTGTGGCATTGTCTGGCGTGGCAAAGAATAAGGCATCCTTTCGAGTGCGGGCAAATCTGTGTTTTGTTTCGTGTCGTTGTGTTGTTTGGTTGTTTTGTTCAGCGTTATGTGTAGCTTGCATTCTATTTAGTTGTATGTGTCAATCCCTACTTGCTAAGCGTAAGCTTACGTGTGTGTGTGTTTGTTCTGTGGTGTAGGTAACGATGCGGTTACAGGTGAGCTGAGCGAGTGAGCCATGACTTGGGAGCCGTCGGAGAAGTACGGGGCATGCCGGTGCAGGCAGTTGTCGGGGCGCCTCGACCATGGTCTTCGGAGAATGTGGGTTTTGTATTTTGGTAGTATTGTAAATGTCTGCTTGTAAGTTGATGGAAATGTGTAGTTCTTTTTGGGTGGATGTCTGATGTGTATTCGTTGTATATATTCATAGGTCAGGGTGAAGTGTTACCCTATATTGGAGATTTTCCTTATTTTGTATGTTGATAGCATTTCTTGGCGATATGTGGTTTGTTAGAGATTTCGTAGGTTGGTTAGATGGTTAGAAATATTCTGGATCTGGTTGGAATTGGTTTGTGTGCAGGTACCTAGCATTTTGGAGGCGCCATTTTCAGGCGTTACTTTACTGAAATTTTCGGGAAAGACGCCGTGGTGCTGAAAGGTTAGGGGTAAAGGAATTGATGAGTCTAGGCAGCTAGGTACGAAGTAAGAGAGTTTCGGGAGTTTAGTTGTAAATTCAGCTGTGTAAGTTTCTTTTATGTTTGAGAGTTATGTTTTAACGTGGGATCGGTTAGCAAAGTAGCGCTCCGAGCCAGGGTGGGTTCGGGGGCATTACAGCTATCCACGCAGTTGGATTTCGCAAAGTCCGCTGCAAACTGGTTGAGATTAAGTTATAAGTTCATTGTGTTTATTAATGAGAAATGTATAAAAAAGATATGAAGGGGATGTGAAAATGGTGTAAAGTATACGTAGTTTGCTCTCTGGAATCGAATTCCAGAGACCTTGCATTGAAGTGTTTGCTCTCTGGAATTCCAAAGAGCATGTTATTCAATTAAACAGGTTGCCAGAAGGAGTTGCGAATGATCGCAGGAGGCGATCGCTGCACGGAGTGTGCAGCGACCGATCGCTGCAGCAATGCAGCGATCGGTCGCTGCTCGCTGCAGCAATGCAGCGATTGATCGCTGCAATGCTGCAGCGATTGATCGCTGGGGCAATTGTGGCCCTCAGCGATCGATCTCCTGATTTAGGAGATTGATCGCTGCCCCCTGTTTGTCACGGCTTGGACAGTTTTGCCCTCCCATGTTTTGATGATTGTTTTATTAAATGTTATTTCTAGTTTTAATAAATTGAATTGAAATATGTTTTAAATGAATTCCGATTTCGATTCTGGTTTCGATTTCGGTTTAGATTCCGTCTAGAGTTTATTTAAAGTATAGAGATAAAAAAATAATAAAAATAGTACGGAAAATTGGGTACAGTGTTAAGGTCGCTACATTGGGTGATGATTTATGGGTGTGCCATTGAATGCACGGAAATTAGGGTTTGTGTTCTATATTTGGATATTTATGACTCTTATTGATGTTTGGTTGGAAAATTGAGAGATTTGGTTTCGGTTTTAAAGTTGACATTTCGAATATATTTTGTAATAAAACTGGATTGTTTGGTTTTAGTATGAAAATTGGATGTATTTAGGGAGGAAGAGAAGAAACACGGAGAAAATGGATAAATCAAAGGAAAGGGAGACCAATCGCCCTAGGAGGAGCAACCAATCGCCCCAGAGGGCAAATTGCATCGCCCCATCCAGAGGATGAGGCGAATTGCATTGCCCCATCCATGCAAGCGAACAGATCGCCCGAGAGAGGGGCGATCATTCGCCCCTACTTAATGAGCAAACAGTGTCGGGCACTGTTCAAAAAGTCCCTGGCACTGTTCAAAAAGTGTCTGGCACTGTTCAAATAGTGCCAACTATAAAAAAAAATAAAATAAAATATGTTTTTTTTCTTTTGGGTTTAATGTTTCAACTTGGGTTTTAACGAAGGATTTTCAACGGGTAACAAGTCTTTCGCTACGTATTTCAATCAATTATTTCCAGTCAAAAGAAAATTTTAAATTTTTACCGATTTTCAAGTACAAAAAATGAGGGTCGTTACAAACATGACTACGAAAAATTTGAAACTCGAAACGAAATTGCGACTTCCCACCTCGGAAATCTGATCCTCCAGTCGAGGCCGGGTTTCGAGCGAGATCGGGTCCTGACATCCTTAGTGTTGTTCCATGATTTTGTCGAGAAATTGGTCGTTCGACAAGTTGATCAAAAATTTTTGGAACTTCGTCAAGAATTTGATCTATTGGATCATCAGCAACTTGCAGAATCTCATTTATTGATTGTTCAACACTCATTTGAACTCGAGGAGTGTTATGAACAACAATCAATATTTCACTTTAGAAGGTTGAACATCAATGTGATCGCTTTTAGAAACAATATCTTGAAATCGACCACCCCACTAATCAAGTCATTCTTAAGGAATTTCGCATTTCTTGATTCCACAATCCTAATGTTGTAAGATGGACAATAAAATCTATACTCTTTAGACCTTTTAACATATCCAATGAAATAGCCACTAATGGTCCTTGAGTCTAGTTTCTTTTCTTGTAAATTATAAATTCTGACTTCAGATGGACATCCTCAAATGCTTATATGTCGCAAACTTGGTTTCTAACCTTTTCTAAACTCAAATGTCATCTTTTCAACAGCCTTAGTTGGAACTTGATTTAATATATACGCAACCGTCTTAAGAGCATTAGGCCACAAAAAATCAGGAAGCTTGGAGTTGTTACGCATACTCCTCACCATGTCCAATAATGTTCAATTTTTTCTTTATGCCATACCATTTTAATCCTTATATCCAAACATAGTCTACTGAGCAAGAGTACCGTGCTATTAAAGAAATCTAGAAAACAATTGTTCATCCTCAATGTAACTATCATATTATTCTCCCCCTTCTATCAATTCTTACGATCTTAATTTGTTTACCACATTATTTTTCTACTTCTGCCTTGAAAACCTTAAATGCATTTATGCTTCATTTTTATTCTGAAACAAGTAGAGATACATGTATCGACATTAATCATCAATGAAAGAGATGAAACATTTTGGATCATTTGAGTTTATTACCAGACCACAAATGTCTGAATGTATGATCTCTAATATTTCTGAACTCCTCCTAATATCTTTCTTAGACTTGTTGGTATGCTTTCCTTTAATACAGTTCAAACAAATATCAAAATCTAAGTAAGAAGTAATTTTTCTTCTACTAATCTCTTAATTCTCTAAATGGAGATGTATTCCAATCTCCGGTTCTATAACATAGAGAAATCTTCATTTGTAATACATTGTTTCAAACTAGTATGAACATGCATGATGACATTATGTTTGATATCATTTTATAAATCAATAGAGAAAATATCATCAGCCATTGTATAATTTTCAATAAGTTCATATTTATAAAATAAGCTGAAGTTTGTTTCTGAAAAATTAAAAGAAAAACCCAAAGTGACAAATCTTGAAACTGAAATTAAGTTCCTACAAAAACTAGGAACATATAAGGTATTTTTTAAAACTAAAATAAAACCACTGTTAAAAACTACTGCATGTTCCAACATCTTCTATATGTGAACACATCTTACTTCATGAATAAATGGATTGTTCACTTCCCACTGGTTTCCGAAGATTTTGCATACCTTGCGAGGTATTTGAAATATAGATTGTAGAACCAAAATCAATCCACATTGTGTTATAAATAACATCAATCATATTAGATTCATAATGTAACGACCCATTTTTCCAGTAAGATATTGTCTGTTTTGCAACGATCTGGGATTTACCTATACTCGGCTTTGGGATTTGTCTATATTCGGGCTTAGATCCCCGAGGTTTGCCTCGCAATCATACTCACGGATTTATTTTCAACGAGGACTTCCCAAGTGGTCACCCAATTTGGTACTCTCTTGCCCGAGCACTCTTAACTTCGAAGTTCTGATGTGATATGGTACAATTGTGCTATAAAACGCACCTTACTTTCTAAGGGAGACATCCTTTACACATGTTTCATTTCCATCTTTCCCCCAAGCGATGTGGGATTACACTCAATCCCCTCTCGGGTCGTCACACATAACAAACAAATGAGATTGACGTATCTTTCTTTTCAAGCCATAACTTAAATTTGGTGCAATCTTTTTAATATGTCCATTCTTTCCACAAAAGTAACACTTAAGGTCCTTCTTGATTTCATTACTTTGGATCGGTATTTTATCTTTCTTTTTATCCTTCTTTTTGACTTGATTTCTTTCATTTCCATGAGACATCATGAACGCATTATCACTTATTTCCATTGTCAGTCTTCCTTCCTCTTGAACACACATGGCCAATAATTCATTGTTAACCATTTATCTTTATGTGTGTTATAAAAGATCTTAGAAGGACCATATGGCTGTGAAAGAGTGTTCATAATATAATGCAAAAGGAAAGAATCAGGCATATCAACCTCAAGTGTCTTAAGTTGAGTCACAATGTCTCTATCTATATGATGTGCTCACACACACTAGTCACTGAAGTGAGTCTTAAGGATGAAAATTTTATAATAAGGGTATTGGAAAGTGCTCTATCTAAGGTTTCATATTTCTCGTCAATAGCCTTCAGTAATGTCACGACATCATTATGTTGATCGAAAGAACCACGAATACCACCAGCGATCTTGGTCTTTATGAACATCACACTAAGATGATTTGAACGTTCCCAATGTTCATAAAGAGCAAGTTCATCAGGAGTGCTGGTCAGTTTAATAATTAGTTTGTCTTTCTGTATAGTATAATTGATGATATCCATACACCCCAAGTGAAGAAGAATCCTCTCATTCCACACTTTATAATTATCACCTTGTACTTCAGAAATATCACATTTGATATCAAAATAACTCAGAGAATGTGGAGTTGCAAAATTAAATTACACATGCTTAAATTGAGACTTAAACATAAATCATGCTTTACCAATGTAAATCATATTATAATAATGACTCTAGTGACATAAAACTTGAATATGGGTTAAAGCTTTAACTCAATAAGATTCATAAATTTTTTTGATAAAACTATCAAATTATTTTCCATTTCTTAATACATATGGGTACATTAAGAAATATAATTTGAAATTTGTCACTGAAAAACTCACACCTAACGCAAGTGCATGTGTAGCTAACAAAGTATTAAAGAGAAGTACGAGTCGAACCCACGAGAATAAACTTAATCAAATTATATTACATAAAACAATCCGAGATGTAAAAATAACAGACCAAATTAAAAATGGGTTTGTTTTGATATTGAGAATACTGGTTAAGGTTGATTTCCTTGTTACGTAAATTTCACTACCAAAGCCACAGATTGCTATAGCAATTTGTTCGAACAATAAGAATTTAATAAATACCAAGGTTCTTTTGAATTGTTTGGTGGTTCGATTTAATCTCTCTTCAATTTATAGATAGAGGAAGATTAATACGAATTTCAATGATATCTTATTCTCAAGGCTATACAAATTGAACGTTAACAACTTAGTAAAATTCAAATTCGTGTAATTTGTCATGATAATTTGATGATGGATGATCTCGGTCGTGCGCGCGCACACTCCTCCAATCTTCAGTTGTAAGACGATGTCTTTGTAAGACAACTTTACTTAAGTCCATGTGGGGATGATGAGCTGTGGAAATTCAAATTTGCAAGGGACATAAGCGCGCTCATCTTCAATTGTGGATCGGGCCTTCAAATGGCTGCATCCACATGGATTGTGCACATCATCTCCTCTCAATGTGGTCTGGCCCTCTTGTGCTCCTTAAGTGATTGATGTTTGGTCCATCCAATTTAGAGGGCTTGTATGTGCGTGCACTTTTAATTGATGCAGTTTGGGCCTTCCTTTGTGCGCCTCTTCCATGAGTGCGGTTTGGTTGTCTAGCCGCGTGCGCTCTCTTCATGCATTTGAGTGCCTTAGGCCTTAACTATCCAAATTGACCTAAATGCCTATTATGCATGCATGTAATTAAAAGACTAATATTTTGCGAAAAATAATAAGAGGACCAATGTTTGCCAAAAATAATAAAAGTAAATTAGTTACATCAATTTGTCTCTGAGAAGACAAATTCCCTCTTGATTGTATGATGATCTGGTAAGCGGTTTCCATTATAGTATATGCGTCGGCTTGTTCATGTCTTGAGCATTTGGATCTCACTTCAAGCCACCAAATAGGCCTTTACTTGCAAAAATAGCAAACATGTTAGTTAAAATGTTAATTGGTGATTGTGCCTTGTTTTTTGATTGAGTTAGAGGTCTCTGGAAAACTCAAACTAAATTGATGAATTTTTACATTTTTCTTTTGATGTCCCATTGATTAGCTCATCATTTCAGTTCATCCCTTTAAAAGAAGAAATAATCAACACAGTTGACCTTCTTAAGATCGCTTATACTATATGTTATGAACCTCATCGTTTATTTCCCTTGTGTTGTTTTTCTCATTCTACTGTATCTTATTTTGAGTCTCTTATCTTTGCAATTAGGTTGGTCATAGATGAGTTTGTGCTAGTGTTTCACTGGAATATGACCCAACAATTTTACTACTTCTCATGTTACAAGTGTCTTAAATCAACCTGTCACCGTACAACTAATCTCTTCATTTGTGATAACTGCAACACAAATGATGCACGTGTTGCACACATCTTATATTTGTTCAAATTTAATATCTCTTCATAGATGTTCTGTTGAGGTTGATTTGACGGACCATACTGGTGTCATCAATGACATGTTATTTGGTGTTGAAACTAAAAAAATATTGTTCCTTCAAATTGACGATTTGGTCGCCATGACACGTGAGGTAATAGTTCTTGTGCATCTCTATTACTTTTAATTCCCTTTATTATTTTAAACTTTATTTATCACATTTTCTTGCCGCACAATTAATCTATTGATACTTTCTCAAAAGTTCTCACAAAGGTAATTGAATCCTTTGACGCACAAAAGACTCTTGTTCGCTACTTCAACATAAATGTTGAAAAAAAGACTTTCAAAACTACCAAAGTTCGAGATTCTTGGTACTCGTTGTTGCTGAAGAAGTTGACACCCTTCTTCCTTTATCGCATGCAGTTTCAGTTGTCCCAATGACCTCCCTTCCGTTACCAACCATAAAAATTGAGAGTTCAAGCTCAACTCCTACTACATTATATAAAAAGAAACGACGCAATTCTGAGAAGTGATTGTTTATTTTTTGTTCTACTTTTAGGTTATTTTGATGTTCTATTTTGAAAATATTTTTTTTTTCTTGTCATGACTTACTTGTTTGTTAGTTTTGTTAGCGCATAAGACGCTTTTATGGTGTGATCTTTGTAAATCATTGATGATATATACTAGCTGTTTAATATTGTTAAAAATATTTCAGATAAATTTTTTTTTTATAGATTATTGACAAACATAGGTCTAATATGGCAAATCAAATACGACAATGATGATTTGTTCTTTTCTGTACCAAATGTTTCGACTTTATGATTACAAACAAATTAAAAGAAAGTCAAATGTTGTCTTTCTCTAGAGTTTCTATTATATGTAAATAATGTTTATTTACAGAGTAATCCAATTCGTAGATGATAGTGTTTTCTCCCGTGACAGAACATATTTGGCTACTATTGGAAGAGATGGTATTTTGCTATTTGTTACAAGCCAAATAGCAAAATATGGTGCTCTTTTATGCTGCACGTGGAGGTAAGAAACAATTTAGAGGAAGGAAATATAATCCTTATATTTTTGTCTCTTTGTAAATTTGTGGATAATTTCATGTTTCCTAGGACGCTCAATTGCTGGAAAACTTTGTGAATCTCTTTATGATCTATAGCATGCATTTTTAGTGAGAAGTTTTGTCAAATTGTTTAGTTTTTCGCTTTATATGATTATTGTTTTGTGGCTATCTTTATTTTTCTTTTTTCATTGTCTTTTTCGCCTTTGTTAAGAAGCCTATCAATTGTTTTTTTTCTCTAATTTAATTTTTGTGTATCCCCTTTGTTATTAGATGTGCTGCAGTTGTTTTCTATTGTTATTTGGAAGTAGCAAGGTTCTTAGATGTGTTGCAGTTGTTATTTCAATTGTCTACAATCACTTAACTACTTACATACAATTGTCACTTTAATTACTCAATAAAAACATTTTGCTTTGTCTTGTTAAACAACATTCAAAATACAATCATTATGACATGTATGTGCATCTGGACATACCGACCACCTGTTATAATAAAATATCTTCATAATTTTTTTTTATTACATATTTATCTACAAAGTAATTTAAGAAATTATAATAAAATGTCTTTATATAATTAGATGACCATTCGTACTCGTAGTCTGAATTCTAATAACAATTCACTGCAATACTTTTGAATAGTCATGACTATTCATCTTCTTTAGCATATTGTAATGACACATATTAGACATGTCATATACTTATCATATTTTTTTGTAGCGTTAATAATACTAAAAAATGAATATATAATTTTTCATTATCTATTGTAATGACACAAGTGCTTAACTTACTTTACAATAGTTATGAAGAATTATGATTTTTTATCTCATTCAGTGTGTTGTAATGACACATGTCATATGATTAGCTAAATTTTATAATATTTTTCGAAGATCAAAATTTTTTATTTTCTGTAATTTATTGTAATGACATGTGACATACAAAATGCTCGTGCATGTCACGTAGATCGACTCGTAAAATAAAAGGGTAAAAACCATTTTAAACCTCAAAGTATTGATTTTTTTTTTTTAAATCCTTTAAAGTATTAACTCTAACAAAACAAATCTCAAACTATCAAAAATCTAACAATTTAAACGGCACGTGCGTTGCACATGGAAAAACACTGGGGGTGAACTAAAATAAACGGCCCCTCGTTCTATTCGGTGGTCGACGCAGGGGTAGAACCCCTGTGCATGCGCGTTGGAACACACGTGCACAAGGGGTCATTCATTTTAGATCGGACCCCAGTATTACAGAGCAATTTAACCTTCAAGGCGAGAAAGGCTGTGTTCTAGACACGGGGGGTTGCGTTCTAGACGCAGGCGGCCGTGTTCGAAACGCCCTAGGGCTGAAAAGGGGAGGTTCTCCCTCACACGAGGGGCCTGATCCCCCGATAGTATAAATAAGATCGGCCCTTGTGCACCCTCCCTCCGTCTGCCGAAACTAAGAGAAAAGTCGCCAAAAAATCACAGAATCCGTGATTTTTGTCGCTAAAAATCCTTAAATCTCAACCCTCGCTGCCGAAAATCCTAAAATCTGAAGCCTCATCATCCAGAACTCAAAACCGAGCCCTTCATTGTCAAAAATCTAAAACTAAGCCTTTGAATCGGCAAAAATCTGAAAGCCGAGCTGTTTAATCGCCGAAAATCCAAACCCTGAGCAAAAATAAACGGCCCCCCGTTCTATTCGGTGATCGAACCCCCGTGCACGAGTGTTGCACATGGAACAACACGGGGGTCGTTCATTTTAGATCGAGCCCCCGTATTATAGAGAAATTTTAAAACGTTCAAGACACAGGAGGCTGTGTTCTAGATGCGGGGGGTCGCGTTCTAAACACGGGTGGCCGTGTCCTAGACGCAGGGGGTCGATCCCCCGATAGTATAAATAAGATTGGCCCTTGTGCACCCACCGTCTGCCGAAACTGAGAGAAAAGTCGCAGAAAATTACCGAATTCGTGATTTTTATCGCCAAAAATCCTCAAATCTCAGCCCTTGCTGCTGAAAATTCTAAAATCTGAAGCCTCATCGTCCAGAACTCAAACCCGAGCCCTCCATTGTCAAAAATCCAAAACCGAGCCTCTGAATCGGTGAAAATCTTAAAGCTGAGCTGTTTAATCATCAAAAATCCCAACCTCGAGCAAAAGAAATCGTCAAAAATCTCAAACCCTACTATTTGCAATGGCCCTAATTTTTTTTTAACCCCCTCGGTGTAAATAGCAGTTCGAACGAAATATGTCAATCCACTCGATTATTTATGGGAATAGTGCCAACTTCAGCGGGTGGGAGACATTGGAGATTAAGGAAATGTTTGACAGCATTGCATTGCACGGGGTCTACAACATGCGGGGAGACTGCTTTGACAAAATAGTTGGCTTATTTTACACAAACTTGACCACTACCGAGAGGGTAGGGTACTTGAAGCCGTACCTATTTGGTATGGATATTATTATAGGTGTAGGCGATGTGAACGAACTGTTGAGATTTGCCACTGAAGATGCGGCCAGATACTATGACGTTTCCCGAGAGTGTGATTTTGCAAGAACAACAGATGGCCTTCAGTTCCATAGGCAGATTCACCAGAATTTGGAAATTGCAACCTTCGTCAAACCGAAGTCGAAAAACTTGAATGTAAAAGCTCGGGTTGTTTATAACCTGATCAGCCACACCCTACTACCTAGGAATGAACATAGAGATCTTGTAAGATAGATAAATCTCTATATCTTGGAGAAGCTCTATAGCGGCACGACCTTCGACCCGAGTTACATGATGTTATGGCACATGGAAGAGATCGGGCGAACAAGGAACAAGAATCTGTCGTACAGGACACTAATTTGGAAGATCGTGGAGCGATCTAAGGTTCATGCGCCCATTGTAGAGCAACTGAGAGCTATGAGATCCATCGATCTATTTGACAGGCTTCATTTGACTCAGATTTGCCTTGTCGAATTCGCCGGGTCTTGGATGCTGAAGGGAGATCCTGGGGCCTCCACATCTTGGGATGTTTCGATGGACGAGGACACCCCCCCCAGCCACTGCTGCTGCCACTGCCACCGCCACCGCGCCGCCATTTGCTCCTGAGGCTGGTAGTAGCTGGGACATGATGCAGCATATGCAACAGATGTATAAGATGCAACATATGTATCAGGTACAACAACAATAGATGCAGCGTATGTATGGGATGCAGGAAAAGATAGTTGAGTCATAGGACTATCTAAGTGAATCCCTTAGAGAGCTTGCTCAGGGGATGACGGATTGGCTAGCGTTCGAAGATGACGATGTCCCTCATCAGTAGTATAGTTTAGATGTTGTATTTCATTTTATGTATTATACTTGTCGTTTGTAAATTTGATTTACTTTAATTTTATATCTTGACGTATAGTATTTGTACTGGAATTTGACAGTTGGGTATATATTTTTTATTTGAATTTGCAGGAACTGTGTTAAGATAGCTATGGAGGAGTCATAAAACAAACGAAACTTAATTCTTTTTTTTTTTTTGTTTTTTTAAATAAACTAAAACAAATAAATAATTGTAAGCAAAAAGATTTTACCATAACAATATGTGATGACCTGGATGTGTTCGTATGAGTACGACTGCGGGGCAAACCTCGGGTTGTGGGGCAAACCTCGGGACCTAAGCCGAGTGTAGGCGAATCTCGGACTCGAGTATAGGCGAATCCCGGGTCGTAAAGAGGGGGTCGTCACAATACCACATCGCTTTGGGAAGTATGTGGAAATAAAACATATGTAAGAGATCCCTCCCAAGATAGTAAGATGCGTTTTGGAGCACAATTGGCAACAGATCTCATAAGAACTCCGAAGTTAAAAGTGCTTCGGCGAGAGCAATTCTAGGTTGGGTGACCTTCTGGGAAGTTCTCGCCAAACAAAGCCGTAAAGGGAGGATATTGGGCTACGTCTCAATCCCCAGAGCGGACAATATCTTACTGGGAAATGGGGTCGTTACAAATGGTATCAGAGCATGTACCCAACTGAAAATGTGGCCAACGAGGACGTTGGGCCCCCGAGGGGGGGTGATTGTGATGACCCGGATGTGTACGTATGAGTACGACTGCGGGGCAAACCTCGGATTGCGGGGCAAACCTCGGGACCTAAGCCGAGTGTAGGCGAATCCCCGGGTCATAAAGAGGGGGTCGTCACAATACCACATTACTTTGAGAAGTATGTGGAAATGAAACATATGTAAGAGATTCCTTCCAAGATAGTAAGACGTGTTTTGGAGCACAATTGGCAACGGATCTCATAAGAACTCCGAAGTTAAAAGTGTTTCGGCGAGAGTAATTCTAGGTTGGGTGACCTTCTGAGAAATTCTCGCCAAACAAAGCCATGAGGGGAGGATATTGGGCTGCGGCTCAATCCCCAGAGCGGACAATATCTTGTTGGGAATAGAGGTTGTTACACAATATACAATCAGACCATGTTCACCAGACCGTGGAAAAATAATTTAGAAATTTTCGCGATTTTCTAACATTTGTATAATTTATTGTCATTTTAGTGAATTAAATCATAAAAGAGACATACCTTACATATTATAACAAATTAATTTTATAAAAATATCAAAATATATTGGATTTACTTGAAACTTTGACCACATGTTAAGCAGACAATGAGAAGATAATCTAAAATTTTTTGTGATTTTCTAACACTTGTACCATTTATTGTCATTTTAGTGAATTAAATTATAAAACAGATGTAGATTACACATTATAAAAAATTAATTTTAAAAAAATATAAAAAATATTGGATTTACTTGAAAATTTGACCGTATGTTTACCACACTATGGCAAGATAAGATATAAATGTTTGTGATTTTATAACACTTGTACCATGTATTACAATTTTTGTGAATTAAATCATAAAACAAACGTACCTTACAAATCATGACAAAATAATTTTATAAAAATATCAAACAATATTCAATTTACTTAAAACTTTTACCACATGTTAATCAAACCATGAAAAGATAGCCTATAAATTTTCATAATTTTCTAACTCTTGCACCATTTATTTCTATTTTAGTGAATTAAATCATAAAACAGACGTACCTTACACATTATAACAAATTATTTTATAAAAATACCAAACGATATTTGATTTATTTGAAAATTTTATCATATATTTACCACACTATGAAAAGATAATCTATAATTTTTTGTGATTTTCTAACACTTGCACCATTTATTGTCATTTTAGTGAATTAAATCATAAAACAAACGTACAATGTGATTGAGTACTCCACTCTTTTCATAATGTAAAGATTTTACTGCATGTTCACCGCCTCTTTCTCTTAGAATAAATCTCATTTAATATATATTTCGTTCAATCAATCTCGAAAGAAACATCAATGTGATTGAGTACTCTACTTTTTTTATAATCAATCTCGGAAGAAACATCAATGTGATTGAGTACACCACTCTTTTCATAATCTAACAAAACGTATTTTGACATCGTAAAGCTTAATGCTTGCAAGGAGTAAAATCGTTACATTATGAAAATAGTGGAGTACTCAAAACTGCCTTGCAAGCGTTAAGCTTTGCGATGTACTTCTGGTCCGAAGAAGCCGATATAACAAATTACAGCCCGAAGATAGTCATATGTTTATTCTTCCAAAGCTGTGCGTAGAAGATTCCTACATATAATGAAAACAATATTAAAACAGATATACAGTGTGTTTATAAACAAAATGTGTTGGACTATATCTGCGTCTTGTCCAATATGTTGAAACCTATAAAAGTCTCTTGCGAGGCAGCACTTGAAGTGGATCCTCGATGAGGACAAGTGCGACTATTATGCCCCTTCTACCGACATATACCACACGACATCTTTGAGTTATTCTTACTAATTGTCGAACTCGATGGCTCATCGACTTCTTGCGCTCTTGTCTTCTTCGGCCTACCAGGTTGGCGATATCTTCTTGGCGGGAGGAGTTCCTTCAGATTTGGTATTTGTGGCCACATTTGGTGGCCGCTCACGAGTTGAACAAAGTGTGAGTACATCTGTAGGTAAGTTGCCCGGTGATAGTAGCGATATACGTAATTTTTTGGTGCTACTCTCAATAAATATATGCACTGAATAGAATGGACACAAGGGGATTTCAGTAAGCTCCCAGCTGTTACAGTTGCACACACGTATTCATGTCGACAATGTATTGGTCGTAGTCGTTAAATCGTGCACCTCCCGCAAACAACACACTCCAATTTCGAGCTGCACTTTCTAGCTTATGAAGCTTTTTGGTTATCTAGGGAGGTTTCTTGATTAGGTCAACTTCTCAAATTTTTTTACAATGCGAGTCATCAAGCCTTGTCTGATCATCTCGAACATGATCTGAATCGATTTGTCTCTGGCCGGCAGTAGAAATGCATTGAATGACTCGCACAAATTATTCAAACTCATTTCGCACTTGGGGATCGAAAAAAATGCATGACTGGTCCAATATCTAAGTTCTTCTTTTCGAAGCCATGTGTGGGCATCCGAGTTAAGTTGATGCAGTTTCCTCATTTCTATCTCGAAATGATAATTTGTGGTTTCCCTGGCTGCATTCTACGTCGCATTTCTGTATGCTCTGCCTAAAAATAAGTTTTTGAAATTGGTGTACATACGCCAGAGGCAGTAACGGTGTTTGGCGTGTTCTAATTCATCTGTCATAGTTTTCAGCAAACCCTAATATTTGAAAGAAAAACAGAGTAAGTATAAAACAATATAACGTGGAGAGCATTTATCAGATAATTCCCAAGAAAAACTGTACTGGACAATTTCTTAGACAGAATTACCTTTTCAAGTAAGCTCCCAGGAAAGGCTGGAGGGGTCACAAACGGTCCCACTTAAAATCCAGTCTCCTAGAGAGAACTTTTTTACACAATACAATTACATCACTAAATAAGTGGTACGATAAATACATTATACCTTTTGTCGATATGAAATAATTGTCCATCACTCGCCTGATCCAGTGTTTAGATCTCGCTTAAAATGTTGTAAAAACCACGTCCACGTGTACGTGGACTCTTTTTCGACGTTAGAAACAACAACGAGATATATTCCATCATTGCCATCAATACTGACGGCTGTGAGTAATTGGTCGGTACACGAGCCATTCAGATGATAATCATCCAAATAGATAACAGGGAGACCGTACTGCAGCAAACCCGCCTTGCAAGTAGCCATGCACATATACATTCTTTGGCATACTAATAAATCACCCCTCATCTCGTAAGTATGTATTTTTGATGTGTTACCCGAATTTGATCTACATATTTTTGCTGTGTACGACCAGATTAACTTGTACTGTTTGTTGCCATTGTTTTCGTTAAATGTTCGAGTTACGTTTCTTGCTCTTCTAGCCAGACTTAGTGCAATGTTAACAGTCAAATCTTTCATCACTGTCTCGATAATGGAAGAGATTTTCTATGTAGGTTGACTTTTGAACCTGTCAAGATAATAATTTGCCACTCATTTTGTTTTAGTGTGTCGATTCTCAATTTTTCTCGAACAGCTGTGAGAATTGATCAAGCTCTTTATTTGAAACGTATACTCATCTTTCATCTTAGAAGCATGCAGTCGCCACTTACACCCATCTTTACACTCAGCCGTTAGTCGCTGATTTTCACTTTTAGTGAATTTTATCCCATAGCCATTTTTCGAAGAATATTTGACTATTTTCGCTCTAATTTCCTTTAAATAACTATATTTTTCCTAAAAAAAATCTCAATGAGATTTCTTCTCTTACCGGTATGCTTTCCACGTCATCATCCCCCAAACCAACTGGTGTTCGAAGAGCATCGTATAGAGTTCTGGAAGTCGAATGCACCTTTATTTATTCATTTTCATGCAAATGATCGAATGCTGGAAGATCACCATATGGAGACGTGTCGTACAAATACCAATTCATATCGAGATCATAAGTTGTTGTCTCGTCTAAATCAACTGATCGAATTGAATCAAAATCTATCGTCATCGCTAATACAGAGAAATTTTTTTAAGAAGGTGTGGAATGAGAGTGAAGGGCTGGTCTCCTTATATAACCAAGGAGATCGGCCCTCTATTCTCGGGAGAACGGCCCCCATTTTAAAATTTGTCTGTAACATACGGGGGGCCGAGTTAAATATAACGGCCCCCGGTTCTCCATTGGGGTCGACGCGGGAGGGGTGGGGGGGGTAGAATCCCATGCGCACGTGTAGAACAGGGGGTCGCGCATGGAGAACGGGGGGCCATTTGCTTTGTAAAATGCGGAACGAGGGGCTATCGATTGTCTGCTACTGCTAGGGTTTAAATTGTTAAGTTTTTTTATAGTTTGAGATTTGTTTTGCTAGAGTTAATATTTTAAGGGGTTCGTTAAAAAAAAATCGATATTTGGAGGTTTAAAATAGTTTTTTCCCTAAATTAAAAAGTATAAGAGTACAAAAATGGAAAGGGAGAAGGAAAGAACGTGCAATCACGACGACTGTAGCGAGTAAGCATTTGATGGTCATTCCCATGGTCGTCCAGCAATGTCTTCTTCCTTATTCTTCCTCTGTACGCTTTTCTTCCTTGTTGACTCTCATTTCTATAAGAACATTTATCGCTTTCCCTTCCTTTCTCCATTATCGTTCTATTCTGGCTTGGATTAACCACGCAGAAGCGTATTTCTTCCTCTTTAAAAATTGAAGGCGTAAGAGGTTTCTGAAAGTCCATTCAGTCATGGTCGAAGCTGGTGAGTGCTCGGGTTCAGGTGTTGGGTCGACTGATGAAGTTTGGGCGAAGCTAAGTACGCCTTTTTCTTGCTTTTTGTCGATTATGCTTCGTTTTCATTTCCTTTTCCTCGAGTGAATTCGTTGTAATTCATTGTAATTCATTGATGTTTGTCTGCTTAATTGTCACGCTGCATGAGATAGAAAGAAAGATATCAGAAATTCGTTGCGAGTGCAATTTACATTTTTAAGGGGCAAACATTTTAGGCAGCATGGGTAATATTTTGTGGTGAGGGAAAATGATTGAGGAAAGAATTATTTACATCTTTTTATATGATGGATGAAAAAGAAACAATAAACTCAATCCATTGGCTAATGTATTCTCATTCACTGAGGCGCAATGGTTGGGTTAGCTGAGGTTCCCTTCTTAGACTATTGAAAGAAAAATTGATATACATGGGGTAGGTTCCCTTCTTAGACTATTGAAAGAAAAATTGATATACATGGGGTAGAACCGTGACAGATATAGTTTTAAATAGTTCTATTTTGCTTTCTTTTTTCTATATGCCACTCCTAGTTTATTTGCTATTGTATTAGTATCAGGATAGCTGTTGATACTCTATTTTCGATATTTTCAGTTCCATTTGAAACGACATATACAGATTTTGAGATTACGTCGGAAGAGGCTGTTGTCTGCTCAGTGATCAAATCCTCTTGTTCTGACAAACGTGAGTGGTGCAAAATCACAAGGACTTCTGACCCATTTTCTGCCATTATACAGAATATGAGGTGTGTGATTGTGATTCAAGTACTTTGAGTTTTTCAGTCTGGAATTGTGTTCATTTTTTCATTTACTGCTGCTGGCAGAACTGAAGGGTTTATTTTGAGTTCCATTTAACGGCCATTTGGACGTAAACAATATCCTTCTTATGCAATTAAATTTTCGAGGTCCAGTGAACTCTGGAACATGTAATTTCGATCACTTCTTGTTCTTCCTCAATCCTTCTTTTCTGTTGAATAATGAGGCCACTAGCCAACTCTCCGCCCTTGTCATTGTACAAGAAAGTTGTCGGGGAGGAAGATTTTTTATGTCCTTAACTAGTGTGTATTTATTATTTCTAACAAGAAAAATCAATCCAATAGAACTTTATTATTAGAAATTAGAGCTCTTATGTATTTTACTTGACGACTTACTGTTTGTTTAAATGTTAGCATTGATTTGTAATACATTTTACTCATTTGTACTCAAGTACTGTTGTCTTTCTCTGTTAATAAGAATGCATTACAGGTCTAAAGATTTTGTACTCTGCTTTCTAATTTTTTGTTATCTGGTGATGATGTTGAATAGCTCAAATGCAATACTTGTTGATAAATCGGCTATACCAAGTGAAGATACTATTGTCATCAAGAGTGGAAGTGAAATTGTTCCTGGCCCTAGTAGTGAAGGTCAGCATTCCATGATGAACGACATAAGTTGGGCTTTCGTTTCATGGATGTTTGAATCATTTTACCTTATGTATGTCTTCTCTTTCAATGTCGTCAGAGTATCTAAGCTACAAGTTTGAGCTAATGCCTGAGCCAGAAAGTTGCAAAAAGCAATTGAAGGTATATAAAAATATATGAAGTTCACTTAAATGCATGATTTGTGTCTATTTCTTCTTCCATGTTAAGTACTCTGTTCAATTTTGGGCAGATTTCAATAGATGCTGAACATGCAAAATGCAGCATTTGTTTAAATGTATGGCACGATGTTGTAACCGTTGCTCCTTGCTTTCACAACTTCTGGTCTGCCATCTAATAAGTCAGTGATTATGGTATTTATTTTCATTAAATTATTTTCACTAATTCATATATTAAACTGCAGCAATGGATGCTTCTCAGAGTGGTTAAAGAGATCCCGTAATAAGGATTCAGGTGTGCTATGTCCTCAGTGCAGAGCAGTTGTACAATTTGTTGGAAGAAACCACTTCTTACACAGGATCGCAGAGGTTAATGAATGTCTGCTCTGACATATTATGAACCAATATAAAATTTGGTGTGGAAGTCATTTGTTTTTGTTGATGTTTCTTCTCAGGCTTTGTCGAACGTAGTAGCAAAATCGTAAAAAAATATTTAATTGCATTGTTTCTATTCACATGCATGCCTAGACATTTTTTGCTGATATGAACGTAAAACGGTCTTCAGTAAACTGAATTGAATTCTGAATTCCAATGAGGAGATAATATAATGTAAACAAACAAATATTGGTATCATCGAGGACCAAAAATCCTTGTAGTATCTCGATACATGAATGTTCTGGCTGTGAACAGAAGAGTGTGCGAATGTCTCATGTTACATGGGCTTTTGGTATTTGTATTCTTTAACCCAATGCTAAATGTACATTGCAGCATATATTAGAAGCGGATTCTTCCCTCAAACGATCAGATGAGGAACTTGCTATTTTAGAGTCATATTCATCAATACATTCAAATCTGGTAAGTAATCTTATTTTTTGGAGGGCGTTGATATCTACCAAAAAGTTATGGCATAGTTATTGTCCCTATTTTGTACTTACAAAAAAAAGGAAAGAAAAAATCTTATGGCAATTACATGTGTTTATGAAACAAAGAAGACATGAATATGCTGATGACTGAGCCATAAGCCACATTTGCATGCAAATAGAAACCATGAAATGATAGCAAATAGATGAGGCATCTAACTTGGAAGACTAATATACGTGTAATCACCTTTAAGTCATTATTGTAAGTTCCTAACCATTGGATATAGCAACAAAATGGGGAGAAGCATTTCTAATGACTTGTTAGAAATGTTGGTGAAATCAATGAAGCGATAAAAAGTATAGTCTGAAGGCATTAATATTGTACGATCACTGATAACAATTTTTGTCATGAAATTTCAATGACCATTTGGCGATGTTGATGATGACTCTTTCTGGCTTTCAGTCTATTCTATCATGGCATTTTCCTCTGTTAATATGATAATTTCTTTAGTCCTTCATTTCCTTTTGGTGTGTTTTTAGGTCGTGAAATCTGGGAAAAAGCTTAGTCGAAAGAGGGTTCGTTCAACACTTGATGAGGATAATGTTGATGTCGATTTTCCCTGCCACCAATGCGGTAAACTTTTTTTTATCTGAGTAACACGGTCCTTTGATATTAATTGCTGTTTTATTAATAAAATTTATTTTTGTCACGATGTACGAAGTGTATGAGTCTACTGGTGGAAACTAAAAGAAAGTGTCAACTCCACAAAACCCCTACAAAACTTCTCCCACCATACAAGTGTATTACAAAAAGAAATTCAATTAATCAAATTTTTAAGTCTTGGAAAATCATTCTATTTCTTATAATCAAACCAAAGTGCACCAGGTGAGCCAACTTCTCCTCATTATTCCCTTCAACCTTCGTCCAAGCCCTCATAAAGGATGTGCCGTTTTCTCTCCCAACCGAAACAATGCGGGAGAAAATTAATTGCTTTTCCTTTTAGCGATCACGTCACATTCTTCTATGATATAATCGCCTTGTTTTTCTTTTTTTTTTTTTTTTTGTGGCTGGCCATTATTTTACTATTGTTCAGTATCTTCAATGTGAATTCCTTACTGCATTTTCTTTTGAATGCGTTGCCTTGAATGGTTATTTTTTCTGCTAGTGATATGATTCTATGCTTTCTTACATATCTTTTCACTGGCAGCTAATGAGGTTGATGGATTTCGGTGCAATACAAACACTATCCATCTACAATGTCATGCATGTGGAGGAATGATGCCTTCTCGGTTAAATAGTGTTATACCACAACACTGTGAGTTGATTCTGTTTTCTAGTCTTAGGGACCTGTGTTTTAAATGTCAATATGAAGTATGGAAGTTGAATAGGTTTTCATATTAATGTACTGCATGACCTTTGACCAAAGCACATCACACTGTAAAGTTTATTATAATTTCCTTAAGCTAGATGTTTTTAAGCAATTTTTTTCCTTAAATTAGATTTTGTTACCTATTGAAGGGAAGTTGTGAACTTTACAAGAGAAACTCTTGATCAATACAATCCTTTCAAGTTTTTGAGCTTTTAATCTTTGCAATTTTCTTTTAATTTTGTGTTTCGATTTCAAAACAAAACTTCTGAGAATCAGGCCTAAAACATAGGCTCATTGTTCATTTTACCAACATATTCCTATTTTTTGGAAATAAATATTTTTGGAAATTTTACACAAGTTGTTTTGTTATCAAGTTTGAAATAAGAGACATTTTGTCAAATCTGAGCTGCAAAAATTTAAATTTTTAATCAATTTAGTGTTGGTCAAGGGTAAAGGAGATTCCTCTCAGTGTGATTTTATTTCCTTTACATGAGACATAGTAACTTTCTAAATATCTGTTTTTTTTTTTAACAGGTTTAGGATGTGATAGAGCATTTTGTGGTGCTTACTGGCACACTCACGGGGTTCAGAGAAGTGACACTCGCGCAATGTGCAGTCCTGAAACTCTTAAACCAGTATGTGCCTTATCTTGTTAGGTTTAAGTTTATTTTGGCATCATTCTTGTAGCTTTAAGGAAAAAAAATTCAATGTAGACGACAATTGATTTTAGTGGAGTTATCTTTCTCTTCGATGACTCTCGCATGTGTCTATTAATGTTTCCTTTTATCTATCCTTATTCCACGATACTGTAACACATTCATTTCCATTCAAATATTTAAGTGTATCTAGCACACATAAGTTTTGGCACTTTAGCAACCAAAAATGAGATAAAACTTGGGTAGAGAAAGTGGGTTCTCAATTCTTTTTATACGTATTTGTTGTTCATGTACACTATTGCAGTTTAGCAGATCGAGTGTTTTCTGAGCAACATGATAAATGTTCAAAAAGTATATGAAACTATTTGGCGGTGGAAAAGTCCGTCTACTCATCTAACCTTATGAAACCAGTGATTGATGTCTCTTAGAGATGTTGTTCATGTTATAACTAATGTGCTTGTTCATTTCTTGCCAGATATCTGAGCGTAGCATCTCTAGAATTCCGATGTTGACGCATGAAAATAATCAACATGAACAAGATGTAAATATTTTTTCTTATTGGCTATAGTTTGCACATTTATTATCAGCCGAAGAGGAAAGGGTGGCTTTACCTTGTTCTGGTTCTTAAAACTAAGATTTACTCCTCTTGTGTCATACATGATTCTAGGTTACTCTGAGGTGTATTCAACAGATGGGGAGAACACTTGAAGATGTTATCTCTGATTGGATTGCAAAGTTTGACAACAGAGAAATAGGTAAGTTATAAAGCTACTGATCTTCTTCTTATGGCTGATTTATAGAACTTGTTGGATTTGATCTGGTGAATACGGGCTTCTCGCATAACATTTTCTGTCATCCCCGTATCTATTAAAGTCAAAGCTCACTAAATGTTTTTAGACTGATCTCCCCCATAATTTGGAGAAAATTGTGCATCCTTCCAAAGTTAGAGGAGTTGGTGTGAAACAATTGATGTTATTGGTAAGTAACCTTGCCAATTTCATACAATAATAGAATTTTTTTAAGCAAGTAATGAAATTTTAAATTAAAAGAGAATATGTGCAACTAAACGTTTCCATATGAAGCCAAAACTTTATGGGATTGAATGAGAAGTTTATTTTTTGTTTTTTTGGTTGGTGATAAAATTATATTGATGGAAAAGCAAGTACACAAAAAGGGTATATTACAAAATAAAGTTTAAGATTCCCACTCCAACGTTAAGCTCTTCACTCCCTCACTCCAACGTTAAGCTCTTCTCTCACTTTAGCATAACCGAACAATAGAGTATTTATTACAAAGAAATGAACTTTATTTTTGTGATTCACCCACACCCATTTTGGTGGTGCTGAGTTCTGCATAATTATGCGTGTTTTTGTACTTCTTTTCGTGTGGAGCTTTTCTTTTCTAGCTCCTTCTTTTGTACTCTATTTTCTGTTAATATATTCTTATCACTAATCAAAAAAATAAACTTCTAATTAGTCTGACAGTTTTATTCATAGGCAAATACATTTTGGCTTGAGCTTTGCACGTTTTGTTGTACGTGTAATTTTTTTTTAATTTAAAATTTGACTACAATTCTATTTTTTGTATGAAATTGCCGAAGTCATTTACCAAGAAGACCAGAGTTATATAGCCTCAATTGTACTTCTCTAACCTACTAAGGATGGTGGTAGGAAATGACATCCACCCTCAAATATTATTAGGATTGCTTATGGTCAAAAAAGAAATATTAGAAAGCTGGAGTTTTACTAACCAATTAAAACATCTTTAAAAATCAAAGTTTCTTCTAATCTTTATGTTAACACAAAGACTATGCAGATCGAACTCGGATGCCTCTAAATCATGCCGAGAGGATAACCTCCGCAACGCATGTTTGCAAGTGAGTATTGAAAAAAGTTCAAAACATGGCTTAAACATTGAACATTTGATGGTTGTGTAGTGGCCCCGATTGCTAACTTTTGTTAAAATGCAGCGAATGTTACGAGAAATTGGTCGCATTCCTCCTCTACTGGTTCCGAATCACATTGCCAAACTCTGTAAGCGGTTTCTGTTTGTTTTAGTAATTAATTGTGTTGGTTGACTGTTAAGAAATATGTCTAATAAATTAGTTCCAATGATATAGCTTTTCCCGCCTGATGATTCGAGAAGAAAAAATTGTTGGTATGGATATGCATGTAGAACACAACATCACAACGAAGATCACGCTCAAAAAAGGAATCATGTCTGCCGACCTACTCGGGGCGATCCGAATTAGTGTTTGGTGTTTGGAAGATGAACATGTTAAGCATTATTGTCTTTTTGTCAATATTTATTTGCTGTTGGGTTTATGTAAGTTTATGATGTTGTGATATTTTAATAGGGTAAAAAACTTGTTTTTTTTCTTTGATCCATCAACAAGTTTGATTCGAATTTTATAATAAATTGACCCTAAATGTTTTAATCTATTTGCACTTTTTTTTAGGAATCATAACTTTTCATTTTTGTAGAAATCAAGCCCCCTTTTTTTTTTTGGATTTCTAAATGTATCTCCATGTTTTTAAGTCTCTTGAGAACAAAGTAATCAATATATGTTTTGTATATAATATATAGGCAATTGTTATATATATATATATATATTTTTTTTTTTTAATTATTTGAATTTTATTGTAGTGCAAGAAACAAATTAACGGTTTAGATTTAATATTTAATTTTGATACAATATATTTTTTTAATAAATAATTACTGAGTCATTATTTGGAGAAAAAAATCTTCATCTCTTAAAAGTTGATATGCAATAATTAATTTTGCATCAAAAGAGATCAAACTTATTACAAGTACTATGTATTAAGAAACTACTTAATTTTCATTTAGTTGTTTTTATGAGTTTTATAAAACAATATATTAATAACTATAATTTAAAAAGTTATTATACATTTTCTTACAATTTCACTATGCTTATGTTTAATATATCGAGTTTTATGACGACAATCATATGCGTCACGCGTCCACCCATTAGTTTGTGTTTGTGTTTGTGTGAGTGCGAGCGTGTGTGGGTGGGTGTACGTGCACATCTATTTCTCCACTTTAAGAGACAACAAACGTACACATTTTATGTTGATAAATTATGATATTGTTATATTATATCATTTAGGTATCTTAATTTAAGATATAATTTCATGTAAATCCAAGGAAATATACCACAATTACATATAAATAAAATTTTATTTTTATTATTGTGTACAAAACCACAACACCGTTTAAATGCAAAACCATTCATTAAAACTAAACATGTTACTATTTACAACTTTAGAAAACACAACTTATTTACAATTCACGCAAAAACAAAGCAGACCTCACACATAAGACTCAAGATTTTTGAGCCCAAAACCGGCCTAAGCCTTTTCCCTATCGGTCCACTAAGATGTCTTTGACTTATCCCTCTTGTTGTTGTTTGTATCTAAAAATAAGAAAGCAAAAAATGTTGATCTAATAAAGTTCAGTAAATAAATATAATATTAAAAAATTACAATATCAAGCAATTCACACGCACAAGACTAGCTCCCATCACTTCAATAAAAATCCACACTTCCGTCTATCTCATGATGATATATAATAAAATGAATTTTATCATGCACACTTGTGCTATGATTAATGAATTAATGCATATGAATTTTCAATTTGATTAAGTGGTTCTATTTTATCTAGTACCATATAAACATATATGTATGAATGTCAATATGCATTATCACAATTTGTTATATATAAAGCCTCATACGTCTATATAGCACTTTACTGGCGATATTTCCAATAAACATGTACATCTTAAGCATATTCTTCGGAAGGTCAAAGATTTGCAACTCAATGGAGAATCACATTCTCTCTCTTTCTATTTACCGTGTTTTACATACGTCACACAATGTAATGATATGAAAATTTGCTTATGTTTGAATAATGCAAACATGATGTAACTGAGATATACGAAGTTAAAAGGTGGTACAAATGCATGATTAGAAGCAAAATAAAGAATTATGCATAATGAGAATTAAAAAAATAAATTGTTTTCATTTAACAGTTTGGATGTTCTTGCACTTTTGAATACATAAATATACATGAAAATTTACGCTAATGAAGTAGACATCATAAGAAAGAGAATAACGTTCGACTTGTGTGATTAGTAGTTTCGTAGCTCAAGTTACGTAATTTTGAAGATGGATTAAGTGTATGAAACTTTTGAGTACAATTCTCGGTGAACACTTGATTCAGATAAATCTAGTGAGAATTTTAGAATGTTAAAAGTGTTTATAAGAAGTTTATCTATGATGTCATGTAATAAAATATAGTCACCAAAAGGATGGTGTCACATGTCAAATTGAAAACGTGCATGAGACATTATTGGGAGATTAAATAAGTTAATTAATTTGGATCATTTTAATCGATTGATATTAACTCAATCAATTCCTAATAGTTTAAATTCTATCGTTTTAAGCTAATATAAGTGGCTTGATATAATTTTTACTGAGCAAGTAGCTCAAATTGTAATATTTTTACCGATAGAAGGGTAAAATGGTCATTTACCTTTAATTATGGAGGACAAAATGGTAATTTTCCAAGAGAGCTCTAGAAACTCTCCTTAAAGTTAGAGAGGTGTGTTTGATGTAAAAAATGTAGAGAGGAAACAAGGGAGATAAAAGGAGGATTTTAGAAAGGGAAGTTGGAAACTGAAGGTAAAGAGGAAGGATTTTGCGGTGAAAGCCCTGAGAAAAATGGTACGTGACTACGTGTGGAAAGGACCATAAAGAGTCCAAAAAGAAAAAGAAAAGGTTGGGCTTTGGGAGATCAATTCAAGTTTGAAGTGTTGTAAAAACCAACTAAGTAATTCTAATACCCAGAGAGTTAGAATTTTATGTAATTTACTTCATATAGGTGGAGAATTTAGTTTGTAAGTGGTTGGTTGTGTTGATAAATGTTTGATTATGTTAAAGATTGAGTATTAAATATTGAAGAATTGGAAAAATCTCAAAGGGAGAAATGGGGTTGTACTCTTGGATAGTCCAGAGGTCAACTCTTCTGAAAAATCGACTGACCTAAAAGAATAGTAAAATCGTTCGATATATTCTAGAGAGGTTGAGCGGTCGACCGAACTGCTAACATGTTAAAACTTTAGACTTAAAATATTACCGAGAAGATGGGCGGTCGACCAGGCATTCGGAGTGGTTGACCCGTCAAAGTTATAAGTTAACAATTATGTAAATTTCATTACATTTAACTTAAATTGCTAACCATTTTAGTTATCCTTTAGACATGGTCTATGACATAAATAAAGTGTAACGCCCCGAATTATCTGAACCCGGTTTGTTACTCATAAACTTGAAGATACTAAGAAACTTTGGACCAAATTTTTCGACTTAGCTCAAAAGTCAAAATTTGACATAAACTAAAATCTCAAAAACATTTAAAACTTGGAGCGGAAATCATTTGGAATGTAAGAAACAATCGGCTAAAAAAGAAATAGAGGTTTTAAAAAAAAAAAATCGTGAAATACATGGGAAGTCGCAGAAGTCAAAAGCATCTGCCGATGGATAAAGTCAACGGAAGAAGCAGAAACAGCAAATGAAAGGCTCCTACCGATGACGTGGACCAGAAGAGTTGGAAGCGAAAACATCTCTCGGTGGGCTGCATCTACCGATGACATCAGCCGGATAAATCAATTATCCAACATCAACCGATCACTGAACGACAAGCATAATCCCCACTCATTCTGATAGTACAAAACTTACATCTTCCGATAGAATTAGACCTACAACATCAGATGGCTTTTCTGAAGACATCTTCCGATAGAATTAGACCTACATCATCCGATGGCTTTTCTGAAGACATCTTCCGATAGCCTTATTGAAACATCATCCGATGACTTTACTGAAGACATCTTCCGATAACTTTGTTGAAACATCATCCGATGACTTTACTGAAGACATCTTCCGATAGACGGCATAACTATAACTCGACATCTACCGATAGACATCATCTACCGATAGAGAACAGAGCGACATACCTACAACTCCTTGCTATACAACACGACTCTAACTACAGAAAAGAATCTACTTACATTACTGAAATCATTCAAATACCATTCTAACCAATGCATTACTCAAAACAATCCAGCAAGTGCCAACATCAAATCTCAGCAGAATACTATTATCAGAAAAGAAAACTCAAAACATTTTCAAAACATTGAAACAACTACTGTCATGAGAACTCAACCTATTCAAATCGAAACTTTGTCAACTACACCTTCACTCCAACAGACATCAGTTAAACTGCCTCATCAAGTACCAGATCCGTGGCATGAGCATGCTCCCCCAACCAGTCTATCCCTCAATGAACTCAGAGGATTCACCTGCTGTCACTTCTTCACCTACATCACAAAACTCATCTATTAGCCTAATGCTAAGTAAGTAAAGCAGTAATGACATGAAATGCTGAAACATAAATTCCTAAATATGCAATTTCTACTTTCTCATCTCAGTTGCATTCACATACGTTCATAAGCTGATCTGATCCCTCGGTTCCCTTGGGAAGTTGATCAATTTTCCCAATGTTATACATCCTCTATTCGATTAAGGGGCGGATGAATTTCCTTAATAGCTGATCTGATCCCTCTGTTCCCTTGGGAGTGAGATCAACTCTCCCAATGTTATAAATCCCTTCATAAGTTAAGGAGTGGATTAGTTCCCTTAATAGTTTGTCTGTCACATTCAGTTCATACCTTATCGTTCTTACATGGAAATTCATTTTCGTAATCTTTCGAAAACATGATGCATGACATACAAAATCATTCCCAAAATACATAACCCTACTGTTTTGTGATGTAGGCCCGAAGGCACATGCATACTTTACTTACCTGGTCTTCTGGATGGTTTGGTTGAAATCTCCTCCGGGAATTAGCTCGAACCTAAATCCATAAACTGATCATTAATTAAACCTTCATTAAACTTCATCCTATTCAACCAGAGACCTAAGGAAACTAATTGAGAACTCTGGTCATAATGCTTTCCCGATACTGCACTAAACTGAAACTGACACTCATCTATAGCATCCTCGAAACCCTCGCATTGGACTCCCTCGGCTATCTAACTGCTAAAATATAAGAAGTGGGGAAAAACTTACTTAGATAGAAGAAGAGTCTGGTGGAAGATTCGTCGAGAGCTCCGCTGAGCTTGAGCTGGACACCGAAAAAGAATAAATGATGAAACAGTGGCGGCTACAGTGCATAAATCTCTAAACTCCTTCCCTTAAATAGGTTATCTACTTTTAAATTGCCAAATTTACATAAATGCCCTTGCTTAGTCACTCATTAACCTAACCAATAACTCTCCCAATTCTTCCATGAAATTGCACATCATTAATTGATAAGTTAAATTCGATTTAATTGAAACCGGGTGCTACAATCTACCCTCCTTAAAAGAATTTTGTCCTCAAAATTCAGTACCTGAATAATTCTGGATGTTGGTCCATCATGTCTTGCTGGCGCTCCCAAGTGGTCTCCTTTCTGTTCTGGTTGTGCCATAAGACTTTTACTAGTGGAACCTCTTTGTTGCGCAATACCTTCACTGCATAATCTAAGATCTTTACTGGTTTCTCTTCATAGGCAAGGGTAGGATGAATCTCAAAGTCCTGCTGTCCCACGACTTGGTTTGGATCTCTTATGCACTTTTTCAACATGGAAACATGGAACACATCATGTATCCCTCCCATAGAAGTTGGTAGTTGTAACTGGTAGGCTGTTCTCCCAACTCTCTCCAGAATAGTGAATGGTCCAATAAATTTGGGGTTCAACTTTCCCCTCTTTCCAAATCTCACCACTCCTTTGAAAGGTGACACTTTAAGGAAAACTTCATTACCTACTTCAAATTCCAGTTCTCTTCGCCTTTTGTCTGCATAACTTTTCTGCCGGCTTTGAGCTGTCAAAATTCTTTGTCGAATAAGAGCAATTTTCTCCACTGTTTGCTGTACGATGTCAGGACCAATCAATTGTGCTTCTCCAACTTCATCCCAATACAATGGAGATCTGCACTTCCGTCCATACAATGCCTCGTATGGTGCCATGCCTATTGTTGTCTGAAAACTGTTATTATAAAAAAATTCAATCAAGGACAAGTATTTGCTCCATGAACCTTGAAAGTCTAAGACACATGCACAGAGCATATCTTCTAATGTTTGAATAGTCCTTTCGGATTGTCCATCTGTTTGAGGGTGGAAAGCTGTGCTAAAACTAAGCTGTGTTCCCATAGCCTTGTGCAAACTTTTCCAAAACTTAGAAGTAAATCTAGTGTCTCGGTCTGAAACTATGGTGCTTGGAACTCCATGCAGTCTAACAACTTCGTGCACATACAACTCAGCCAGTTGATCCATCGAGTATGTTATCTTCATTGGCAGAAAGTGAGCAGATTTGGTTAAACGATCAACTATTACCCAAATTGCATCGTGACCCTTTGCTGCTCTAGGTAATCCTATAACAAAATCCATCGTTATTTGTTCCCATTTCCATTCGGGAACTGGTAAGGGTTGTAACGTTCCAGCAGGCCTCTGATGTTCAGCTTTGACTTGCTGGCAGATCAGACAGGACTCCACGTACTCCGCCACACTTCTTTTCATACCTGGCCACCAATAATGTTGCTTGAGATCTCTGTACATTTTCGTACTCCCGGGATGAACAGAGAGTCTAGAAAAATGTGCCTCAGATAGGATTCCCTTCCTAAGTTCAGTATTAGCCGGAACAAACCATCTGTTCCGAAACTTGAGAATTTCATCAACTGAGCAGTTGAAATCCGACTTGTCAGTAGAATCCATGCACAACTTATACTTATTGCATTCAGTGTCATTCATTTGAACTTCCTTTATTTTCTCCAAAATGGTAGGCCTTAAAGATATGGCCGAAAGCATAGCCGTCATACTAGACACAGCTTCCAGGTTAAATCTTTGGAATTCTGTCTCTAAAGCTATCGGTATGTCTAGAGTCAATGCAGAGACTGAAAGGGTCACTCTACTCAAAGCATCAGCCACTACATTCGCCTTGCCAGGGTGGTACTTAATCTCAAAATCATAATCTTTGACAAACTCTAACCACCTACGTTGCCTCATATTCAGTTCCTTTTGCGTGAAAATGTATTTCAGACTTTTATGATCCGAAAATATCTCACAAGTTTGTCCATACAGATAGTGCCTCCAAATCTTTAATGCGAAGACCACAACAGCTAATTCCAAGTCATGTGTAGGGTAATTCTTTTCATGTACTTTTAACTGCCTAGAAGCATAAGCTATAACCTTTCCATCTTGCATCAACACACAACCTAGTCCAATTTTGGAAGCATCACAATAAATACTAAATTTACCATCTTCAACTAGAAGGGTTAAGATTGGAGCATTGGTCAGTTTCTGTTTCAAGGTCTGAAAGCTACGTTCACATTCTTCAGTCCACATATACTTCACATTCTTCCTTGTTAACCTAGCAAGGGGTGTAGCAATCTTTGAAAATCTTTCAATGAACTTCCTGTAATATCCTGCTAAACCAAGAAAACTCCTAATATCAGTAGCACTCTCCGGTTGGGGCCATTCCTTAACTGCTTGGACCTTAGCTGGATCAACGGATATTCCATCTCCAGAGATCACATGACCAAGAAAGTGAACTTGGTCCAACCAAAATTCACACTTGGAAAACTTGGCGTAAAGTTGGTGCTGTTTTAACACTTTCAACACTAAGGTCAGGTGTCTAGCATGCTCGTCCTTGGAACGGGAATAAATTATAATATCATCAATGAACACTATGATAAATTTATCTAAGTATTCATGAAACACCCTATTCATAAGATCCATGAAGGCTGTTGGCGCATTAGTCAATCTAAAGGACATAACCAAAAACTCATAATGCCCATACCTTGTGCGAAAAGCTGTCTTAGGAATATCCTCTGATTTGACTTTCAAGTGATAATAACTGGATCTAAGATCAATCTTAGAGAAAACCCTTGCACCCTTAAGCTGGTCAAATAAGTCATCAATCCTCAGCAAATGGTACTTATTCTTGACAGTTAACTTATTTAATTCTCTATAATCAATGCACATACGCATTGATCCATCTTTCTTTTTGACAAAAAGGACAGGTGCACCCCACGGTGAAAAGCTAGGGCGTATGAACCCTTTCTCCAATAAATCCTCTAATTGCTTCTTCAATTCCTTAAGTTCTGTTGGTGCTAATCTATATGGATTCTTAGATACAGGCTCAGCGCCTGGGTAGACGTCCACAACGAATTCAATCTCCCTATCTAGCGGTAAGCCAGGAAGGTCATCTAAAAATACTTCAGGGAAGTCTTGGACAACTAAGACATTTTTTGGGCTTGATTTTTCTACTGGTTGTGTATCTAAAACACTGGCCAAAAAGCACAAATACTCCCTGCATGGTAGGGGTGGGAAGAACCGGCCCGGAACCGCAAAACTGGATCGGACCGGTGGTCCGGGTCGGTTCTCGGCCGGTTCTGCTCGGAACGGGACCGGTTCCGGTTCCACTAAATGGGCAACCGGGAACCGCGGTCCGGTTCCCGGTTTCCTGTGCCGGTCCCGGGTAATCCCATGGGTCGGCCCGGTGGGTTATCCAACCCATGGGTCAGATAACTTAAAAAAATTGAAAAAAAACCTTTCTCAGCACTGCTTCAGTGCTTCTTTCCCGCAACGAGACTTAGAACTCAGAAGAGAAGCCCTAGCTTGCTCACTCCCTCAGTCCCTCTGCTCGCGTCGCCTCTGCTCGCGCTACCTTTGCTCTCGCCGCCTCTACTCGAGCCGTCTCCGCTCGCGCCGCCTCTGCTCGCGCTACCTCTGCTCTCGCCCCCTCTACTCGAGCCGTCTCCGCTCGCGCCGCCTCTGCTCAGGCCGCCTCCGCTCTCGCTGCCTCTGTTTGCGCTCGCCCTGCTCGCGTCGCGCTTGCCTCTGGTCGCCTCGCCTAGCGTCGCGCTCGCCTCTGCTCGCCTCACCTCTGGTCGACTCGCCTCGCCTCTGGTCGACTCGCCTCGCGTCGCGCTCGCCTCTGGTAGCGACTCGCCTCTGCTCGCTTGGTTAGATTTTTAAAATCCAATGTTGGATTGATGAATCACACCGTTTTACAATGCAATTGAATTGAAAAATTTTATTTTGTTTAAATTAAAAAAAAAATAGTAATTTTGGTGGGACGAACCGGAATCGGACCGAAATTTTCTGTCGGTTCCGGTTCGGTTCCGGTTCCTCTCAGGGCCGGTTCCGGTTTCGAGAATTCATTTCCCGAAACCCACGGTCCTGTCCGGTTCCTACCCAGAACCGGCCCAGACCGGACCGTGCCCAGCCCTACTGCATGGGGAGGGTCTACAATTGACAGCAGTCATTACAGTCATTTCCTTACTCTTCTTTAGAGCCTGGAAGGTATGGTTTAAACCACCAGGGGGTTGAAAACTAACAACTCCAGTCCTACAATCTATTGTGGCATAATGTTTAAATAACCAATCCATTCCTAGGATTACATCAAATCCCATTATATCCATAACGATGAGATCGGCAGGCAAATTCATGTTTCCTACCAATACAACACTATCAGGCATCATTTGGTTAGAGTGCATGCGTTCACCAGAGGGTAGGGCAACTTTGAACACATGTTCGAAAGAAGTAAACCGTACGTCTAACTTATCAGCAAATGCAGAGGCTATAAAAGAATATGTTGCACCCGAATCTATCAAAGTAAAAGCAGGTATAGAGTTGATCAGTATTGTACCTGACACCACAGCAGGCCGGTCCTCATCACAGGACTCCATCATAGAGAATATTCTTGGCTTAATCTTGACAGGGCCATCCTTCAAAGCTGGGCAGTCTCTGTTGACATGGCCAACCTTGTTGCAATGGAAACATCGAATGACCCGGGGCTTTAGGCAATCCTTGTACAAGTGTCCAACCTCTTCACAGTTGAAGCACTTACCCGATCCAAATCTACACTCCCCCAAGTGATTCTTTGAACATTTCGGGCACTGAGGGAACTTCTGGGTATTCAGTACCTTCTTTCCAGATCCTTGGTTATTTTGGCCTTCACTTGGCCTCTTCACTCCCCTCTGATGGTGTGGCTGGATAAACTTTTGAGAAACCTCCCTTGGTCCGGCACACTTCCTTTCAGCTTCTTCCACTTCCAGAGCAGTGGACACAACTTCACTAAATGTCAAGCCTTTAATGCCACAGAATTTGACTCCTCGGTAAATCTCCGGCTTCAGTCCATGCACAAATTTGAACACCTTATCCTCGTCCTTATGAGCAAAATGTCCAGCAAACCTGGACAAGGACTCAAATTGCCTACTGTACTCTGCCACCGACCCTGTCTGCTTCAAATTCAGAAACTCCAACTTCTTCGCGGTTTGGACCGTGCTGTTAAAATACTTCCCATAGAATATGTCCTTGAATTGTGACCAAGGGATCGCCAAAACATCTGTGGTGGTCTCTATTGTTTTCCACCAGAGTTGAGCTTCACCAGCCAAATGGAACGTGGCCAACGTGACTTTGTCCTCCTCTCCAACATTGGCACACCTAAACATACTCTCAATTTTTCTAAGCCATCCTTCATCAATAATTGGATCAGATGACTGTCCATCAAACGTGGATGGTCTTAGTCTCCGGAATCTATCTCCAGAGTGTTCACTGCTAGAACCCGAGTTGGCACTTCCTTGTGTCTCCCGGCTCAACAACACTCCTAATTGATCAGACTGTTGACGTACTATATCAGTCTGCTGACGCATCAATTCTGTCAGCTGCCTAATTACACTAGAGTCCTCCTCCCGCCTCAGACTCGGTATCTCTCTTGGTAATCTTGGTCTTCCTGGTCGTCTAGACATTTGCTATATTCCTATACAAGGTTAAGTACACCCTTAAACTTCTAATAGCTAAGGTTAAGATAAACACTTACAATTGTTGGAGTACCTCCATGCAACGATTGGCACTGATGAGTAATCTTTTGAACGGTTTAACTGAATGTCTCTGATACCATTATGTAACGCCCCGAATTATCTGAACCCGGTTTGTTACTCATAAACTTGAAGATACTAAGAAACTTTGGACCAAATTTTTCGACTTAGCTCAAAAGTCAAAATTTGACATAAACTAAAATCTCAAAAACATTTAAAACTTGCAGCGGAAATCATTTGGAATGTAAGAAACAATCGGCCCAAAAAGAAATAGAGGTTTTTTTAAAAAAATCGTGAAATACATGGGAAGTCGCAGAAGTCAAAAGCATCTGCCGATGGATAAAGTCAACGGAAGAAGCAGAAACAGCAAATGAAAGGCTCCTACCGATGACGTGGACCAGAAGAGTTGGAAGCGAAAACATCTCTCGGTGGGCTGCATCTACCGATGACGTTAGCCAGATAAATCAATTATCCAACATCAACCGATCACTAAACAACAAGCATAATCCCCACTCATTCCGATAGTACAAAACTTACATCTTCCGATAGAATTAGACCTACATCATCCGATGGCTTTTCTGAAGACATCTTCCGATAGCCTTATTGAAACATCATCCGATGACTTTACTGAAGACATCTTCCGATAACTTTATTGAAACATCATCCGATGACTTTACTGAAGACATCTTCCGATAGACGGCATAACTATAACTCGACATCTATCGATAGACATCATCTACCGATAGAGAACAGAGCGACATACCTACAACTCCTTGCTATACAACACGACTCTAACTACAGAAAAGAATCTACTTACATTACTGAAATCATTCAAATACCATTCTAACCAATGCATTACTCAAAACAATCCAGCAAGTCCCAACATCAAATCTCAGCAGAATACTATTATCAGAAAAGAAAACTCAAAACATTTTCAAAACATTGAAACAACTACTGTCATGAGAACTCAACCTATTCAAATTGAAACTTTGTCAACTACACCTTCACTCCAACAGACATCAGTTAAACCGCCTCATCAAGTACCAGATCCGTGGCATGAGTATGCTCCCCCAACCAGTCTATCACTCAATGAACTCAGAGGATTCACCTGCTGTCACTTCTTCACCTACATCACAAAACTCATCTATTAGCCTAATGCTAAGTAAGTAAAGCAGTAATGGAATGAAATGTTGAAACATAAATTCCTAAACATGCAATTTCTACTTTCTCATCTCAGTTGCATTCACATACGTTCATAAGCTGATCTGATCCCTTGGTTCCCTTGGGAAGTGGATCAATTTTCCCAATGTTATACATCCTCTACTCGATTAAGGGGCAGATAAATTCCCTTAATAGCTGATCTGATCCCTCTGTTCCCTTGGGAGTGGGATCAATTCTCCCAATGTTATAAATCCCTTCATAAGTTAAGGGGTGGATTAGTTCCCTTAATAGTTTGTCTGTCACATTCAGTTCATACCTTATCGTTCTTACATGGAAATTCATTTTCGTAATCTTTCAAAAACATGATGCATGACATACAAAATCATTCCCAAAATACATAACCCTACTGTTTTGTGATGTAGGCCCAAAGGCACATGCATACTTTACTTACCTGGTCTTCTGGATGATTTTGTTGAAATCTCCTCCGGGAATTAGCTCGAACCTAAATCCATAAACCGATCATTAATTAAACCTTTACTAAACTTCATCCTATTCAACCAGAGACCTAAGGAAACTAATTGAGAACTCTGGTTATAATGCATTCCCGATACTGCACTAAACTGAAACTGACACTCATCTATAGCATCCTCGAAACCCTCGCATTGGACTCCCTCGGCTATCTAACTGCTAAAATATAAGAAGTGGGGAAAAACTTACTTAGATAGAAGAAGAGTCTGGTGGAAGATTCGTCGAGAGCTCCGCTGAGCTTTAGTTGGACACCGAAAAGGAATAAATGATGAAACAGTGGCGGCTACAGTGCATAAATCTCTAAACTCCTTCCCTTAAATAGGTTATCTACTTTTAAATTGCCAAATTTACATAAATGCCCTTGCTTAGTCACTCATTAACCTAACCAATAACTCTCCCAATTCTTCCATGAAATTGCATATCATTAATTGATAAGTTAAATTCGATTTAATTGAAACCGGGTGCTACATAAAGAATGTCTAGATAAACATGTGACAATACTTCATGCATCATTTGATATGTTAAACAACAAGAATTGCATTATTCACATTACATGCATTATATTACGTATTTATATGCATTCAATGTATGCATAAAATAGATACTTAAATCATGCATCATGAAATTACTTATATGTACAAATGATATTACGAGTAGTATGATTGGTTATATTTGAACCCAATATATATCGTCGGGTATGTATTGTGTGACATATATAAAACATGAAAAATAGAAGATGAGTGATTGTGAGTCTCCCTTGGATTGCAAATCTTAACCCTTCTAAGGTATATTATGTGAGACATATGCACTTATTGAAAACATCACCATTAAAGTGCTACATGGTTGTGTGGGTCTTTACCTATTATAGATTATATAACGATGCATATTGATATTCACAAAAATATGTTAATATTGTACTTGATAGAGTGAAATTTCTTAAATAAATGAAATTTAATTTATACATTGATTCATAATATAATAACATTTATGTGTGGAAACATTTATTTTATGATATTCATATCATATATTATCAAGAAATAGATAAAAGTTTAGATTTTAATCTAGGTGGTCGGAGTGGATACTATACTTATGAATTGTATGATATTGTAATTCGTAAGTATTAAATTTACTTACTGAGCTCCGTTAGCTCACCCCAATGTAGCTTCTATTTTTTAGGGACGAATGACAACTAGAAGGATAATGCCAAGACAGATTAAGAGACTTATGTTAAGGTTAAACATTGGCTCAAAACTCTTAGACCTTATGAGTTTACTTCAGGTTGTGTAAGTGATTGTATAGTTTTGTTAGGGTCACATTTAGTGGCCCATGTGATGTAAATTATGAAATTGTAAAATGTTGTAATAACAACATATTTTGAGTTGTGTATGATTTTAAATAAATGTCGTATGTGTAACACTTGACAATATCGGTATTCAAAGATAAATTTGTATTTTACATTACTATTATGAGGTTGAGTGTTTGGAGAAAATAATACGATCTAAGTGGGGATTAAATGATGTAATAATACGAACCAATGAAGGAAAAAATTAAAGATTCAATCAAAGATTTTCCAAGAATGAGTAAATATTTATTTAAAGAATGTGATGTCTTTGAAAAGGTAAAAGATGAGTTTTTACGTGAAAAATTACAAATATAAGCTGAAACGATGTCTACAATGCACATTGTAAGCCAATAAAGTGAAAAGCATGAAATAGAGCATGTAGCAACGCGATGGGAGCGTTAGAGGTTCAAGGAGGTGCGCTGGATGTCCGGCGGCGCCGCGCGGCCATCGCGACCCCCCGCGCCCAGTTTTTCCAAAAACATATTTTTTTGGTATGTTTTGACTTTTTTAGGTTTCAAATTTCATATTTCTAAATTTATTAGGATTTTCTATGTTTTTAAGAATATTTTGGGTTATTTATCATTATTTTTAGGGTTTATTTGATCATATTTAAACACTCACTTTGTACCAATTTATGTACGTTAAACCTAGCCCTTATTTTGTTTGAAACTCGCTAGTTGCCTCCTCATTTCTGCAAAATCTCCAAGGTAAGCATAAACCTAATAGACTTCGACACTCAAATAAGTAACTATGTGGGTTTACATGCTTGAGAGAGACGATTATAATTTTCATTATTCTTAAAGTTTCTCAATGAAAATTCTTCGAATATGATTCTTCTCATCAGTTTCTTTCACTAATATGCGAAAACTCTATGGGTAAATTTATTAAAAGGTGAAAGATACTTGTTGTGAGCAAAAGCTTACGTACTAAGGATTCGAGGTAAAAGATGTTAGTATGCGTTAACCCGTCGATCTGCATCACAAAATTAGGTTATCTCTTTACATTTTATTGACACTTGAGGATATATTTTATTTAGATATTTATGATGATGTCAATTAAGATGTTTTATGAGACATTTTATTGTTATTCAAATATTGATAATGATGATGATATTTCTAGAAGATATATTATATTATAAGCTCTTGAATATGATACGTTGATGGAAGTAAGTGATGTTTTATTCGTTGACTCGTCGGTCTACATCACAAAGTGCTAGGTCAAGTAGTTTTGTTACGATAAGACTTTGATGACTTGTTCTTTTTATTACGTTATGATTAATGACTTGAAGATTTATTTAATTGTTATGAGAAAAGTTTACAATTGATGTTATGTTTTATGATTATATTTGTAACACCCGGCTCTACGGGATTTAATTTTATTCCAATGTAAACGGTAATTTTTGGTAAATACGTCAAATTAAGTCCGTTTTGCGAATGGAAAGTTTTAACGAAGCCGTAATAATAAATTGGAATTTATGGTGAAATATGAGAATTTTGGGAAAATTGGATCGTTAGTTAAATAACGAAATAATCAGAGAAATAAATAGAAAATGAGATGAAGGGCGATTTGGTAATTTTCAAACCAAAATTCTAATTAAAATAAAAAAACTCCTTCATTTTCCCCTCACCCACGTAATTCTCCATTTCCCTCTCCCTCACCGCGCAATTTTCTTCCTCCTCCGGCGATTCTCCTCTCCGTGGTCGAAGCTTGTCCTCCGACGACTCGAGTCTTCACGTTTCTCTTCCGTCTTCGCTCTCTAGGTAAGGCTCTAAGCTTTTGGAACGTTAGATATCGATTTCTAGGATTTAAAACAAATAGGGTTCGTTAGGGTTTTAGTTGAAAACGTAAATCGATGTTTGAAATTAAATGGTTGAGCTTAGTTATGCCTCTAATAGACGTATTGATTGTTATCGGAGCTTAGTTCATCGATTTGTTGAGGTGTATTGGAGACTTGGTTAAGTTGGAGCTTAAAAACCTTCATTAATGGAGTTTTTGAAATCTCGAGCGCGAATTGCTCGATGAAATGCCTCAACGAACTAAAATAGAGTTTAGGAGATTTTTCTTTAGTTAGGAGTTAGCAATTTTTGGAGTTTGGTGATTTAGACTCGATTTAATGTCGTATATTGTGAAATGCATAGGTGAACAAACACTCGTGGACGGAGCTCGGTGTGCAATGACGCGAGGTAAGTTCTCGTGATTTACTCTGGCCGATAGGCCTACACCATATGTCAAAGTCGTCTCGAGGAACCTTGAGGATTGTTTGTTTAAATTGTTTTGGGTTTGGGTAGTTAGGGTTAGTTGTTTTTTTATAGGGTAATTATCGATTTGAACTCTATACTATACACGTTTTTTCAATTCGGCCCCTGTACTAAAAAAACCGGCAAACTGAACCCTGTACTTTGATTTTGTTATCAGTTTTGACCTTCTATCAATAATTTCATTAAACCCTCATTGGAAAAACTAATAAACGATCTTAGATTCAGTTGAAATTTTTACCACATGTTCACTACTTAATAAGAAGATAATTTGGAAAGTTTCGTGATTTTTTAGCATATGTACGATTTATTGAAATTTTATTTCAGTATTTTATAAAAATATTATAATAAATTATACAAATTTTAGAAAATTACGAAACTTTTTCTATTATCTACCCATAATAGGTTGAATAAGTGGAAAGGTTTTCAAATCAAATATTATTTGGTATTTTTTTTAAAATTAATTTATAAAATAAAGAAGAAACTGAGATGAATTTAA
Source organism: Begonia masoniana (assembly GCA_022432975.1). Taxonomy (NCBI): domain Eukaryota; kingdom Viridiplantae; phylum Streptophyta; class Magnoliopsida; order Cucurbitales; family Begoniaceae; genus Begonia; species Begonia masoniana. Next base: position 15,385,987 of record CM039516.1, read on the forward strand.
ACAAATACCAAAAGATATTGGATTTGTTTGAAACTTTTTTTAGATGTTCACCATATTATGGGTAGATAATAGAAAAATTTACGTAATTTGTTAAAACTTGTATGATTTATTATAATATCTTTAAACAATACTAAAATAAAATTATAATAAATCGTAGATGTGTTAAAAAATCACGAAAATTCTCAGATTATCTTCTCATTAAGTAATGAACATGTGGTAAAAATTTCAACTGAATCTAAGATCGTTTGGTAGTTTTTTCAATGAGGGTTTTATGAAATTATTGATAGAAGGTTAAAACTGATAACAGAATCAAAGTACAGGGTTCGGTTTGCCGGTTTTTTTAGTACAGGGGCCGAATTGAACAAACATGTATAGTACAAGGTTCAAATCGATAATTTCCCTTTTTTATATGTTGTTTGTTTATCGTCTTGATGGTACACTTGTGATTGTTTACTTTATGTTATATTGAACTGTTCACGCATCATGGTTTTAAAACATCATAAAAATGAATTTAAGCACGGGTTTTATGAAAAGAACATGCATGTAAAGGCAAGTAAAGTATCATAGTAAACAACCATGACATGGGGTTATCGGGGATGAGGTTCAGACCTGGCGTTCCGTGGTGAGCGGGTTTTCCTCCCTTCAAATGGTGTGAGCTGTCTAATCGCTTGACGTGCCCTATCCATCTGTCGAGCGTTTCCGATAACCATAGACTGACACGTACTGATATATGAACTGACATGGACTGTTTTCATAGCATCGAGCATACCTGATCATGCATAGGCATTTACATAGGGCTTACTGAGATTTTTATCTCATAGGTGTCTCTATGGTGTAGGTGATTTCGAGACAGGTGAGGATGATGTCCCTCCGCCTGAAGTATGAGCACGTTGATGAAAGATGGCCCGTGGGAGTGCGCTGGCAGTCGGAGCGTTATTTTGACCCGTGGGGACATACATAGGTATTTGGATTATTTTGGATAGAAATCGTTAGAACATTATAGGACGTTGGGATCTGGATGGTTAATAGAAAGTATTTTGAGAAATTGAATGTATTTTGTAAAGTTTTACTGATTTCAAAAACAGGAGGATTTGTTTAGATTTTAAACATATCCACGCAGTTCGTTTTCAAGGAACTGTACTTCGTTTAAATACGTTTCGTGTCGGGAAATGGGTGTGTGATAGTGTTATTGTGTAGAAGTATGTTTTGTGAAATGTAATGGTGTGTGATGAAGGAAATGTGAATGTTGAAAGGTGTGTGTGTGTTGTGTTGTGAGCTGTGTATTGTGCGTGTGTGATGCAGGGCATGAGGAAACGAAGAAGGGAAGAAAGAAGGGAGAGAGGGGGCGGTGCTCTCTAGAAAATTCCAGAGAGCATGCCGATTGATCGCCACTTGGGGCGATCAATCGCCACCTCTTGCCTGGCGATCGCCATAGGCGATCGCTAGGCGAATGTACAATCGCCACCTGTTCGGCCAAATGGCAGAACTTAAATAAAAAAAAATGTGTTTTAAATTTAAATGTTTTCTTTTAATAATTAATAGTTTAATTAATAGTTTTAAGTTATTTTAGATAGTTTTCAAGAAATTTTTAAACGCCGTTTATAATTTTAATGCCGACTTTAAAAAGTTTTATTTCTGCTTGAACGTTAGATTTAAAGTTGTACGTATAAAATGAAAAATTTGTACGAAAAAAAATTAGGGTACGGGTAAGGGTCGTTACAATATTGATGATGATAATACTCAATGATGTGTTATAATATAGACTTTTTATTGTGATGTATTGTTGGATGATATGATTATCTTGACAATGATGTCGCTCGAAGATTTTTTATCGTATAGATCTTTGATTGTGATGTTTGGTAGACGATATGATGGTGTCGCTCGAGATATGATTTGTTTGATAATGCGATAGATGTAGAAACATTGATACTTTTATGATACGTAATAAATTATGATTAAATAGAAAGAAAAAATGAATTAACTCGAGGATATGCTATGTTTTACATCGTATGTTTATGTACGACTTATACTGTAACGCCCCGAGTTATCTGAACCCGGTTTGCTACTCATAACGCTGAACCGAACCATGACGTCGTGATGCTAAATTTAAAATTTCACTCGACAGCCAAAATTTGACTTTTTCTAAAACTTCAAAATATTTAAAACTTGCAGCGGAAATAATTCTAAACAACAATGTAGTAAAACAAAACTATAAATCATGGTTTGAAATATTAAGAGACAATCGGCAGTTTGGAATTAAAGTTTAAAACTGTGGAATACTAGGAAAATCGCGGAGTCTAACGTGTCCTGCCGATGAGCGAAGCCAACGAAGAAGCAGAAAATGAAAACAGGGACTTCTACCGATGACGTGCACAAACAGCGCGTTACCATCTGCCGGATGACATCAACGTAACACTATCTGCCGATGACGTCAACGCAACACTAATGCCGATGAGATCGTGATGCTAAATTTAAAATTTCACTCGACAGCCAAATTGACTTTTCTAAAACTTCAAAATATTTAAAACTTGCAGCGGAAATAATTCTAAACAACAATGTAGTAAACAAAACTATAATCATGGTTTGAAATATTAAGAGACAATCGGCAGTTTGGAATTAAAGTTTAAAACTGTGGAATACTAGGAAAATCGCGGAAGTCTAACGTGTCTGCCGATGAGCGAAGCCAACGGAAGAAGCAGAAAATGAAAACAGGGACTTCTACCGATGACGTGCACAAACAGCGCGTTACCATCTGCCGATGACATCAACGTAACACTATCTGCCGATGACGTCAACGCAACACTAACTGCCGATGAAGTCAACATAACTTCATGCACAACTTCATCTGCCGATGAAGTCAACGTAACTTCATCTGCCGATGAAGTCAACATAACTTCATACACAACTTCGTCTGCCGGTAGATTTTCATCTTCCGTTAGACAAACACGCGACATCTACCGATGACGTCAGCCGGATGATTCCTTCATCCGACATCTGCCGATCGCTAGACGACAAAAACTACACAACATCTTCCGATAGACAACTTAACCCTGACTCAACATCTACCGATAGTCATCATCTACCGATAGAGAACAAAACGACATCTCACTAACTCCTCGTTACAAAACACTACTCCAGCTACAGAAAAGGATTTACTTACTCTACTGAAAACATTCAAAAACGATTTAACCATTGCATAACTCAAAATTTAGTAAAAACAATGTTTCCAAAATCCAAAAGAATACCGATATCAGAGATTCTTAAAATGTATTCAAACTTTGAAACCACTACTGTCATAAAATTTTCAGAAAAACGTCTATACTGAACTAATTACTCTCAACTGAACACCTGCAGCCATGGATTAAACCGCCTCAACAGATGACCAAACCGATGCCTGGAAATGCTCCCTCAACCAGCCTAGTCCTCATGTTGGTCAGTAAACATACCTTCAGCAACTTCTTCACCTACATCACAAAACTCATCTATTAGCCTAATGCTAAGCAAGTAAAGCAATGAATGAAATGCATTACCAAAACATAAATCTCCTAGACATGCTGTTTCTACTTTCTCCTCTCTGTTGTATTCATAATCGTGCTCTGTTGATCCCCCTGTACGATGGGAGAGTGGATCAGTCATCCCCCAAAGCATACATCCTCTGATCTCAATTAAGGGGCGGATTAATTCCCTTAACGGTTAACTGTTCTGATCCCCCTGTAGGATTGGGAAGTGGATCACTTTTCCCAAAACCTCAATCCTCTGTTCTCAGTTAAGGGGCGGATTAATCCCCCTTAACAGTTGTTCTGATCATCCTGCTCACACTTACTATGAAAATACATTTTCGTAGTCTTTCAAAACATGATGCATGACAACTGGAAATTTAACATACAAACATACATAAACCCTACTGTTTTGTGATGTAGGCCCGAAGGCACAAACAAACTCTACTTACCTGGATTCTTGGCGAGTGCTCGGTTAGGAGCTTCTTCGGGATCTTTCTCACCTAGAACATAAACAGAACATTAAGTCAACCTGTACTAAACCTCATTCTAAGGCATTCAGAAAACCTAAGGGAATAGTTGGGAGTTCTGATCGCCAAGCATTACTGATTCTATGCTAAACCCGAATCTACTCACTTTCCTGATGAGTTCCCAAAATACATATCTAACACTCCCCCATACAATCTTCCTTAGTTATTAAGTCAGAAAAATCGAGGTAGAAACTTACCTAGCTCGACGAACGGACTCGGGGAAGGAAATCGCCTGGGAAGTCTGCTGGTTTGAGCTGAAAACCGAGAGCAAGAATGAACAGTGGCGGCTAAGCTCAATAAATTCTTTTTAAATAGATTATCCACTAATAAGTTTTTAATTTACCATAATGCCCTTGCATATCCATTCATTAACCTAATCCATATTTGCACTTCTTAATTTGACAAATAAAATTGGGTTTAATGGAACCGGGCGCTACAGTCTACCCTCCTTAAAAGAATTTTGTCCTCAAAATTCAATACCTAAATAACTCTGGATGTTGGTCCATTATGTCTTGTTGGCGCTCCCATGTTGCCTCCTCTGTATTCTGATTGTGCCACAAGACTTTCACCAGCGGCACTTCTTTGTTGCGTAGTACCTTTACTGCATAATCCAGAATCTTTACTGGCTTCTCCTCGTAGGTAAGTGTAGGTTGAATTTCAATGCTTTGCTGTTCAACAACTTGGGACGGATCCCGCACACACTTCTTCAACATAGAGACATGGAACACGTCATGTATCCCTCTCATAGAAGCTGGTAGCTGTAACTGATAGGTTGCCTTCCCAATCCTTTTCAGAATTGAGAAAGGACCACCAAATCTAGGATTCAGTTTGCCTCTCTTTCCAAATCTCACAACTCCTTTGAATGGTGATACCTTAAGAAAAACTTCATCGCCTACTTCAAACTCTAATTCCCTGCGTCTTCTGTCAGCATAGCTCTTCTGTCGGCTTTGAGCTGTTAAGATCCTCTGACGGATGAGAGCAACCTTCTCAACAGTTTGTTGCACAAGGTCAGGACCAAGTAACTGTGCTTCACCAACTTCGTCCCAGTACAAAGGAGATCTACATTTTCGTCCATACAAGGCCTCAAACGGTGCCATTCCTATTGTTGCGTGAAAACTGTTATTATAAGAAAACTCCACCAAAGACAGATACATGCTCCAAGAACCTTGAAAATCCAAAACACATGCCCGGAGCATATCCTCTAATGTTTGAATGGTTCTTTCCGATTGTCCATCCGTTTGAGGGTGAAAGGCTGTACTGAAGTTTAGCTGGGTGCCCATGGCTTTATGTAAACTCTTCCAAAAATTTGGATGTAAATCTAGAGTCTCGGTCCGAAACTATAGTAGCTGGAACTCCATGTAGTCGCACAACCTCATGCACATACAATTCGGCTAGCTGATCCATAGAGTAAGTCATCTTGATGGGTAAGAAATGGGCTGATTTGGTTAATCGATCGATTATCACCCAGATTGCATCATGTCCTTTTACTGTTCTGGGTAATCCTACAATAAAGTCCATGGTTATCTGCTCCCATTTCCATTCAGGGAGTGGTAATGGCTGCAACATTCCTGCAGGCCTCAGATGTTCAGCTTTAACCCGCTGGCAGATCAAACATGATCCTACATGCACAGCTACACTTCTCTTCAAACCAGGCCACCAGTAAGTTTGCTTAAGATCTCTGTACATCTTTGTACTACCAGGATGAACGGAAAATCTAGAAGAATGAGCTTCAGAAAGGATTTCATCACGAAGCTCTTTATTGGCTGGCACAAAATATCTATTCCCGAACTTAAGTATTCCATCATCAGTACAATTGAAGTCCAAATTGTCAGTAGAATCCATGCTCGACTTGAACTTTTTACACTCCCCATCATTACTCTGGGCTTCTTTTATCTTATCCAGAATGGTAGGTTTCAAAGAAATGGCGGAAAGCATAGCTGCTACATTGGATACAGTTTCTAGGTTAAACTTATGAAATTCAGTCTCTAAGGCCACCGGCATATCCAGAATCAAAGCTGAGGCTGACGGTATTATTCTACTTAATGCATCAGCCACCACATTGGCCTTACCAGGGTGGTATTTAATCTCAAAATCGTAGTCTTTAACAAACTCCAACCATCTACGTTGTCTCATGTTTAATTCTTTCTGCGTGAAAATATACTTCAGACTTTTATGATCCGAAAATATTTCACAGGTCTGACCAAACAAGTAATGCCTCCAAATTTTTAATGCAAAAACCACCGCAGCTAATTCTAAGTCATGCGTAGGATAATTCTTCTCATGCACCTTTAATTGCCTAGAAGCATAAGCTATGACCTTACCATCTTGCATTAAAACACAGCCAAGTCCAACTTTGGAAGCATCGCAATAAATGCTAAATTTACCATTTTCGACAGGAAGGGTCAGTATTGGTGCATTAGTCAATTTCTGCTTTAAGGTTTGGAAACTGAACTCACACTTCTCAGTCCAAGCATACTTTATATTCTTCCTAGTTAAACGAGTGAGGGGTGTTGCAACCTTTGAGAATCCTTCGATAAACTTCCTGTAATACCCTGCTAACCCGAGAAAACTCATAATATCAGAAGCATTCTTTGGTTGAGGCCAGTCCTTGACTGCTTGAACCTTGGCTGGATCAACGGATATTCCGTCACCCGAGATCACATGGCCTAAAAAGTGGATTCTGTCCAACAAAAATTCACACTTGGAAAACTTGGCAAAAAGCTGATGCCGCTTCAATGTTTCTAGTACTAAGGTTAGATGCCTTACATGGTCATCCCTATTTCGTGAATAAATCAAGATATCATCAATGAATACAATGACAAACTTATCTAAAAACTCGTGAAACACTCTATTCATAAGATCCATAAAGGCTGCTGGTGCATTTGTCAAACCAAAGGACATAACCAAAAACTCGTAATGTCCATATCTCGTACGAAAGGCAGTCTTTGGTATATCCTCAAACTTAACCTTCAATTGGTAGTACCCCGATCTTAAGTCGATCTTAGAGAAAACTCGTGCACCTTGAAGTTGGTCAAACAAATCATCGATCCTAGGTAATGGGTACTTATTCTTGATGGTTAGCTTATTTAATTCTCGGTAGTCAATGCACATGCGCATTGACCCGTCCTTTTTCTTCACAAAGAGAACTGGTGCACCCCACGGCGAATAACTCGGTCGTATGAACCCTTTTTCCATCAGTTCCTCTAACTGTTTCTTTAACTCCTTGAGTTCTGCTGGTGCTAAACGGTATGGATTCTTAGATACTGGCTCAGCACCAGGATAGACATCTACTACAAATTCAATCTCCCTATCTGGTGGTAAACCAGGCAGGTCATCAAGGAAAACTTCAGGGAAATCTTGAGCTACTAGAACATCTTGGAGGCTCAATTCTCCTACCAGTTTCGTGTCCAAAACACTGGCCAGAAAGCATGAATACTCACTGCATAAGGAAGATCTAGCACTAAAAGCGGCTAAAACAGACATCCTCTTATCTTTCTTCGAGGCTTGGAAAGTGTGTCTTAAACCACCAGGGGGTTGAAAACTAACTAAGCCAGTTCTACAATCTATTGTAGCATAGTGCTTAAACAACCAATCCATTCCTAAGATTACATCAAATCCCATGATCTCTAAAATAATGAGATCAGCAGGTAGGTTCTTATCTTCTACTGTCACCACACAATTAAGCAGCATATGACTAGAGCGCATGCGTTCGCCAGAAGGTAAAGCAACATTAAACATATGCTCAGAAAGTGAAGGCTCAACGTCTAATTTATCAGCAAATGCGGACGCTATGAAGGAATGTGTTGCACCTGAATCTATTAAAGTAAACGCAGGCATAAAATTGACTAGTATGGTACCTGACACAACAGCAGGCTGATCCTCATCACCCGATTCTACCATGGAGAATATCCTTGGCTTAACATTCACCGGACCATTCTTCAGAGCTGGACAATCCCTACTCATGTGGCCAACTTTGTTACAATTATAACAGCGAAGGACTCTGGGCTTTGGGCAATCCTTAAGCAGATGTCCGGTCTCCTCACAGTTGAAACACTTCCCCGCGCTAATTCTACACTCTCCCGGGTGAAATTTTAAACACTTTGGGCATTGAGGGAACTTCTTGGTATCTGGTGTCTTCTTCTCCTTTCCTTGACTGCCCTGGTCCTCACCAGGCCTCTTCGTTCCCCTGTGATGGTGTGGCTGGGTGAACTTTCGTGGAGCCGCACTAAACCCAGCACACTTCATCTCTGCCTCTTCCACTTCTAATGCCGTGGACACTACTTCACTGTAGGACAGTCCTTTTATACCCGAGAACTTGACTCCTCTATAAATCTCAGGTTTCAGCCCATGCACAAATTGGAACACTTTATCCTCATCTCTGCGTGCGAGGTGTCCGGCAAACCTTGATAGGGATTCAAACTGTCTGCTGTATTCAGCTACGGTCCCTGTCTGTTTCAAGTTCATGAACTCCAACTTCTTTGTGGTCTGTACAGTACTGTTAAAATACTTCTCATAGAAAATCTCCTTAAATTGTGTCCAAGTCATCGTAAGAACATCATGGGTGGTCTCCATCGTTTCCCACCAAAGTTGAGCATCGCCGGCAAAGTGGAAGGTTGCCAAAATGACCTTTTCCCCTTCTCCCACATTTGCACACCTAAACATGCTTTCTATCTTCTTCAACCATTCCTCGGCCACAATTGGATTAGCTGACTTTCCATCAAAAGTGGGTGGTCGCAACCTCCTAAACCTCTCTCCTGCCTGTTCATTGATGGAACCCGAGTTGGCACTCCCTTGTACCTCTCGGTTCAGTAGCAGTCCCAACTGATCGGACTGCTGGCGCATCATATCAGATTGCTGACGCACCAAGTCTGTCAGCTGCCTGATTACACCACAATTCTCAGTACTTTCCGGGTTTGGTGTCTCCCTCTGTACTCTCGGTCTCCCTGGTCGTCTAGACATTTTACTATATTCCTGAAAAGGTTAACTATTCTCATAAATATCTAATAACTAAAACTAACACAAACACTTACAGTTGTTGGAGTACTTCCATGCAACGATCGGCACTGTTGAGTAATTCTTTGAACGGTTTAACCAAATGGCTCTGATACCAACTTGTAACGCCCCGAGTTATCTGAACCCGGTTTGCTACTCATAACGCTGAACCGAACCATGACGTCGTGATGCTAAATTTAAAATTTCACTCGACAGCCAAAATTTGACTTTTTCTAAAACTTCAAAATATTTAAAACTTGCAGCGGAAATAATTCTAAACAACAATGTAGTAAAACAAAACTATAAATCATGGTTTGAAATATTAAGAGACAATCGGCAGTTTGGAATTAAAGTTTAAAACTGTGGAATACTAGGAAAATCGCAGAAGTCTAACGTGTCTGCCGATGAGCGAAGCCAACGGAAGAAGCAGAAAATGAAAACAGGGACTTCTACCGATGACGTGCACAAACAGCGCGTTACCATCTGCCGATGACATCAACGTAACACTATCTGCCGATGACGTCAACGCAACACTAACTGCCGATGAAGTCAACATAACTTCATGCACAACTTCATCTGCCGATGAAGTCAACGTAACTTCATCTGCCGATGAAGTCAACATAACTTCATACACAACTTCGTCTGCCGGTAGATTTTCATCTTCCGTTAGACAAACACGCGACATCTACCGATGACGTCAGCCGGATGATTCCTTCATCCGACATCTGCCGATCGCTAGACGACAAAAACTACACAACATCTTCCGATAGACAACTTAACCCTGACTCAACATCTACCGATAGTCATCATCTACCGATAGAGAACAAAACGACATCTCACCAACTCCTCGTTACAAAACACTACTCCAGCTACAGAAAAGGATTTACTTACTCTACTGAAAACATTCAAAAACGATTTAACCATTGCATAACTCAAAATTTAGTAAAAACAATGTTTCCAAAATCCAAAAGGATACCGATATCAGAGATTCTTAAAATGTATTCAAACTTTGAAACCACTACTGTCATAAAATTTTCAGAAAAACGTCTATACTGAACTAATTACTCTCAACTGAACACCTGCAGCCATGGATTAAACCGCCTCAACAGATGACCAAACCGATGCCTGGAAATGCTCCCTCAACCATCCTAGTCCTCATGTTGGTCAGTAAACATACCTTCAGCAACTTCTTCACCTACATCACAAAACTCATCTATTAGCCTAATGCTAAGCAAGTAAAGCAATGAATGAAATGCATTACCAAAACATAAATCTCCTAGACATGCTGTTTCTACTTTCTCCTCTCTGTTGTATTCATAATCATGCTCTGTTGATCCCCCTGTACGATGGGAGAGTGGATCAGTCATCCCCCAAAGCATACATCCTCTGATCTCAATTAAGGGGCGGATTAATTCCCTTAACGGTTAACTGTTCTGATCCCCCTGTAGGATTGGGAAGTGGATCACTTTTCCCAAAACCTCAATCCTCTGTTCTCAGTTAAGGGGCGGATTAATTCCCCTTAACAGTTGTTCTGATCATCCTTCTCACACTTACTATGAAAATACATTTTCGTAGTCTTTCAAAACATGATGCATGACAACTGGAAATTTAACATACAAGCATACATAAACCCTACTGTTTTGTGATGTAGGCCCGAAGGCACAAACAAACTCTACTTACCTGGATTCTTGGCGAGTGCTCGGTTAGGAGCTTCTTCGGGATCTTTCTCACCTAGAACATAAACAGAACATTAAGTCAACCTGTACTAAACCTCATTCTAAGGCATTCAGAAAACCTAAGGGAATAGTTGGGAGTTTTGATCGCCAAGCATTACTGATTCTATGCTAAACCCGAATCTACTCACTTTCCTGATGAGTTCCCAAAATACATATCTAACACTCCCCCATACAATCTTCCTTAGTTATTAAGTCAGAAAAATCGAGGTAGAAACTTACCTAGCTCGACGAACGGACTCGGGGAAGGAAATCGCCTGGGAAGTCTGCTGGTTTGAGCTGAAAACCAAGAGCAAGAATGAACAGTGGCGGCTAAGCTCAATAAATTCTTTTTAAATAGGTTATCCACTAATAAGTTTTTAATTTACCATAATGCCCTTGCATATCCATTCATTAACCTAATCCGTATTTGCATTTCTTAATTTGACAAATAAAATTGGGTTTAATGGAACCGGGCGCTACATATACATCATGAAAAAGAATTTATGTTAAGAAAAATTTAAAGAGAACAAAGAAATAAAAACTTACATAAAAGACACATAAATACATAAAGATGAGAGAATAACTGAATAAGCATAACTTTGATACGAGTTAGCTGTCTCATAAGACATGATCATGATGTGTCTTCTTGCTTCTCTAAACTGAATTACCTCAAACAAATGGCTTGTATATCGAAACTAAAGCAAGAATAAAAGACCTAGTGAGAAAGAACCACGATATGACTATTTTTACAAAAATTACATGTAAATACATGTTCATGATAGTTTTTGCATTTTTTACTGAGCGTTAGAATCCTAGTTTGAACTTTGTGATGTAGGTGAGAAATTTTATGATGTACACGATGAAAGAAACGAATGAAAGATGCAATTAGAGAGATGCTCTCATGGTAAAGTTACATGGTGTTAATGTAAATAGCAATTCATAGGCTATGAAGAGAAAAATTTACATTTTATTTTTATCTGAATTAAAAGAGATTTTACATCACTTATTATTTCGTTATGTTTATGGATGAATTTATTAAGTATTGTTTTCAAATGACCATTTGATATCATTAATTTTATTTTAATGAATACTTATGTTTTTAAAACTTTTGTTGTACGTTTTCAATGAAGTGATTTCAAAAATTTTAAGTGAACTTTTTCGAAGAAAAAATAAAATAGATACGGTGTGCTACGGGGTGTTATAGTATGAATAGTTGAATGTGATACACATAGTCAAAGGAAATTCTTATTGGACTAAATTATGCCAAATTATCTTTGGAATGAATGATATTAAAACCTAATTTAGGATCCTGAAATAATGTAATTCATGGAAATCATAATTAGATTAAATAAAATGTGTCTCTCTCGGTTGAGAATCCTTATCAAAGAGGTCAGAGATATATACATATACATATATATATATATATATTTATCATAATTTATTTTAATGAATACTTATGTTTTTAAAACTTTTGTGTACGTTTTCAATGAAGTGATTTCAAAAATTTTAAGTGAACTTTTTCGAAGAAAAAATAAAATAGATACGGTGTGCTACGGGGTGTTATAGTATGAATAGTTGAATGTGATACACATAGTCAAAGGAAATTCTTATTGGACTAAATTATGCCAAATTATCTTTGGAATGAATGATATTAAACCTAATTAGGATCCTGAAATAATGTAATTCATGGAAATCATAATTAGATTAAATAAAATGTGTCTCTCTCGGTTGAGAATCCTTATCAAAGAGGTCAGAGATATATATACATATACATATATATATATATATATATATATATATATATATATATATATACGGCGAGATATACTAAGTTTGTTTGAACAATAATACTTCCTGAAAGTACTGTCAAGTATGAATTAAACATTCATTCTATGCATACTTTGAATGCATAATGCATACTAATAATGCATGTAATGTGAACTATTCAAACTCTTGTTGTTTAACGAGTAAAACAATGAATAGATTGCCGTTATATGTCTATCTAGGTCTATGTCTATCTAATGATATTCCAAACTGCATGGAAAATTGATAAGAAAGACCTTTGAAAATTACATTTTAGTCCTAAATCCTAATGTGTAGTCAGAGGGCTATCAGCAACTGGCTAGCACAGGCTTCACTTGATTCCACCAAACTTCCTGCAGATGCCCATGGGCCATGCTCAACTTAGGCCTCTCGGTAGCCGACCGTTTGGCACGTTGTCGAGGATGACTACAACGCCCACCAGAGGGCTACAACAACAGTCACTGTTAATGGTGAGCGCTACAACGTCCAAATAAAACGTTGGAGTTCCTTGTTAATGTTTCTTCCCTATTTTTTAGCATTGTACCACTGAGAATCTGTCCTTCACTTCTGCTTTGAGCGGTGTAAGCTCAACATTCTTTTCAACATCCTAAATGAGCGTTGTAGTGTCCAAACTTCGTTTTCTGCGATTCCAACTTGTTTTTCACGCTAAAAATACCGAAACCAATCGAAATGCACTTGATTAGCTAAATCTGACCATAGACAACAATCAATAACTCTGTATAAATCTCTACTTATTACATGTAAATTACATTATAGTATAATTCTAAAAGAATTAGAATTGCTTACTTCTTTGTATAGCCCTTCAAGCTAGAATTTGGATAGCCAAGCTTCACTTTCTTTCACCTTTCTTATGTGTTTTAGAATCCTCTTCAAGTGTTCTTCAACGTCTCTTTAGATTTCTCTCTCAAAAATCCAACTTTTTCTCCTCTTTTTCTATCCTTCTCTCTAAAGCTTCAAGTCTCTCTCCCTCATCTTCTTCTGAGCAGCCCAAATTGCAAAATTATCCTGCCCTTATTCATATATAAAAGAGCTTCTTGAGTTTTCCATGATTATTTAAGTTGAAAGACCATTTGCCTGCTAATCACTAAAATAGTACGATTAGATCTCTAAGTATAGTCAAATACTAATCAATCATCTTAACTTAATATAATTACATATAAGTTAATAGAGATTTATTAAACTAATTTTGATTAATAAAATAATCAAGATTAATTAACTTAATTAATCTACCAAGCAAATATCTCTTTACATTTTCAAGTTGAAACGTGGTACCACCCTATTAGTGACAATATTTTATTACATGATATCGTAAAGGATTTATGAAACTTTTCTCCCTATTGATCATCCTTAATTTCTTACTCAATTTGTTCGTATCGCGTATTTATTGTGAACTATACTTAAACGCCTCATACAATTAGTCCAACTTCAAAAGTATACAATTTTAGCTACAGAACTCAAATTCCACTATTCTAATGTCATTTTATTCATTAGAATGTCTATTCTATCACTTTAAAATTTTATGAAATTTCATTCACATTTACCTATTTAACGACATTGAAATATCTAAATTGTTCGTTAGAAACAATTTATATTTAATCCTTGTTATGCACAATAATTAGTTTTACTCCTAATCATGACTGTTACTATACTATTTTAATACTTTGTGTTACATTTACATCGTTTTTATGTATGCAAATTTCCAAACCATCGCATTGATTTGGTTTAGAAACAGTAAAAAAAAAAAAACATCATGACCAAATTTTACCTTACTAGAAGTTATTTTTTTCAAAAGTCATCACGTTACGATGTAACTAGATGATCCAATCTATATGTTTCTTTTTGAGAATTGAACGTTAATAATCAAAAAATAAATAACCACAGAAATACATGAACATCAAAATGTATGTGAAAAATTGGGGAAAAAGCTTCAGGCAGAGAAAAAATTCACTATAATGAATCAATGTACAATTGAATTTTACAACTCAAACATTAATATATAAAGAAAATATAAAATCATAATATTGAAATACGGCCCTGATCTGACCTAACTAAAATTCGGGTCACATCAAACTCTAATAATCTCCACCTTGACATAAATTTCATATGAGAGATCCAATGCAGGATACTCGGCATAACCCAAAGCGAATCCAGAATACTGAACTCTAACAATCTCCATCTTCAGAGAAATTTATATGCAAGAAAACAAATCTTCAAAACTCCATTAAGAATAAACTTCTCTTGAACAAAGATCCCTGATAAGCCAATTCAATAACTGATACCGATCAAGTTTAAGTCATGCTAACGAAATGCATCTGAACATGTTAAAGACGTGAAACTGAAACTTGTGACTGAACATCTGTAATAGACAGACTCACCAGCTCTGATGTACACTAAGATCCCAACTTGAACTTCACCTGATAATCTGACTTCTTTCAAGTCTTCTCAAACAATCTCTTAGAAGATGAATTCACAAACTTAGCAGCCTTATTACCCATCAGTGTAGAACCCTTTAATGCATACAAATTTGCAGACCTCCTGTGTCCCTTTAACGTAACGAGAATATTGATCTTCACAATGTAGGATCGAGATTGTCTAAGAGGGGGGTGAATTAGACCTTTTTAATTTTTTAATCTAACAACAAACAAACAGGCAATCAAACTAAAAGAGAGAGAGAAATTCCAATACACGAGTTTTTACGTGGTTCGGCTCAACCCAGCCTACATCCACGCTTCAAGGTTCACCCCTTGAAGATCCTTAACCTTCTCCTCTCGAGAATAAACAGATCGGAATTCCGGGCTCCGATCAACTACCTTTTACAGATCTGGATTGAACTTGACGGGCGTCAATCCACTGCCTTTCTGGTTTTACAGGTTTGAATGAATGAATACAACAAACTACAAACTCTCAAATCAAATTCTCAAGTTTAGGAATCGAGAGATGTAGTTGAAGAATACAGAGTATGATTAATTGCAAGTTAGGGCTCAAGAATAAAATTCGCAAAAGTTGTTCCTTCGTGCTCTAACCTCGGCTTAAATACTCTATCTGATTTTTGCTTCACAGAGTTGAATGCTTCTTTCTTCAAGTGGAAAAATGTTACCATTGGGAAGCATCCGTACTTAAGCAGATATCCGTTGCATCTGGAAATGCTGTTCGTCGTCGCCATTAATGTTCTGGAGTTAAGGTTGAAAACGACGTCACTGTAGCTTCGCGGTTATTTTAAATTCTGGCGGAAGATCATGTTGTTTTAGTCTTGAACCGCCATCGGTGGATGCAACTTCAAAATGTTGAACCGACATAGGATGATGAATCTTTAAACGGTGAACCGGTGTCGGATGATGCACCTTTAAAATGTTGAATCGGCATCGGATGAGAAGGCATTAAACGTTATCGGATGATGAAACTTCAGACGTCTTCCGCCTTTGTCGTTTAGTGAGCGTAGGATGTCTTATCGAAGTCTTCCGCCCTTGTCGTCTAGCGAACGTAGGATGTCTTCTTGAAGTCTTCTGCCCTTGTCGTCTAGCGAACGTAGGATATCTTCATTTATCTCATCCGCCTTTGTCGTTTAGCGAGCGGTGGAGTTCTTCATTTCTCATCCGCCTTTGTCGTTTAAACGAGCAGTGGAGTTCTTCTTGAAGTCATCCGCCTTTGTCGTTTAGTGAGCGGTGGAGTTCTTCATTTATCTTATCCGGAGGATGTACTCTTTGTTTAACGAATTTTCAGCTCTGTTACATAACTATACAGCCCTGTATACTTAATCAGATTCATTAGAAAACTAAAATACCCTTTTCAAGGGTATTTCCAACAGATTAAAACACAAACATAATTCATTATTCTTATTTAATAAACTTAATCAAATTACATATTTATCATTCAAATACATCATCAAAAACTTAGTTAGACTTAAACACTAATTAAGTCAACAATCTCCCCCTTTTTGATGATGACAACCTATAAATTTGATTAAGTATGACTCTCCCCCATAATCCTAGCTCCCCCACAACATATGCATACATTTCAATTTCATTCCAGTTTTTCAACACATGCATACACAATTCTTATCAATTCTGATTAATTTCTCAATTAAGTTTTTCAACACATGTATACACAATTCTTATCAATTCTGATTAATTTCTCAATTAAGTTCTTAAGCAACATCAATCAATCAAATATGTTCTCCCCCATTGACATTATCAAAAAAAAAAAAAACAGGGAGACGGTAGAAACAATGCATTCAACAAAACAAAAGTGAAAACAATAAGGAATATCCATAAGGAAACAACAGAGTATCCAACATTAAAGGATTAATATGAGGGAAAACAAAACAAAAAATATCATCTATTTAAAGAAAGCTAAAAAATGGTCCCAAAAGGCTTGGTGAATCCAAGAATGCTCTTCCAGGTGCGGGGAGAAGTAAGCATCCACAAGAGCTTGAAGTTAAACAATAGTCGGAGAAAGTGGTGCTTGATAGATCACGATATCCTGGCATGGATAAGGCTCGGGCTGAGGAGCAGCAGATGGAGAGGGTCCTTGATAGACCACCAAATCCAAGCAGGGAGCCGAAAGTGGAGAGATTTCTAGAAACGTCATCATGTCTAGACAAGGAGGAGGCTCTACAGATGAAGAAGCAGTGAGAGATGCATCCAAAGGACTTGAGGACTCGAAAGAGGGCTCTCGGATAGAAAGAGCAGCAGAGGGAGAGAATGGCAACGTAGCTTCCTGAAGATCTAAGGGCAGTAGCCGAGCATCTTCACCTGCCTCTGGACGGATGATCGGAGGAAGGAAGTCTTCAGAACAAGCCTCTGTGACACAGACTAAATTGGATGGTTCAGATTCGGGATTCAGATTGTCAACAGAGAATCTGAGAGACTCAAGTTCTTTGGCAACAATTCGTCTGTGACCATCCATTTTCGTTGCCAGCAACGCAAGACCAGTATCCACAGCAATGCTCATGTCCTTTTGGGTCTTGTCAAGCTTGGCGTCTAGAGATTTCTCAAGCTGACAAAGGGCTGACCCTAGACTGTCAATAGAGGCCTTTAAATCATTGTATTGAGCCTCACTCAACGAAAATCTCCGCTGATAAGTCAGAGGAGTGGTAGGAGTAACTGATGGAATTGGTGAGGATTCTTGGACATGTGGAGCTAGTAGGGCTAGTGGAGCTGGATGGACATGAGGAGGTGTGAGTATTGGTGGAGGTGGTTGGACTGGTGGAGAAGGTTAGACTGGAGGAGGGAGTGAAACTGGAGGAGGGAGTGAATGTACCAAAAAAGTAGGTGGAGGAGAGGGTTGAGGAACTGAGATGGCCTCAACACGATGGGCTAGAGAGGATGGAGCAGGGGGTCTTGGCACTGGTGGAGGAAGATGGGAGCGTGAGACCAGAGAATGAGGAGGGGAAATATCAAATGCAGGGATCTTTGAGTCACCACCTCCTTCTTGCATTGAGGACTCTTCATCCAAAATCAGTTTTCTTTTCCCTTTTCTGACGGCTGCGACCTTAGCAACCCTTTGCTTGGATTGATCCAAAACAAAATTCCTGTGACGGGTTCTCTTAATTCCCATCCTTGACAAAGTGGATTTAGAGTAGTAACTGGATGGTTTGAGACATGAAGGATCCTCATCCTTGGAAAATTCAACCTCGGACATTTGAAAAATCTTCATGAGAAGGAGGTTATAGGGAAAAGATGTAGGCCCTGAAGAAACACACTGAATCATCCTTCTCAGAATCATGTATCCTATATCAACCGGGGTCTTTTGATAGATGGCAAAACAGAACAACAAATTCCATGCTGCTAATATCATCATAATGACCACCCTTAGGAATAACATTATAACTGATCATCTGATGGAGAAGTCGAGCTCTAATTGTTAAATGTTTGCTCTTTAAGGAATTGGGAATGTTGTGCGGGTCTAGGGCAATTTCTTTCAAAAATTGTTTGTCATCGGGTGTTCCAAGAAATGGGTGTTCTAGCCCTGTTGAATAGATTTTGGGATGTTGATCTAGATGAGGACTCCCCAGAAGTTCATTTAGTGATTGGGAGGTAAGAACTATGTATTTTCCATACACATAGCTCGAAATGGTAGATTGGTCAGAAGGATAACTAAGATTGGCATAGAACATTCTAATGGCAGTGGGGTAAAAGAAAGATTCAACTTCAAACAACCCTATTAAACCAATGTCTATCAAGGGTGCCACTAAATTTAAATTTACTAACTCGTCTGGAACAATACCACGACTAGGAATCAATTCCTTATCTTTAAAGTCATCGTGATACCTGGCTTCAGCAGCCTGATTGAGGAAATAGAACAACGGCCTACTATTTGCACGAGGAATCACAGGAGTTGGACGAGCAGAGACTTTGGCCTTCTTCTTGGCCGGTTCGGAAACTGCACGAGATGATGAACCAAGATGATCCATTGGAAAGACAAGATCGAGAGAGAGGATTGGTAGGGCAAGGGTTTTCAGAAAGAGCGCGAAAGATGAAGCGTCTCGGTGAAGAAAGAAGAGTTTAAAAGAAATAAAACACCGCCCGACATGATGAAGTCACATGTGTAACACTGATATCGTCCGATGGATGACACGTGTCAGAAGATTAGAAAATACATCATCCGATGCATAGATATCATCCTGTCAGTGGAGGATACATATCATCCGGTTATTTATATCCACCGATGCCATCAATAAAAATAGATCACTCATTCACAGAAAGAAATTCCATCAGAAGAAACTTAGCAATTCTCAAACCGAATGAGACCTAACCTTATTCTTATATTATTGAAGGTCTTTTCATCCAACGGTTTTGTAAAGATGTCGGCCAATTGATCTACAAAATTTACAAACTCTAAGGAGATATCACCTATTTGAACATGATCGCGGATGAAGTGATATCTAACATCAATATGCTTAGTTCTAGAGTGCTGGATGAGATTTTTGGAAATGTTGATAGCACTGGTGTTATCACACCGAATAGGAATTCTATCATAAAATAGATTATAATATTCCAATGTCTGTTTCATCCAAAGCATTTGAGCACAACAACTGCCAGCAGCAATATATTCACTCTCAGCAGTTGACAATGCAACAGAATTCTGTTTCTTAGAATACCAGGAAACAAGAGATTTACCAAGGAATTGACATGTTCCACTGGTGCTTTTCCTATCAATTAGACTTCCAGCATAATCAGAATCTGAGTATCCAATCAGATCAAAGGAAATGCCCTTCGGAAACCATAATCCTAAATCAAGAGTCTCGCTTAAATATTTGAAAATTCTTTTGACAGCAGATAAGTGAGATTCCTTAGGGGCAGCCTGGAATCTAGCACATAGACACACACTAAAGAGTATATCTGGCCTACTTGCAGTCAGATATAGTAATGATCCAATCATACCACGATATTTTTTAATATCAACACTTATTCCTTTTTCCTTTTTCATCTTTATCCAATTTAGTTGTGGTACTCATAGGAGTCTTGGAAGACTTAGACGATTCTAATCCAAATTTCTTTAGAAGGTCTTTGATGTATTTTTCTTGGCAGAAGAAAATACCATCAGATTTTTGGCTAATTTGGAATCCTAAGAAGAATTTTAACTCCTCCATCATACTCATCTCAAATTCACTTTGCATGAGGGAAGAAAATTCATTACACATGTTGACATTAGTTGATCCAAAAATAATGTCATCAACATAAATTTGAACTAACAAAATGTCTTTATCCTTTTGCATGGTAAATAGAGTTGAATCTGTATTTCCCTTTTTGAAATTCCTTTCCTCAAGGAAATTCTTCAATCTATCATACCAAGCTCTAGGAGTCTGCTTAAGTCCATAAAGAGCCTTCTTAAGTCTATACACATGATCAGGTTTTGCATAGTCTTCAAATCCTAAGGGCTGCTCTACATAAACTTCTTCCATGATATATCCATTTAAAAAAGCACTTTTTACATCCATTTGAAAGAGTGTGAAGTTTTTGTAGCATGCATAGGCTAAGAGCATTCTAATGAATTCTAGCCTAGCTACAGGTGTAAAGGTTTCCTCAAAATCAATTCCTTCTTCTTGATTGTAACCTTTGGCAACTAGCCTAGCTTTGTTTCTTACTACAATCTCATTTTCATCTATTTTATTCTTATAAACCCACTTAGTTCCAATAATAGGATGATCATCAGGTTTTGGAACAAGTTCCCAAACATTGTTCCTTTCGAATTGGTTTAGTTCATCTTGCATTGCAACAATCCAATTTTCATCCAATTCGGCTTCCTCAAACTTCTTAGGCTCTATCTGATAAATAAATGCCACATTGGTACAGAGATTCCTAAGAGAGGATCTAGTCTTAACACCTAATGAAGGATCACCTAAGACTTCATCTAACGGATGGTTTCTAATATACTTCCAATCTCTAGGAAGATCTGCAGATTCATCTTTAACAGAAACAATTTCTAGAGAACTTGAAGATGGTTCTAAAGATTTTTCTACTAGGGGAGTATCTGGAGGCTTTTCTAAAGAAAGAGAATCGAGTTGTTTATCCAAGGTATCATCCTCATCCACATTGATTGTGGGATGAGGGATCTTATCAAAGTTGACATGAACCGACTCTTCAACAATTAGAGTTCTCTTATTGAATACCCTATATGCTTTACTGGTTAGAGAATAACCAAGAAAAATTCCAAGATAAGATTTGGAATCGAATTTTCCTAAGTTATTCTTAGTATTAAGAATGAAGCATTTACTACCAAAGGCTCTAAAGTGTAAGATCGAGATTTGTCTAAGAGGGGGGTGAATTAGACTTTTTTCAACTTAATATTGTTTATCTAAATAATTTCTCTCGTGCTTTGAGTTTAAATGTTAACTGCAAACAAACATATAAAATAGAGAGAGAGAAAGAGAAATTAACACCAGGATTTTTAACGTGGTTCGGCTAAACCTTGCCTACATTCACGCTCCAAGGCTCCCCCTTGAAGATTCTTAACCTTCTCCTCAGTGAGAAAACAGATCGGAATTCCAGGCTCCGATCAACTGCCTTTTACACTTCTGGATTATTCTTCACGGGCGATAATCCACTGCCTTATACAGATTTTGAATTTGTAAATTGCAAGCACAAACTACACTCTCACACGAATTATATCTCAAGTTAATAACGAGAGGTGTAGAAGAAATACAGAGTATGATAGATTTTTCAGGTTATGGCTCAGGAGTTCAATTCGCAAAAGTTGGGTCTTCGTGCTCTAACCTCGGCTTAAATACTCTGTCTGAAAATCGGCTTGACTTCAATGCTCCTTATCCAATAATGGAAACTTTGTTACCGTTGGAGTAGCTTTCGTACAAAAGCAGGTAGCCGTTGCTTTCTGAAAGCGCAAGTCGCCCGACGCCATTAATGTTCTGGACTTTAAGCTTCTGGGCGAGATACACTGTAGCTTTCGCGGCACAATTTAAAAACTGGCGGAAGACGTTGCTTTACAATTCTTGGACCGGCTTCGTTAGTTGTAATGTTGTGAAGATTGAGTCGAAACGGTGGATGATGCTTTAGAAGTTGAACCGCTGTCGGAAGATGTAGCATTAAAAATGTTGAACCGGTATCGGTGGAGTTCTTCTACGAAGTCATCCGTCTTGTCGTTTAGCGAGCGGTGGAGTTCTTCTACGAAGTCATCCGCCTTGTCGTTTAGCGAGCGGTGGAGTTCTTCTACGAAGTCATCCACCTTGTCGTTTAGTGACCCGTGGACTTAGGCATTTTACTTATCCGCCTTTGTCGTTTAGTGACCGGTGGACTTAGGCATTTTACTCATCCGCCTTTGTTGATTAGTGACCGGTGGAGTGCTTCTTTATGCTTCACTGAAGGATATAACAATTTGTCGTTTTCCTATCGGTGGATGTAGTTATTTCCTTCAATCGGTGGAGTGCATCTTTTAAAGTGATCGGTGGACTTCTTCATTGTAATGTCAGCGCTTTTGTCGTTTACCAATCGGTGGACTTCTTCACAAATTGACATTGCTTTTGTCGTTTTATGACCGGTTGATGTAAGCGTTGAAGAGCACTGATTTTGAATTTCAAACGGTGTACATGAATTCATTTATTAAAAATTTCAGCCCTGTACACTTAATCACAATTGTTAGAAAAACTAAAATACCATTTCCAATGGCATTTTCAACAGATTAATGTCTCATGCATAATTTCATATTCTCATTCAATAAACATAATCAAATTACAACATTAACCATACAAATACATCTTCAAAAACAATTTAAACTTAAACCCCATTTAAGTCAACAATCTCCCCCTTTTTGATGATGAAAAACTATAAAGTTAAATTTTATGAAACATGATTAAATATGTCTCTCCCCTATAGTTCTAGCTCCCCCACAGCATATGCATACTTTAAAACTATCATTTCCAGATTTCACAGATTAATCTCATACATGTTATCAGCATATCAATTAATTATCAGAGTGTATCAATCATCTGTGTTCTCCCCCATTGTCATTATAAAAAAAACGGATAAACACAGAAGAATACAAAAGGTGAAACATCAAAGGAGAAGAAAATAATTGTTCAATGAGTCATAAAAAGACTAACATCCAAATTAGGCTAGATTCCTAATATGCTTCTCCACTTCTTGGAGAAAATAAGAAAGCACTTCTAAGTCCAGAGAAGGTTGAGTAGCAGGAGGAGCAGGAGCAGGAAGAGCAGGTAGAGGGACAAACGGCTGAAAAGATGCTCAAATCAATGTAAGAAGTTCTGCCAGATCTATGCATGGAGGAGATACGGAGGACGAATCACCCTGAGGAGTACCTTGAAAGATCACCAAGTCCATATATGGTGAAGATTGGGAGGAGGACTCCGGGGCAGGAGAAGCAACTGGATTTTGGAATTGCAGTTCTGCTTCATGAATATCCAAAGACATGAAACGAGTATCTTCAGCTACCTCAGGTCTAAAAACAGGAGGGAGAAAGTCTGCAACACACGGCACAGAGGAATACTGAGGTTGTGGTGACCGTGCAGGGTGAAGAGCTTCAACTCGAGTCTTGAGCTCCCGAAGTTCCCGAGAGAAAAACTTATGATTGTGATCCAGTTTTTGATCCATTTGACCCTTAGCCACAACAGCATCTCTTTGCAGATCCTCTTTGAGCTGATTGATCAAACCATTCATATCAGAGCTCAAATCCACTTTGTTCTGTGCCAGTTTTGTCTCAAGCTGACTTTGAAAAGAGCTGAAAGCTTTCTCAAGATTATCAAAACTGGTCTTCAACTCATTGTATTGCACCTCACTCATGGAAGATCTCCTTTGATATGTTAAAGGAGTGGCATGGGTACTCTGCATTATTTCTGTAGTAAGATGTACTGCAGGAGCAATTTGGACTATTAAAGCAGTTTGGATTTGAGGAGCAGAAAGTGGAGGAGGAGGAGGTGTAGTTGGAGGAGTAGGGATGACTGGAGATATAGAAGCTGGTGAAGGTAGAGTTGGTGATGTGGATTGAACTGGAGGACCATGTTTAATTATCGAAGAAATTGCTCGAAGTACCGGAGAGATGGGTAGAAGAGCAGGCTGAGAAGGTAGTAGGAGAGAAGGTGGAGGTGAAGTAGGAGGAGGAAGGCTAGGTGCAGGAGCAGAAATAGCTTCAAAGGGATGAGCTGAAGCAAATGAAGCAGGGGGTCTTGGCGTTGGTGGAGGAAGGTGGGAGCATGAGACCAAAGAATGAGGAGGGGAAATATCAAAGGCAGGAATCTCTGAGTCACCACCTCCTTCTTGCATAGAGGACTATTCATCCAAAGGCAATTTCCTTTTTCCTTTTCTGACAATTGCAACCGTTTCAGCCCTCTGCTTGGACTGATCCAGAACAAACTTCCCTTGACGGGTTCTCTTAATTCCCATTCTGGACAGAGTAGATTTTGAATAATAGCTGGATGGTTTAAGGCAGGAGGGATCCTCTTCCTTGGGAAATTCCACACCAAACTGCTGAAAGATCTTCATGAGGAGCAGATTGTTGGGGAGGGATGTAGCTCTGGATGTAATGGCTTGAATCATCCTCCTTATGGCAACATAGCCTAGATCGAAAGGGGTCTTTTGGTAGATAGCAAAAAGGACCATTAACTCCATATTGCTAACATCATCATAATGTCCTCCCTTGGGAACTATGTTGTATCCAATCATTTGATGAAAAAGTCGAGCTCTAATGTTTAGGTGTTTGCTCTTCAAGGGATTAGGAGTGTTGGCTGGATTTAGAGCTATAAGTCTTAGAAGCTGATGGCCACTTTCAGTATCAAGGAAAGGGGACTCATGCCCTGTTGCAAAGAATTTGGGGCAGGAGTCAAGATGAGGGCTTCCTACAAGTGCATTGATCGATTGAGAGGTTATTTCTATGTGCTTTCCATGCACATAGCTCTTAATCACATTGAAATCTGGAGAGAAGCTCATATTTATATAAAACATTCTAACGGCAGCCGAGAAAAGAAGGATTCAACATCGAATAAATCTAAAATCCCTATATCTCTCAAGGGTCTAACTAAATCGAGACCAGTTAACCCTTCTGGTTCCATCCCACGACCGGGAATCAATTTCTTAAATTTAAACTCTTCATGGTACCTTATTTCAGCATCCTGAGTAAGGAAATAAAGTGATGGCCAGCTTTTTGAACGAGGAATTTCTTGTGACTGACGAGTGGTGGTTTTGGATTTCTTAGCAGCGGATTCCTTTTCAGCTCTAGAGGAGGATTCCATGGAGACGATTGACGAAACTGACAGTGCGACAAAACGCGAAGGATATAAGGGTTTTGGAAAGGGGAAAAACACGACTGCAAGAGGAGAAACAAGTGAAAGAGCGCGAAAGATGAATCGTTTCTGAGAAGGAACTAAGTTTAAAAGAATAGAGCCATGCCCGATGATGAAGTCGCACGTGTAATACCGAAATCATCCGATGGGTGACACGTGACAACAGAAAAGAAAATACATCATCCGGTGCATAGACATCATCCGGTTATTCTATAAACCCGAACACTCTCTCACAGGAAAGATTTTCAACAGAAGCACCTTAGCTTTTCTCAAACCGTATGAAACCTAACCTTATTCTTATATTGTTGAAGGTCTTCTCATCCAAAGGTTTCGTAAAAATATCTGTCAATTGATCTACCGAATTAACAAATTCTAAGGATATATCACCTCTTTGAACATGATCACGGATGAAGTGATATATAACATCTATATGCTTGGTTCTAGAGTGCTGAATAGGATTTTTGGAAATGTTGATAGCACTGGTGTTATCACACCGAATAGGAATCCTATCATAAAACAGATTATTATCTTCTAAAGTCTGTTTCATCCAAAGCATTTGTGCACAGCAACTGCCTGCGGCAATATATTCACTCTCAGCAGTAGACAACGCAACAGAATTCTGTTTCTTAGAATACCAGGAAACTAAAGATTCACCAAGGAACTGACAGGTTCTGTAACGACCCTAATACTGTACCATATTTTTTTTTAACCTAATATCTTGAATTAAACTCTAGGCGGAACCTAAACCGAAATTGAAACCAGAATCGAAATCGGAAATCAAAATCTAGATTTAAAACCATTTAAAACAACTATAAACTAATTTATTAAAACATTTAAAATATAAAAAAACAATTGATTAAAACAAATAAAGAAAGGGGAGGGCAAAACAGTCACCTGTGACAAATAGAGGCAGCGATCGAACTCTGCAGCTGCAGAGATCGATCGCTGCACATAGCCAGCGATCGAGCGATCGATCTTTGCAACTGCAGAGATCGATCGCTGCACCCTTTATGCAGCGATCGCTTATGCGATCCCCTGCTTCTTCGATCGCTTCACTTCTTCTCCTTCTATTTCTTTCTCCTTTCTCACTTTTCCCACAAGTGCTCCCTGAAATATTGGATTCCAGAGAGCAAATACATGATTTCAAGCTCTCTGGAATCCGATTCCAGAGAATAAATCAACTCTATCTTTCACACTAAATTTCTCTTCAATATCAATAGAATTATAACTTAAACTCGACTAAATTAACAGCGGACTTTGCGAAATCCAATTGCGTGGATATACCTAAATATCGAGCATACCCTTATCAAACCTAAAACAATTCAAATAAAGTTTACTAAATCATTTAAAACGCTATACACCCAAACAGTTCTAGAATTTCAAGATAAATGTTATTACTTAACATCCTAAAATATCTTTACAATTCACAAACCCAAAATATCCCAAAAAGACCCTCAAAACCTATACATACGTCCCCACGGGTCAGATGAGCCTCGACTGCGCCAGCACACCACCGCAGCCATCCTCCGTCAACTGGACTCATGCCTCAGGAGGAGGAATCCCATCCTCACCTGGTTCCTCGATATCTAGATCACCTACACCATACAATACACTATGAGATGAAATCCCAGTAAGCTCTACGTAAATGCAATGCATGCTGTGCGTATGAGTTCGATAAACCATGCTTTATTTTATCTTACTATGCAATGCTCAATAGGTGTCACCGAGATCCTATCCCTCTAACCAGAGAGAGCTCATCCAGTGGGCGGACTACTCTTTCCAGGTAGAGACGGGGGGTGCACGCTTACAACACGTACAGCCGTACCTGAGCCCCACCTCGCGTGACCAATACGCCTTTCGGCCAATACGCCTTTCGGCCAATACTATGCTCAATACGCCTTTCGGCCAGTGCTATGTTTTACGTTATCTTTAAAACTCTGTTCGGAAGTTCATTTTCATGATTTTCTTTAAAACAAGTGATGCGTGAACAGTTCAATATCATAAAGTAAACAAACAATACTATATACCATCAAAGACTTTAAAACCTAATCTATAAAACAAATAAACCTAGCTACCCAACCAAAGCAATATAAACTAGTGCGTCACCAAACTCCTCGAGACAACATTCGACGTACGGTGTAGGCCAATCGGCCAAAGAAGATCACGAGAACTTACCTCGGGTCCAAAGCAGCTCAAGCTCCGTCCATGAGCAATGTTTGTCTGAAGCAAAACACAATATTCGCCGTTAAAACTAATTTAAGCCACTTAGCGTCCAAATAAATAAAACCTTAACTAAGGAATTTCTTAAAATCTTTAATCACATTCATCGAGCTATATCATCGAGCAAATACACGCTCGACTCCTAAATTCTCGATTTACGTGTTTTTCCGAAAACCCGAAATTTCTCAATTTTTATCTTTTGTCCTAAATCACTTAGATTCGTCCAATTCGTTCAATATATACTTAATCACGGCTAACCTGTTAATTACGAACCCTAATTCGCGTTTTTTAATCGAAAACCTAGCGAAAACCCTAAACGTATAACTCCGTAAAACTCAAAATAAACGTTCTAAAACTATAGATCCATACCTAGAGCGTCGATTGGAGGAGAAAATGTGAAGGAAACGGAACGAACAGAGGTCGGATTGGAGGAGAATAGCCGTCGGCAGAGAGGGAAGCCGAGGGTTTGCTCTCTAGTTTTCGTGATCGCCAGAGAAGAAATGGAGAAGTGAGGGAGAGAAGAGAGAAACTTAGTTTTTAATATAATTTGACTTGCAAAATGACCATTTTGCCCTTCTTTAGTTTTTATATATGTTTCGTCCTTCGGTTCGTTAATCGTCCAATAATTTGACTTTTCCAAATTTCCACGTTTCGCCAATAAGTCCAACTTATTATTTGAGATTTAATAAAACTGTCCGTTCGCAATTCGGACCTCGTTTACTATTTTTACGAGAACGTCTTTTACATTACGAGAAGTGTATTTACTCGGAATATAGTGTTTAATCTCCAAAAATTCCCATAATTTTCTTAAAATTCCTATTAATTATTAGGATCGTAATGACGCTTTCTTTTCGTGAAACGGACCTGATTTGACATGATTACCAAAAATGCCTTTATATAATAAAATATGAATATAATATATTATATCCGAAATCCGTACAAGCTGGGTATTACAGGTTCCACTGGTGCTTTTCCTATCCACTAGACTACCAGCATAGTCAGAATCTGAGTATCCAATCAGATCGAAAGAAGTACCTTGAGGATACCATAATCCTAAGTCAGGTGTCCCACTTAAATATTTAAGAAAAATTTTGACAGCAGTTAAGTGAGATTCCTTAGGAGCAGCTTGAAATCTAGCACAAAGACAAACACTAAATAGAATATCTGGCCTACTTGCAGTCAGATATAACAGTGAACCAATCATACCACGATATTTCTTGATATCCACACTTATACCATTTTCATCCTTGTCCAATTTAGTAGTGGTACTCATGGGAGTTCTAGAGGATTTGACAGATTCTAAACCAAATTTCTTAAGGAGTTCCTTAATGTACTTTTCTTGACAGAAGAAAATTCCATCAGGAGATTGACTAATCTGGAATCCTAAGAAGAATTTTAACTCCCCCATCATACTCATTTCAAATTCACTTTGTATGAGGGAGGAAAATTCATTACACATGTTGACATTAGAAGATCCAAAAATAATGTCATCAACATAGATTTGTACTAACAGAAAGTCATTATCCTTTTGCATGGTAAATAGAGTTGAGTCGGTGTTACCCTTTTTGAAATTCCTTTCCTCAAGGAAGTTCCTCAACCTATCATACCAAGCTCTAGGAGCCTGCTTAAGTCCATAAAGAGCCTTCTTAAGTCTATACACATAATCAGGTTTTGCAAAATCTTCAAATCTTAAGGGTTGCTCTACATAAACTTCTTCCTGAATATACCCATTTAAGAAAGCACTCTTCACATCCATTTGGAAGAGTGTGAAGTTTTTGTAGCAAGCATAAGCTAAGAGCATCCTAATTGACTCTAATCTAGCAACAGGTGCAAAGGTTTCCTCAAAATCTATTCATTCTTCTTGATTGTAACCTTTAGCAACCAGTCTAGCCTTATTTCTAACCACAATCTCATTTTCATCTAATTTGTTCTTGTAAACCTATTTAGTTCCAATAATGGGATGATCCTTAGGCCGTGGAACAAGTTCCCATACCTTGCTCCTTTCAAATTGATTTAACTCTTCTTGCATGGCCAAAATCCAATTTTCATCATCCTCGGCTTCTTCAAATTTCTTAGGCTCTACTTGTGAAATGAATGCCACATTGGCACAGAGATTCCTAAGAGAAGCTCTAGTCTTAACTCCTAAAGAAGGATCACCTAAAACTTCATCTATTGGATGATTTTTGACAAATTTCCAATCTTTAGGAAGAGCAGGATTTTCATCCTTGACAGGAACAATATCTAGAGAGGTAGAGGAAGGTTCTAGAGATTTTTCTACTTGGGGAGGATCACTAGGCTTTTCTAAGGAAAGATAATCCAGTTGTTTATCCAAAATATCATCCTCATCCACATTGATTGTGGGTTGAGGGGACTCATCAAAGTTAACATGAACTGACTCCTCTATAACTAGAGTTCTCCTATTGAATACTCTATAAGCTTTGCTGGAAAGGGAATAACCCAAAAAAATTCCAAGATCAGATTTGGAATCGAATTTTCCTAAGTTATCCTTAGTGTTAAGAATGAAGCATTTGCTACCAAAGGCTCTAAAGTATTTAAAAGAAGGAGTTTATCCACTCCAGAGCTCATATGGAGTTTTCTCAAGAATAGGTCTTATGGAGACCCGATTAAGCACATAACAGGCTGTTGCAACAGCTTCAGCCCAGAAATACGTAGGAAGTGAATTCTCATTAAGCATAGTCCTAGCAAGCTCTTGGAGAGACCTATTTTTCCTCTCAACAACACCATTTTGCTGAGGGGTCCTAGGAGAAGAGAAATTGTGTTCAATTCCATACTTGAGACACAAGAGTTCAAATTTCTCATTTTCAAATTCTCCACCATGATCACTACGAATAGCAACTATGGTGAGCTCCTTTTCATTTTGAACTCTTTTCCTAAAACTAGAAAAGGTGTCAAAAGTCTCATCCTTAGACTTCAGAAAGTGAACCCAGGTGAATCTGGAGAAGTCATCTACAATAACAAAGGCATAGAATTTGCCACCTAGGCTGGCTATATTGGAAGGACCGAAGAGGTCCATATGAAGGAGTTGAAGAGGCTTAGTAGTTGAAATTGCATTCTTCGATGCAAAGGAAGTTTTGATCTGCTTACCCATTTAGTAGACTTCACAGACCTTATCCTTCTCAAAGGATATCTTAGGGATTCCTCTAACTAAATTCTCCTTAGTAATCTTAGCTAAAGTATCCATCCCTACATGTCCTAATCTCCTATGCCAAATCCAAGAATCATGGGAAGAATTAACAGCAAAACATTTCTCATCAACATGCTCAAAGTCATTCAGATCAACAATATAGACATTTTCTTTTCTAAATCCTTTAAACAAAACATTGTTGGTTGAAATGTCTTTGATCACAGAAGCATTTGATTTGAATGTTACATTATAGCCCTTGTCACACAACTGACTTATGCTTAGCAGATTATGCTTTAATCCTTCTACTAATAATACATTTTTCAATGATTGGTTTAGAAGGATTACCTATATTGCCGATGCCAACAATCCTACCCTTTTGGTTTTCACCAAAAGTGACACTGCCCTTTTTCTTGTTGACAACAGCAAACTTGATTGAGTCTCCCGTCATATGCCTTGAACAACCACTGTCAAGGTACCACTGATTCTTCCCGGGAGAGCTGTCAACCTGCAAAACAGTGATCAAGTAGTCTTCTTAGGTACCCAAATCTTTTGGGTTCTAGTGTTAGTCTTGGTTCCTTTAGGAACCCACTGTAATTTGCTACCTGGTTTCATACTGTTTGTTTTTAAAGAACATACAAAAGATTTATGTCCTACTTCATTACACATATGGCAAACAGTAGATTTAACAAAGTAATTCTTATAAGATTTCTTTTTGCTCAATCTGTCATACCCTAAACCAGCTTTATCTAATTGCATTCTCTGGTCACTTAACAGCATGCTCGGTTGATTACTACTATAAGTGTATTTCTGAACAAAACTATTTAAGGTCTCATTTTTCTTTTTCAAATCAGAAACTTCTTTTTTATGCTGATTCTTTTCATTTTCATGCTTCTCAATTAAGCTTGCATTTTCCTTTTTCAGCAAATTATATTTGACCTTTAGCATGCTAAATTGTTTTACCAAATCATTAAATGCATCAATCATATCACCATCTTCGTCAGATTCACTATCACTTAAGGAAATGCTAACCTCATTCTCGTGTGCCATAAAGCAGAGTTGGCAACTTCCTCATCTTCTGAAGAAGAGGTGTCACCTTCACTTTCATCCCAAGTAGCCTTCATGGCCTTCTTCTTAAACTTCTTGGGATACTTCTTTGCTTGTGGACAGTCTGCCTTCATATGACCAGGCTTTCCACACCCAAAGCATGTGATCTCCTTGTCTTTTTGCGACTTCTCACCCTTTGGAAATCTTTTTCCCTGCATCCTCTTTCGTTGTAGGACTTTACTGAATCTCCTTGTGATGAGAGCTATATCCTTATCATCTTCCTCTTCTTCATCCTCAGATACTTCATTTTTGCTAGAGGAGACTTTCAGGGCAATATCTTTTCTCTTTGTGACCTCTTTTTCTTTAAGGTCCTCCTTTTCATTTGCCCTCATTGTGATCTCATGTGTCATGAGGGATCCAATGAGTTCCTCAAGTTTCAGAGCCTTGAGATCCTTTGCTTCCTGTATGGCAGTCACCTTTGGCTGCCAGCTTCTTGGAAGACATCTGAGGATCTTCCTGACCTGTTCTTCACTAGAATAAGATTTACCAAGAGCTTTCAAACCATTAGTAATGTTAGTAAATCTTGTAAACATGGAAGAAACAGACTCATCCTTAGGCATAGAGAATAGTTCATACTCGTGTATGAGCATATTTAATTTACTCTCTTTCACTTGATTTGTGCCCTCGTGTGTGACCTCTAATAAGTGTCAAATTTCTTGAGCACTCTCACACCCTTGTACTCTATTAAATTCGTCTCGATTTAAAGCACAGTACAAGGTGTTTACTGCCTTGGCATTAAGGCTCAGATTTTTCTTATCGGACTCAGTCAATTCAGAAGAGTCCTTAGGGATACTTTGCCCATCTACAGTTTTCATGGCCTTAAAAGAACCATTCTCTATAATACACCATGTCTGATAGTCTATGGCTTGAATGAATATTTTCATTCTAGCCTTCCAATAGACATAATCACTACCATCAAAGAATGGAGGTCTATTTGTTGCTTGACCTTCTATTTGTGTAGTGTTAGTGTTGAATACCATTGTGCAAATATGTATAACACAGGGTGTTTAAACACAGCTTAGACAGTGATAACCTTTCTCTGATACCAATTATAGGATCAAGATTTGTCTAAGAGGGGGGTGAATTAGACTTTTTTCAACTTAATATTGTTTATCTAAATAATTTCTCTCGTGCTTTGAGTTTAAATGTTAACTGCAAACAAACATATAAAATAGAGAGAGAGAGAGAAATTAACACCAGGATTTTTAACGTGGTTCGGCTAAACCTTGCCTACATCTACGCTCCAAGGCTCCCCCTTGAAGATTCTTAACTTTCTCCTCAGTGAGAAAACAGATCGGAATTCTGGGCTCCGATCAACTGCCTTTTACACTGCTGGATTATTCTTCACGGGCGATAATCCACTGCCTTATACAGATTTTGAATTTGTAAATTGCAAGCACAAACTACACTCTCACACGAATTATATCTCAAGTTAATAACGAGAGGTGTAGAAGAAATACAGAGTATGATAGATTTTTCAGGTTAGGGCTCAGGAGTTCAATTCGCAAAAGTTGGGTCTTCGTGCTCTAACCTCGGCTTAAATACTCTGTCTGCAAATCGGCTTTACTTCAATGCTCCTTATCCAATAATGGAAACTTTGTTACTGTTGGAGCAGCTTTCGTACAAAAGCAGGTAGCCGTTGCTTTCTGAAAGCGCAAGTCGCCCGACGCCATTAATGTTCTGGACTTTAAGCTTCTGGGCGAGATACACTGTAGCTTTCGCGACATAATTTAAAAACTGGTGGAAGACGTTGCTTTACAATTCTTGGACCGGCTTCGTTAGTTGTAATGTTGTGAAGCTTGAGTCGAAACGGTGGATGATGCTTTAGAAGTTGAACCGCTGTCGGAAGATGTAGCATTAAAAATGTTGAACCGGTATCGGTGGAGTTCTTCTACGAAGTCATCCGCCTTGTCGTTTAGCGAGCGGTGGAGTTCTTCTACGAAGTCATCCACCTTGTTATTTAGTGACCCGTGGACTTAGGCATTTTACTTATCCGCCTTTGTCGTTTAGTGACCGGTGGACTTAGGCATTTTGCTCATCCGCCTTTGTTGATTAGTGACCGGTGGAGTGCTTCTTTATGCTTCACTGAAGGATATAACATTTTGTCGTTTTCCTATCGGTGGATGTAGTTATTTCCTTCAATCGGTGGAGTGCATCTTTTAAAGTGATCGGTGGACTTCTTCATTGTAATGTCAGCGCTTTTGTCGTTTACCAATCGGTGGACTTCTTCACAAATTGACATTGCTTTTGTCGTTTTGTGACCGGTTGATGTAAGCGTTGAAGAGCACTGATTTTGAACTTCAAACGGTGTACATGAATTCATTTATTAAAAATTTCAGCCCTGTACACTTAATCACAATTGTTAGAAAAACTAAAATACCCTTTCCAAGGGCATTTTCAACAGATTAATGTCTCATGCATAATTTCATATTCTCATTCAATAAACATAATCAAATTACAACATTAACCATACAAATACATCATCAAAAACAATTTAAACTTAAACCCCATTTAAGTCAACATAAAGTACTTAACAGAAGAGGTTTTGCTATTCCGAAGCTCATAGGGAGTTTTCTCAAGAATAGGTCTTATGGAGACCCAATTGAGTACATAACAAGCTGTTGAAACAGCTTCAGCCCAGAAGTACTTAGGAAGAGAATTCTCATTAAGCATAGTCCTAGCAAGCTCTTGGAGAGATCTATTCTTCCTCTCAACAACACCATTTTGCTGAGGGGTCCTAGGAGAAGAGAAATTGTGCTCAATTCCATACTTAAGACACAAGAGTTCAAATTTCTCATTTTCAAATTCTCCACCATGATCACTACGAATAGCAACTATGGTGAGCTCCTTTTCATTTTGAACTCTTTTCCTAAAGCTAGAAAATGTATCAAAAGTCTCATCCTTGGACTTCAGAAAGTATACTCAGGTGAATCTAGAGAAGTCATCGACTATGACATAAGCATAGAATTTACCTCCTAAGCTGGCTATATTGGAAGGACCGAAGAGGTGCATATGGAGGAGTTGGAGAGGTTTAGAAGTAGAGATTGCATTCTTAGATGTAAAGGAACTTTTGATCTGCTTACTCATTTGGCAAGCTTCACAGACCTTATCCTTCTCAAAGGATATCTTAGGAATCTCTCTAACTAAATTATCCTTAGTAATCTTAGCTAAGGTATCCATTCCTACATGTCCTAATCTCCTATGCCAAATCCAGCTATCATTAGAGGAATTAACAGCAAAACATTTCTCATTATCACAAACAATATTATCTAAGTCAATGATATAGATATTCTCTTTCCTGAAACCAGTAAAGAGAACCTGGCAATTGGTTATATCCTTAATTATACAGGAATTTTTCTTGAAAACCACTTTATAACCCTTATCACATAATTGACTGATGCTTAGTAGGTTATATTTTAGACCTTCAACTAACAGAACATTTTCTATAATGAGGTTATCAGGATTACCTATGTTGCCGATGCCAACAATTTTACCCTTCTGGTTTCCACCAAAAGTGACGTTTCCTTTCTTCTTGTTGACAACAGCAAACATAGATGCATCTCCAGTCATGTGCCTAGAACAGCCACTGTCCAGGTACCACTGATTCCTTATTGGAGACACATCATCCTGCAAAACAGAGATCAAGTAGTCTTCTTAGGTACCCAAATCTTTTGAGTCCTAGCGTTAGTCTTGGTTCCTTTAGGAACCCACTGTAATTTGCTACTTGTTTTCTTACTGTTTGTTTTTAAAGGACATACAAAGGATTTATGTCCTACTTCATTACACGCATGGCAAACAGTAGATTTAACAAAGAAATTCTTATAAGATTTCTTTTTATTGAACCTGTCATATCCTAAGCCAGATTTATCAAATTGCACTCTCTGATCACTTAACAGCATGTTCAGTTGATTACTACTATAAGTGTATTTCTGAACAAAATTATTTAAAGTTTCATTTTTCTTTTTCAATTCAGTGATCTCCATTTCATGCAAGTCCACTTCTTTAGCATGCTTCTCTACTAAACCTGCGTTTTCTCTTTTCAACAAGTTATATTTACTTTTAAGCATACTAAATTGCTTAACCAAGTCATTAAAAGCGTCAATTAGTTCACCTTCTTCATTATCACTTTCGCTATCACTTAAAATACTTGAAGAAAAAGTACTAACCTTTTCCTCGTGTGCCATGAAGCACAGATTTGCAACTTCCTCATCTTCTGAAGAGGAGGTATCACCTTCGTTGTCATCCCAAGTGGCCTTCATAGCCTTCTTCTTGAACTTCTTGGGATTCTTAGCATGTGGACAATCGGCCTTCATGTGCCCCGGCTTTCCACACCCAAAACAAGTGATCTCCTTTTCCTTTTGAGGCTTTTCTCCTTTCGAGAATTTCCTCCCATGCATCCTTTTTCTCTGGAGGAACTTGCTAAATCTTCTAGTGATGAGAGCAATGTCCTCATCATCTTCTTCCTCCTCAGATTCATCTAGTTTGTTTGAAGAGGCTTTGAGGGCTATGTCCTTTCTCTTGGAGATCTCATTTTCCTTGAGATCCTCCTTGTCATTGGCCCTCATGGTTATCTCATGAGTCATCAGAGAGCCAATGAGCTCTTCAAGCTTGAGCACCTTTAGATCCCGAGCCTCTTGTATTGCTGTCACCTTTGGTTGCCAGGCTCTAGGTAGGCATCTCAGAATTTTTCTTACCTGTTCTTCACCTGAATAAATCTTACCAAGAACTTTAAGGCCATTAGTGATGTTAGTAAATCGAGTGAACATAGAACTAATGGTTTCTTCTTTTTGCATAGAAAACAGTTCATATTCGTGAATTAACATGCTCAATTTACTTTCCTTTACTTGGTTAGTTCCCTCATGTGTGACTTCTAATAAGTGCCAAATTTCTTGAGCACTTTCACTCCCTTGCATTCTATTGAATTCATCTCTATTTAGAGAACAATACAGGGTGTTTATTGCCTTGGCATTAAGGCTTAGATTTCTCTTATCGGACTCCGTTAAATCAGTAGAGTCCTTAGGAACACTTTTTCCTTCCACAGTTTTCATGGTCTTGAAAGGGCCATTCTCTATTATATTCCAGATCTCATAATCCATAGCTTGAATGAATATTCTCATTCTTGCTTTCCAATAAACATAATCACTACCATCAAACAGTGGTGAACGAGAAATGGATTGACCCTCAATGTGTGAGGTGTTTGTATTGAATGCCATGGTTAATATCTCACAGAGTATTCAAATACAACTTAGACAATGATTTACCTTGCTCTGATACCAATTGTAGGATCGAGATTGTCTAAGAGGGGGGGTGAATTAGACCTTTTTAATTATTTAATCTAACAGCAAACAGACAGGCAATCAAAGTAAAAGAGAGAGAGAGAGAGAGAGAGAGAGAGAGAGAAATTCCAATACACGAGTTTTTACGTCGTTCGGCTCAACCCAGCCTACATCCACGCTTCAAGGTTCACCCCTTGAAGATCCTTAACCTTCTCCTCTCGAGAATAAACAGATCAGAATTCCGGGCTCCGATCAACTGCCTTTTACAGATCTGGATTGAACTTGACGGGCGTCAATCCACTGCCTTTCTGGTTTTACAGGTTTGAATGAATGAATACAACAAACTACAAACTCTCAAATCAAATTCTCAAGTTTAGGAATCGAAAGATGTAGTTGAAGAATACAGAGTATGATTAATCGCAAGTTAGGGCTCAAGAATAAAATTCGCAAAAGTTGTTCCTTCGTGCTCTAACCTCGGCTTAAATACTGTCTGATTTCTTCTTCACAGAGTTGAATGATTCTTTTTTCAAGTGGAAAAATGTTACCGTTGGGAAGCATCTGAACTCAAGCAGATATCCGTTGCATCTGGAAATGCTGTTCGTCGTCGCCATTAATGTTCTGGAGTTAAGGTTGAAAACGACGTCACTGTAGCTTCGCGGTTATTTTAAATTCTGGTGAAAGATCATGTTGTTTTAGTCTTGAACCGCCATCGGTGGATGCAACTTCAAAATGTTGAACCGGCATAGGATGATGAATCTTTAAACGGTGAATCGGTGTCGGATGATGCACCTTTAAAATGTTGAACCGGCATCGGATGAGAAGGCATTAAATGTTATCGGATGATGAAGTTTCAGACGTCTTCCGCCTTTGTCGTTTAGTGAGCGTAGGATGTCTTATTGAAGTCTTCCGCCCTTGTCGTCTAGCGAACGTAGGATGTCTTCTTGAAGTCTTCTGCCCTTGTCGTCTAGCGAACGTAGGATATCTTCATTTATCTCATCCGCCTTTGTCGTTTAGCGAGCGGTGGAGTTCTTCATTTCTCATCTGCCTTTGTCGTTTAAACGAGCGGTGGAGTTCTTCTTGAAGTCATCCGCCTTTGTCGTTTAATGAGCGGTGGAGTTCTTCATTTATCTCATCCAGAGGATGTACTCTTTGTTTAACGAATTTTCAGCCCTGTTACATAACTATATAGCCCTGTATACTTAACCAGATTCATTAGAAAACTAAAATACCATTTTCAAGGGTATTTCTAACAGATTAAAATACAAATATAATTCATTATTCTTATTTAATAAACTTAATCAAATTACATATTTATCATTCAAATACATCATCAAAAACTTAGTTAGACTTAAATACTAATTAAGTCAACACACAACTCCACCTATAATATTATAATTGTACCATTTTGCATCTAGAATACTCAACGAGATCAGATTCTTTTTCAACGCGGGAACATGTCACACATTATCAGTGTTCTCACAACTCCATCAAACATCCAGATTCTGATGGTACCAATTTCAGCTACCTTGCAAGGTGTGTTATTATCCATTAACACAACACCTTCTGACACTATTTCATATGTCGGAAACCAATTCAGATTGTAACTCATATGAAACGAACAAGTTGTATCCAGGATTCAATCTTTGATTGGCTTTGAGTTTTCCTCTGACACAACTAGAAGATCTTTATATCTATAATCTTCTTTCTTTACGACAACTGCTTCATCGGACGTCATCAATTGTTTTTCATTTTTAACAGCTCTCTTAACATTCTGCAATCCTGATCCTCAGATTTAATGTGTTCCTTCTTTTTTACAAAAGTAGCAAGTTCTATATTCTCTTTTGATAACAAAACACTATAAATCTCTTTCAAAGTCAAAATCTCCCGACAATACAAAATAGTCTCTCTAAAAGCATCATATGAAACACGCAACGAACACATTAGAATTAACCCTAGATCCTTCTCATCGTACTTGCATCTTATAGTCTCTAAATCTGAAACTAATTCATTGAATGCGGTCAAATGTTCTTCAATTGAACTATCTTCCATTAACCGCTGAAAATATAAACACTATTTCAGATGCAGCTTAATCGTCAAAGTTTTCTTCATATATTAACTGTTCCAGCTTTACCCATAATTAGCAGTAATTTTTTTGCTCAAAATGTCTTGTAAAATCCAATTTAACAAATGTTTGCAGACGTATCAAAGCTAGGGTTTTTCAATTATTCCTAATTATCTCATTTTCACTTAAAGACAATGACATTTTATCTAGCCCTAACAACACGTTGTCTAAATCTGTATGTGCGAGCACATTTCGCATTTTCACTTGTCATAATTGAAACCTCGTATTCCGATCCAATAATGAAATATTAAAATTGAATGACCTCATTGCTAAAAAAATAACAACTTCAAAATATCCTAGCCAAATTTGAAGCTCAAAAATAAAACGATAAGCCAACCAAAAACAAATTTTGCTCCCTAAAAATTTCAGAATAAATCTTCCCAAAATAATAGAAATTTTTAAAATACTGAATTTCAAAAATTTTCAAAACACAGCTCCAACCAAAAAGTCAATCTTCAAGAAGTCTTCTTCTTCCTCTATGGAAGAATGCAAAATTGATCAGGCGGGAAATATTCTTCACCACAATAGCAGAAAAAATCAAAGCGTTCGACTTCAGGCAATTTCAGATAGCAACAGGACAAAGATCAGCTACTGAACAGAGGTGCGTGTCAGGGGATTGTTGTGCGGCCAGATCGGAGACAGAGAACTGGCGAATTCTGGACGGAGAAAAAATGACGCCTTTTCTTTGCGGCGTCGTCGATTTCTGTTTGGTGAGACAGAACAGCGATGTTGGCTTCTCTGTCCGGCGAACTCTGAACGATGTGTTAGAATTTGGTGTCACCCGAATTCTAGTTGGGCCGGGTGGGACCCGTATATCAATATTAGGGTTTTACGTTTTCTCTATATATTGATGTTTGAGTCGCAAAACACATTGTACTGAATTGATATTAGTGATTCTCTCCTCTGCCCGTGGTTTTTTGTCATTCTAGGTTTTCCACGTAAAATTCGGTGTCCATTATTTTCTCGTTTTTCTTTTTAGTTTTCTCGATCGTTCGTTACAGGTGGATTATGGCGTCTAATCCTTAACAACTGGTATCACAGTTTTAGGTTGAAGTGATTTTTTGAAAATCAGAGTTTGATTCTTCGAAGGGTATCGAACGGTTTTTTGAGGTTTGCAATTTCGATTATTGGAATTTGCAAATATTTATTGGAAGAAGAAATTGGAAATAAAAAAAAAAAAAAAAAGGTTGGTTTTTCTTTTGGTTTTGTTCTGTTGTTCTTCGACAGAAAGTGTAACGTTCCCAAAATTTAATTTGAATTTTTCCTCAATTTGAAATCCCTAAAAATTTTTTCCAAATTGATTTGCAAATTAGGTTAAATTAGATCGTTATAAAACCCTAATTTTCTTAATTCAAAATCATTGAAAATACAAAAATCATTTAATAAGCGGAAACCTTGAATTTAATATCAATAAATATTTATAACATTAAATGCTAAACAAATATTAAATAAAACTTTATTCATAAAATCTTTGAAAAAAATAACGTACTTAATAATAATCCAACAGTTAATGCAATAAATTATTTCAACTTAAAACAAAATAAATTTAAATGCAACTAATTAGAAAATATCTTTTTAAAAAACATAATTTTAAATTTTTATTCAAAACCAACGACAACATCTTCTTCTGTATGCTCGTCTGCCTCTGGAGGATTCTCAAGCACAGCTAGTTTTTCCTTAGATAAAAACTCACCTACATCACAAAATTAAATACTATGAGAAAAACTCAGTAAGCGAAAATATGTGCAAGTGTCAACTTTTACTTTTTCTCGAATCCTGTCTTATCAGTTACATACTGGTTAGAACTTGTTCCAACCCTCGGTCAAACATCACCTCTAGTTAGAACTTGTTCCAACCGTCGGCCAAATATCACATATAGTTGGAACTTGTTCCAATCACCTCTAGTTAGAACTTGTTCCAACCGTCGGTCAAATATCACATCTAATTGGAACTTGTTCCAATCATCACCTTTAGTTAGAACTTGTTCCAACCGTCAGTTATACTTTTCGTCAATTCCATCATTTTCATACACATGCAATGTCCTATTAAATTTTATCTTTTAACAATTCTATGTCAATATCTAAAACTCAAATATCATAAATCTAAAATAAAGCTGTAATAAAAATATAGATTTTGTGATGCAGGGCATAGCCAAAACATTTGAAAAAGTGATATTTTCACTTACCTGGATTCCGAGCAATTAGGGAATATGATTTTTAATTATTTTCCCTGAGCATTCAATAAATCTTCTTTCCCTAAAAATTAGAGATATTTAAATTTTATTCCAAAATAATTCCTTTTAAAATAATTAGAGTAGAAATTCCTTACCAATAAAATCCAAACGTTGGATTTTTGTTTTGGGTTTGGGCCGTTTCTGAAAAATTGGGCTGGTTCGGCCACTGGTTCAGTTTAAATCTTAGAAATAGGTTGGTGGTATGGTTCGGTTGTCAAAATTGGTTCGGTTCACTGTTTTCTGGTTCGGCCCTGATGTTTGGTTCGGTTCTGTTCAGAATAAAAATTCTGAACAAACCACCTTCTTCTTCGTGCGAGCTTCTGCGAGAGAGAGAGCGAGCAAGTGAGAGTGAGAAACCGAGAGCGAAAACGAGAGAAAACTGAAGATCGAGGGAGAGGGGAAACCTGCGCTGCTCAACGAAGGCCGAGAAAAGCCCGACTACGCGTAGAGGAATTCGGCCGAGAGAGAAAGCTCGTCGATGGGGGTTGATCGGAGTTGAAGCTGCGATTCTTCACTTCCACAGAGGATTCCGACCGGGTCTGTCAGCTCACGGTGGTCGGAGGTATGGTGCGGCGATTTCAGCAAGGTGAGGTGTTCTCTCGAGTTCTTCTCTGATTTTCAGAACGGGAGGAAATATTGTTGTGTGATTTTCTTAATCACAGAGTGGACTTATAGAGTGATACGAATCTGGCCTTCCAAATTGGGCAGATTCATCGAATTGTTTAGGAAGATTTTTCTCTGTGATTATTTTCTGATTTTGGTGTTAAAAATTCAGAACTAATTTATGAAATTAGGGTTTTGTTGCCTAAATTGGGGATTTTCGCAATTTAGGGTTGATTCGTTTTCCTTAGGTGGAATTAGGAAATAAATTGATTTTCTAAATTTGGGGATAATTTTTGAAATGTTACAATCTTCCCACCTTAAAATAAATTTCGTCCTCGAAATTTAAATAATTACCTGAAAAGTTCTGGGTAGACCTTTCTTATTTCTTCTTCCCTTTCCCAGGTTGCTTCCTCAACATTCAGATTTTTCCATAGAACTCTTACAAGCGAGACCTTTTTATTCCGCAAGTTTCTTTCTTCTGATTCCAAAATCTGAATCGGCCTTTCTTCATAGGATAAGTTAGGATTGAGCACAATTTCTTCGGGTCTCATCGGCAAAACATGTGAGGGATCTGGTACATAGTTCCTTAACATCGATATGTGAAACACGTTGTGAACCTGCTTGAGTGACTCTAGTAGATTCAACTCATAAGCAACTTCTCCGATTTTTGCTGAGATTGTAAATGGGCCAATGTATCTTAGGCTTAATTTGCCTTTCTTTCCAAACTGCATCACACCTCTCATTGGAGAAACTTTCAAAAATACTTTATCACCTTCAGCAAATTCTAATTTTCTCCTTCTTCGATCTGCGTAGCTTTTCTGTCTACTTTGGGCTGCAAGAATCCTCTTTCTAATTAAAGTAACAATCTCGGCAGTTTGTCTCAAAATATCAGGTCCCACAAGAATGCCTTCACCAACCTCACCCAATGTACTGGGGATCTACATTTTCTTCCATAAAGTGCTTCATAAGGCGCCATTCCAATTGAAGCCTGGTAACTATTGTTATAAGAAAATTCTACCAGTGGTAAATTTTTACACCAATTCCCTTGAAAATCAATAGCACAAGCTCTTAACATGTCCTCCAAGGTTTGAATCGTTCTTTCTGACAACCCATCTGTTTGAGGGTGAAAAGCTGTACTGAAATTTAATTGAGTGCTCATTTCTTTTTGCAAACTCTTCCAGAACTTTGATGTGAAACGAGTATCTCGATCCGAAACTATAGAGATAGGCGTACCGTGTAATCTGATGATGTCCATAATATATATTTGAGCATATTGATCCATGTTAAAGGTAGTCTGTACAGGAATAAAATGTGCCGATTTTGTCAGCCTGTCAACTATCACCCAAATCGAGTCAAAATTTTTATTTGATCTTGGGAGTCCGCTAACGAAATCCATCGTGATATGTTCCCATTTCCACTCGGGTACAAATAATGGTTGTAACATGCCAGTAGGTCGCTGATGCTCTGCTTTGACTTGTTGACATGTAAGACATCTCTCAACAAATTTGGCTACATCTAATTTCAATCCTCGCCACCAATAATGCTGCTTCAAATCTTGATACATTTTGGTTGCACCAGGATGTACCGAATATGAAGTTGAGAGTGCTTCTTTTAATATAACTCTCTTTAATTCTGTATCGTCAGGTATACACCATCTTTTCTTAAATTTAATAATTCCATCTTCCGACAAAAAGAACTCTGATACATTGCCGCTTTTCAATTGATCTCTTATCTTATTTAAGAAAATATCGCCATGTTGTTTGTCCTTAATTCGTTCGATTAAGCTTGGTTGTAGCGTCATTGCAGATAATCTCTCAATCAGTCTGGAAGGTACAATCTCAACATCAAATTTCTGCATCTCTTCCATTAACTTTTCCGGAATCGGAGTTAATGCTGAAAAACTTGAAGAAGCTATTCTACTTAATGCGTCTGCCACCACATTTGCCTTTCCAGGGTGATATATGATTTCGCAATCATAATCCTTTACTAACTCCAACCATCTGCGCTGTCTCATATTCAAATCCTTTTGCGTTAGGAAATATTTC
The DNA here is from genome assembly GCA_022432975.1 of Begonia masoniana. Taxonomy (NCBI): domain Eukaryota; kingdom Viridiplantae; phylum Streptophyta; class Magnoliopsida; order Cucurbitales; family Begoniaceae; genus Begonia; species Begonia masoniana. The sequence continues at coordinate 15,430,041 of CM039516.1, forward strand.
AAACTCTTATGGTCAGTGTAAATCTCACATCTTTCTCCATATAGATAGTGCCTCCAAATTTTTAGTGCATGAACCACCGCTGCAAGCTCCAAATCATGTGTCGGATAATTCTTCTCGTGATCCTTCAGTTGTCTGGAAGCATAGGCTACAACCTTTCCTTCTTGCATAAGTACACATCCGAGTCCATATTTTGAGGCATCACTATAGACCACAAATTTCCCAATTTCAGATGGTATAGTGAGTATTGGTGCTGAAATCAATCTTTGCTTTAGTTCTTGAAAGCTTTGCTCGCATTCCTCAATCCATAAATATTTAGTACCCTTCTTGGTGAGTCTTGTGAGCGGTGTGGCTAGTTTTGAAAATCCTTCCACAAACCTCCGGTAGTAGCCCGCAAGACCAAGGAAGCTTCGTACTTCTGCTACATTTTTGGGTTGCGGCCACATACTAACTGCTTCAATCTTTCCTGGGTCTACCGACACGCCCTCCTTTGAAATAACGTGACCGAGAAAAGCTACTTCTTTCATCCAAAATTCGCATTTTGAAAACTTAGCATACAACTTTTCGTGTCTCAGGGTCAATAAAACAATTCGTAAGTGTTCTTCATGCTCTTCCTTACTCTTCGAATAGATGAGAATATCATAGATGAAAACAATGACGAATTCATCTAAAAATTTCTTGAATATTCTGTTCATTAAATCCATAAAAGCAGCTGGGGCATTACTCAATCCAAATGGCATAACTCGGAACTCATAGTGGCCATATCTTGTTCGAAATGCCGTCTTGGATACATCATCATCCTTCATTCTTAGCTGATGGTAGCAAGATCTGAGATCTATTTTTGAGAAGACGCCCGCACCCTTTAATTGATCAAACAAGTCGTCGATTCTTGGGAGTGGATATTTGTTCTTTATGGTGACTTTGTTCAATTCTCGATAATTGATACACATTCTCATAGATCCATCTTTCTTCTTTACGAATAACACAGGAGCTCCCCATGGTGAAAAACTTGGTCGAATGAACCCTTTTTCTAATAACTCATCAAGTTGAACCTTAAGCTCTTTTAATTCAATTGGTGCCATTTTGTATGGGGCTTTAGATATTGGTGTCGTTCCAGGTAGAATATCAACGCTGAATTCTATGTCCTAGCTGGTGGCAAACTTGTTAAATCGTCTGGAAAGACATCTGGGTATTCACGAACTATCAGCACATTTTCTAAGGCCATTTCTTCCTCGGTTTGAGTGCACACAACGCTTGCCAAGAATGCAAAACATCCAGAGTTCAATAACCTCTGTGCTCGCAATGATGATATAACTGGAATTCTCGAACCCTTTTTATCGCCATGAAATAAGAATGGTTCCACTTCAGGCAATTGAAATCTCACAATCTTCTTGCGACAATCAATGGTTGCATAGTGTTTGTTTAGCCAATCCATGCCGAGAATTACATCGTAATCTTGCATTGCTAAAATGATCAGGTCCGCTTCCAATTCTCTATCTTTAATACAAACTTTACAACCTCGAATAATAGAGTCGGCGGGCATTACTGTACCCGACGATGTAGCTACTATCATTTTATGTTCCAAAGATTCTATTGTCTTATTTAATTTCTTCGAATGCATAAGGGATATAAAAGAATGGGTTGCCCCAGAATCAATTAATATAAAAGAAGGTACTTCAGAAATTAGAAACACACCTATTATCACATCTGCATTTTCAGCTTCCTCCTTAGTCATGGTGTATACTCGAGCAACTGCTCCTGGCCGATCCTGGTTATTTTTAGGGCAATCCTTGATAAAATGTCCAGCTTGACTGCACTTGAAACAAACATGAGTATAAGCGCGACATTCTCCAGCATGTGGCCTCTTGCATGAGGAGCATAAGGGTATATTATTAGTTACTGTGGTGGTCTCCCTCTTAACGAACTTAGAAGGTCCTTCAGCAGGTCCACTGTTCATTGGCCGCTTTGATCCTGGCCATTGTTGTTGCGGAGGCTTTCCTTTTGCAGTCTGTGTTGCATGATTGTATCTCCTTCTAAACTCCTGAGCTTTGATGACATCCTTCTCTCCTTACTCTGCACACAAAGCTTTCTCCACCACGAATGCAAACGAAGAGTTCTTGGAAATAATAAGACGAATATCCCTGAGTATCTCTGCTCTCAATCCTTGGATGAATCTTTTCACTTTCATAGTCTCGTTAGCAGCAACATGAGGAGCATAACGAGATAGTTGTTCAAACTTGTGTAGATAATCAATTACACTTCCGGTCTGTTTCAGGGCCATAAATTCCTCCGCCTTTGCTCCCATCATAGAGTCTGTAAAATACTTTTCATTAAAAAGCTCCTTGAATTTCTCACAGGTCATAGTGGTAACTAAATGCATTGCCTTTATAGAATCCCACCAGTAACGTGCTGTAGCACCCGGTTTCAAATAAACCGAATTTAACTTATCAATTAATGATGTGCATTTTTTGTGAATGGATTGGGAGAGTTATTGGTTAGGTTAATGAGTGACTAAGCAAGGGCATTTATGTAATTTGGCAATTTAGAAGTAGATAACCTATTTAAGGGAAGAGGTTTAGAGATTTATGCACTGTAGCCGCAACTGTTTCTTCATTTATTCCTTTCGATGTCCAGCTCAAGCTCAGCAGAGCTCTCGATGAATCTTCCACCAGACTCTTCGTCTATCTAAGTAAGTTTTTCCCCATTCTTATATTTTAGCAGTCAGATAGCCGAGGGAGTCCAATGCGAGGGTTTCGAGGATGTTATAGATGAGTATCAGTTTCAGTTTAGTGCAGTATCGGGAATGCATTATGACCAGAGTTCTCAATTAGTTTTTTTAGGTCTCTGGTTGAGTAGGATGAGGTTTAGTGAAGGTTTAACTAATGATCGGTTTATAGATTTAGGTTCGAGCTAATTCCCAGAGGAGATTTCAATCAAACCGTCCAGAAGACTAGGTAAGTAAAGTATGCATGTGCCTTCGGGCCTACATCACAAAACAGTAGGGTTGTGCATTTTGTGAATGATTTTGTATGTCATGCATCATGTTTTTGAAAGATTACGAAAATGAATTTCCATGTAAGAATGGTAAGGTATGAACTGAACGTGACAGACAAACTATTAAGGGAACTAATCCGCCCCTTAATCGAGTAGAGGATGTATGACATTGGGAGAATTGATCTCACTCCCAAGGGAACAGAGGGATCAGATCAGCTATTAAGGGAATTCATCCGCCCCTTAATCGAGTAGAGGATGTATGACATTGGGAAAATTGATCAACTTCCCAAGGGAACCGAGGGATCAGATCAGCTTATGAACGTATGTGAATGCAACTGAGATGAGAAAGTAGAAACTGCATGTTTAGGAATTTATGTTTCAGCATTTCATTTCATTACTGCTTTACTTACTTAGCATTAGGCTAATAGATGAGTTTTGTGATATAGATGTTGAGGATACTGCAGGTGAATTTCCTGAATGCTCAGATGATTAGAAGTGGTTGGAGGAGTACATTCATGCCTCGGCCTGGTAAACTAATGAGACGGGTTAACTGTTGTCTGCTATGGTGCGGGTTTAGTTAATAATGCTTTAATCTGAGTATGATGAGTTTTCATGACAGTAGAGATTTTAATATTTTAGCTATGTTGTGAGTTTTACTGATACTAGAGATCTGTGAGTTTTAAATATTGGTTTTACTGGGTTTGAACAATACAATGTGAGTTGTTTCTGAATGGTCTTGATGAAGTAAGTAAATTCCTTTCTGAATTGGTGTTGTGTATGTATAGCGAGGAGTAGTCGAAATGTCGCTCTTAATTCTATCGGAAGATGCCTTAAGAAAAGTCATCGGATGATGTAGGTTAATTCTATCGGAAGATGTCTTAAGAAAAGTCATCGGATGATGTAGGTTAATTCTATCGGAAGATGCCTTAAGGATAGTCATCGAATGATGTCTCAGTAAAGTCACCGATACATGAGGTTTATTCTATCGGAAGATGTAGGATTTGCCCTGCCGGTATGAGTGGGTACTATGTTTGACGTTTAGTGATTGGCGTATGCCGTTTACTCAATCGGAAGGTGTAGGCCAAAGTCTATCGGATGATGTCTCAGTAAACTCATCGGCAGATGCGTGCTGACATCATCGGTAGATGTAGGAAGATTTTGTCGTATAGTCATCGGAGGATGTAGAGTGTATTTTGTCGTTTGCGATCGGTTGATGTTGGATAATTGATTATCCGGCTGACGTCACCGGTAGATACAGTCTATCGAGAGATGTCTTTTGGCTGATGTCATCGGCAGAAGCCTTCTATCTTCTGTTTATGCTTCTTCTGTTGACTTTATCAATCGGCAGATATGTTTGACTTCTGTGACTTCTCTAGTATTCCGCTGTTTAAACTTAATTTTCTATTTGCCGGTTATTTCTTAACAATTCAAACAACATTTTGTAGTTTTGTTTAACTTCACTGTTGTTCAAATGATTTCCGCTGCAAGCATTTAAATGTTTGAAGTTTCTTTTTCAAAAAAAAAAGAAGAAAGGGGAATGTTAAATTTAGACCTTCGAGAGAGTTTTAAATTTAGTCCAAGGTTTCTTAGTTATGTACGGGCTTATGAGTAACAAACCGGGTTTAGATAACTCGGGGCGTTACACGTGCCTCCATCCGGAACATAGAAGATGCACAATTTACTTTCTCTTCATCAGAAATCTTGGCATGATCAAAAATCTCCATAATAGTCCTGAGCCAATTATCTGCAGCTGCCATATCCGCCAAATTCCCATTAAAAGTTGGAGGGTCCAATTTTCGAAATCTGTCGAAGTCCATGTCTGCATGTCGAGGCCTATTTGGAATTTGGGCCTGCATATTCACTGCTTGAGCCGCGGCAGTGGCTGCCTGAGCCGCGACAGTGGCTGCTTGCGACAGTTGTTCATTTTTTCTAGCTTGTAACTCGATCATGTCCATCGTCCGATCGAGTATAGCATCCCTATTATTTCCTATTCCTCTACGATTGGCCATAAGTCTACATCACAAAAACTTAATACAGGGAAATCTATCTTTATATACTGCTTTTTAATATATTACAATATTATCTAACATTTTTTTTATCAAAATATAAATTTTAATACAGACTTACTTGCTGGTCGACAATCTTCCAGATGCATGATGAGCATACAGAGTAGTTTACAGAACCGTTTTTAAAACCTTGTTGCTCTGATACCAACTGTAACGACCCCAAAATTTAATTTGAATTTTTCCCTAATTTGAAAACCCTAAAAATTTTTCCCAAATTGATTTGCAAATTAGGTTAAATTAGATCGTTATAAAACCCTAATTTTCTTAATTCAAAATCATTGAAAATACAAAAATCATTTAATAAGCAGAAACCTTGAATTTAATATCAATAAATATTTATAACATTAAATGCTAAACAAATATTAAATAAAACTTTATTCATAAAATCTTTGAAAAACAATAACGTACTTAATAATAATCCAACAGTTAATGCAATAAATTATTTCAACTTAAAACAAAATAAATTTAAATGCAACTAATTAGAAAATATCTTTTTAAAAAGCATAATTTTAAATTTTTATTCAAAACCAACGACAACATCCTCCTCTGTATGCTCGCCTGCCTCTGGAGGATTCTCAAGCACAGCTAGTTCTTCCTCAGATAAAAACTCACCTACATCACAAAATTAAATACTATGAGAAAAACTCAATAAGCGAAAATATGTGCAAGTGTCAACTTTTACTTTTTCTCGAATCCTGTCTTATCAGTTACATACTGGTTAGAACTTGTTCCAACCCTCGGTCAAACATCACCTCTAGTTAGAACTTGTTCCAACCGTCGGCCAAATATCACATATAGGTGGAACTTGTTTCAATCACCTTTAGTTAGAACTTGTTCCAACCGTCGGTCAAATATCACATCTAATTGGAACTTGTTCCAATCATCACCTCTAGTTAGAACTTGTTCCAACCATCGGTCATACCTTTCATCAATTCCATCGTTTTCATACACATGCAATGTCCTATTAAATTTTATCTTTTAACAATTCTATGTCAATATCTAAAACTCAAATATCAAAAATCTAAAATAAAGCTGTAATAAAAATATAGATTTTGTGATGCAGGGCATAGCCAAAACATTTGAAAAAGTGATATTTTCACGTACCTGGATTCCGAGCAATTAGGGAATATGATTTTTAATTATTTTCCCCGAGCGTTCAATAAATCTTCTTTCCTTAAAAATTAGAGATATTTAAATTTTATTCCAAAATAATTTCTTTTAAAATAATTAAGGTAGAAATTCCTTACTAATAAAATCCAAACGTTGGATTTTTGTTTTGGGTTTGGGCCGTTTCTGAAAAATTGGGCTGGTTCGGCCACTGGTTCAGTTTAAATCTTAGAAATAGGTTGGTGGTATGGTTCGGTTGTCAAAATTGGTTCGGTTCACTGTTTTCTGGTTCGGCCCTGATGTTTGGTTCGGTTCTGTTCAGAATAAAAATTCTGAACAAACCACCGTCTTCTTCGTGCGAGCTTCTGCGAGAGAGAGAGGGTGAGAACAGAGAGAGAGAGCGAGCAAGTGAGAGTGAGAAACCGAGAGCGAGAACGAGAGAAAACTGAAGATCGAGGGAGAGGGGAAACCTGCGCTGCTCAACGAAGGCTGAGAAAAGCCCGACTACGCGTAGAGGAATTCGGCCGAGAGAGAAAGCTCGTCGATGGGGGTTGATCGGAGTTGAAGCTGCGATTCTTCACTTCCACAGAGGATTCCGACCGGGTCTGTCAGCTCACGGTGGTCGGAGGTATGGTGCGGCGATTTCAGCGAGGTGAGGTGTTCTCTCGAGTTCTTCTCTGATTTTCAGAATGGGAGGAAATATTGTTATGTGATTTTCTTAATCACAGAGTGGACTTATAGAGTGATACGAATCTGGCCTTCCAAATTGGGCAGATTCATCGAATTTTTTAGGAAGATTTTTCTCTGTGATTATTTTCTGATTTTGGTGTTAAAAATTCAGAACTAATTTATGAAATTAGGGTTTTGTTGCCTAAATTGGGGATTTTCGCAATTTAGGGTTGATTCGTTTTCCTTAGGTGGAATTAGGAAATAAATTGATTTTCTAAATTTGGGGATAATTTTTGGAATGTTACAGAAAGGAAAAACAATAGAACTGTGTTCTGTTTTTGCTCGCTGTGAAGAACCAGAAGAAGGAGAGTGCCGCCTGAGCCTGCAGAACCCGCCTCCCGCAAACCCGCCGTCGTCGCCGGCACATTCGCCGCCGATCAAAGCCACGCACGCGTCAGAGAACAGAAGAGTGCCTCTTGCCACGAAAACGATTTTGCGTTTGTTCTATTCTGCTCACCGTGAAGTACAGAGGAGAAGCCGTCGTCGTTCTGATTGGACACCGCCGACGCTCGGAGAACACAGCTTCGACGTAGACCCGAGCCACGCCCACGCAAAGTAGAAACGCGTGCCCTAGCCGCCATTTGCCATCCGTGCAGAGAGCGCAGGCCCAGTCGCTCCGACGATTGAATAGAAAGCCGTTCGTCCTGTCCGCCGAGAACAACCGCTCATCTGAGAGCCCCATCGCTGCCGTTTTCGCACGGGTTTGTGCGAAAGCTTACCGCCCATCGTTCTACCTTCTCCGCCGCCAGCTTGCTCCGATTGCATGACCTCCGCCTCGGATTGGATTGGTTCTGGTCTTTTTTCAATAGGGACTTTTGTTTGAAAATCGAGTATTTAAAATTTCTGATCTGTGGAATTCTGTTGGTGAAATTGACATTGGGTGAACAATGAAGGTGAAGCGGAGAGATTAAAGTCAGAAATTGGTTGAATTTCAACATTTGGAAATCTTCGGATTTGCTTCATTGGTTTGTCGGTGGAATATCGGGTAATATTTTGGTGGTATTCTGAATTATTGGGGCTGAGATATTTCTGGGATATTTTTGGAAATAAAATTATCTGGTTTTTTGGGCAAACTTGGATTGATTATTGGGTTGAATAATTAATCGGGAAAGTATCGATTTGTTGGGCGTTTTTGGTTCAGAATATTTTGGAGGATTTATTCTAAATATTTGAGATTGATTATTGGGGTTGAATAATTGATCTGGAAATATCTGTCTTTGGGGCATTGATTATTGATAACAATGGCAGGTGAGGATAACACAAGACACGGTATTGGAAAATTCGATGGGACAAATTTTGCATTCTGGAAAATGCAAATTGAGGATTACTTATACGGAAAAAGACTTCATCTTCTTTTGAGTGCGAAACCAGAGAAGATAGAAGACAGTGAATGGAATCTTCTTGATAGACATTTTTTGGGAGTCGTCTGATTGACGCTAGCCAAAAGCGTTGCTCACAACGTGGCGAAGGAGAAGACCATCGCGAGTCTGATGAAGGCTCTATCTGATATGTACGAGAAACCGTCTGCGAATAATAAGGTATTTCTTATGAAGAAGCTTTTTAATCTGAAGATGATTGATGGTGCTTCTGTCGCAGCGCATCTGAATGAGTTCAATACTATTGTGAATCAATTGCTATCTGTGGAAATTGATTTTGAGGATGAGGTTCGTGCCCTAATTTTTTTGGCGTCTCTACCGAATAGCTGGGAGCCTATGAGAGCAGCAGTTAGTAACTCAGTTGGAAGTACTAAACTGGTATTCACCGATGTGAGGGATCGTATTCTTGCTGAGGAGGTTCGTAAGATTGATTCTGGTGAAACATCGGCAGGCTCAGCTCTGAATGCTAAAAATAGAGGCAGAAGTCAAAGTAAAGGTCCGGGCAATAGAAATCGAAATCAGAGGAAGTCCGAAAAACACGTCAACTTTGAGTGTTATCATTGTGGCAAGAAAGGACACATAAAGAGATTTTGTCATAAGTTTCTTCGGGAAAATCTGAATGCCAAAGGAAATGAAAAGATGTTCGAAGAGGGTGACATAGGCGAGAAGGCAGACACAGCCACCGAGGAGTCCTTTAGTGTGTACACCAAGGATGTTGTAAAATCTGATTGCCAAGATACGAGTTGGGTGATCGATAGTGGCGCTTCAATACATGCCACTTCGCGGAGAGATTTCTTTACGTCCTACACTTCGAGTGACTTTGGAAGTGTGAGAATTGGAAATGGTGGAATTGCAAAAGCCATTGGTATGAGAGATGTGCGTTTGGAGACCAACATAGGCAGCACCTTGGTTTCGAGAGGTGTGAAACACATCCTCGACATCCGCAAGAATTTGGTCTCGACTGGAAAGCTCGACGACGAAAGGTTTGGCAACACCTTTCATGATGGAAAATGGAAGCTTACCAGAGGTTCATTGATTGTGACGAGAGGAGAAAAATACTCCTCATTATATGTGATGCATGCGAAGATCGCGGATTCCACAGTCAATGTGAATGTGATGGGTAATAAGGCTTTAAAGTTTGTGAATTCACTTTCTAAGAGAAAGGTTGAAAAGACTCAGAAGAAATCAGGTTCTCTGGTGAAGTTCAGGTTGGGATCTGAGGGTACATCAGTGTAACGGCCCCTTGTCCTAGCAAGATATTGTCCGCTCTAGGGATTGGGCCGTAGCCCAATATCCTCCCCTCACGGCTTTGTTTGGCGAGAACTTCCCGGAAGGTCACCCAACCTGGAATTGCTCTCGTCAAAGCACTTTTAACTTCGGAGTTCTTATGGGATCCGTTGCCAATTGTGCTCCAAAACGCGTCTTGCTATCTTGGGAGGGTCTCTTTATATATGTTTCATTTTCACATACTTTCTCAAGGGATGTGGGATTGTGACGACCCCCTTTTTACGACCCGTCACCTTCCGGTTCGCCCGCGCGGACATACCGCCATCCGGGTTCCAGTTCGTGCAGCCATCGTACACATACTTACACATCCGGGTTATCACAATCACCCCCTCTCGGGGGCCCAACATCCTCGTTGGCCACATTTCTGGTTGAGTACAGGCTTTGATACCATTTGTAACGACCCCTTTTCCCAGCAAGATATTGTCCGCTCTGGGGATTGGGTCGTAGCTCAATATCCTCCCCTCACGACTTTGTTTGGCAAAAACTTCCCGAAAGGTCACCCAACCTGGAATTGCTCTCGCCGAAGCACTTTTAACTTCAGAGTTCTTATGGGATCCGTTGCTAATTGTGCTCCAAAACGCATCTTGCTATCTTGGGAGGGATTTCTTACATATGTTTCATTTCCATGTACTTCCCCAAGCGATGTGGGATTGTGACGACCCCCTTTTTACGACCCGTCACCTTCCGATTCGCCCGCGTGGACGCACCGCCATCCGGGTTCCGATTCGTGCAGCCATCGTACACATACTTACACATCCGGGTCATCACAATCAGAGCCGGTGAGTCAGCCTATTACAGATGTTCAGTCATCAGTTTTAGATTCACGTCAGAATGATATCGTCAAAGGCAGAACCATGCGGAAGGTTAAAACTTCGGGACGATATAATAAAACAGTGGGTTATGTATTGAATGTGTTCGAGGGTAAAGATTCCTGTTTTGAGTCTTCAACATGTTCAGATACAGTTCGTTGCGACAACCCTGATAGTTCAGTGATACCATGGAGGAGGAGATGCTATTTCTTCTCAGGTAAGTCTCTCAAGTTTAAATGGGGCTTAAACTTGAACAGTATCGGATGTTGAGTTGGCCCATCTGGGGCCTTTGTGGTAGAGGTGCTTGTTTTAATAGAGTTTTGTAGATTTGTTTCCTTGCATCGGAATTTCGTTGAAGGTGAAGATTGTCATAGTTCAGTGTTCTGTATTCGCTTTTGTTGGGCCGAGTAGCCCGTTGGGTCTCTCATGTGAAATTCGTGTCAAGGTGGAGTTTGTTAGAATTTGGTGTGACCTGAATTCTAGTTGGGCCGGGTTGGGCCCGTATATCAATATTAGGGTTTTACGTTTTCTCTATATATTGATATTTGAGTCGCAAAAATCATTGTATCGAATTGATATTAGTGATTCTCTTCTTTACCCGTGGTTTTTTCCCACGTAAAATTCGATGTCTATTATTTTCTCGTTTTTCTTTTTTGATTTTCTCGATCGTTCGTTACAGGTAAATTAGGGCGTCTAATCCTTAACACGATGGTCGGCAGCTCCTGAATAGGTCGTCTCCTCTCTGATGGCAGTGGGTTTCTGGCAGAGACATCTTCGTAAGGAAGAAGACAACGACGCAGCGAAGGAGAAGCAAAAGATTCTCTTTTTTTTTTTCTATTTTCTTTTTCCTCCAAAAATTGCAATATTTCACAACTAAAAATCGAAACCCAATTTGATTCTAGTACAAATCTCTAAACTTGCTGTGATATAATTATTGAGAATTCAACACTAATAATAAAAATAAATAAATAAATATAGAACCACATAGACACCAAAATTTATATAAAAAATTCTAAACGAAAAAAATTACGGATACAAGAGAAATTCACTAAAATGAAATTAATGTACAATTGAGTTTTCCGACTCAATCATCAATATATAGAGAAAACATAAAACTCTAATATTGATATATGGATCCGATCCGGTCAAACTAGAATTCAAGTTACACTAAACTCTAACACTCATAAAGATTTCATGATAAAAACCCTCTAATGATTATTTAAAAATGTTAAAATTTTATGTTATTAACACTAGTCTAAGGATTTTTTCCTCTAGTCATTGCTTGGCCGAAACTTTGTCTTCCACACCACTTATCACGGCGCCAAGCCCTTCAAGCTCACTAAGTGCACCACATAGGCACATACAAACAGTCAGTCTTCTATCGCCTTAAAGCAATCATCGAATTAGTCGGTGCCAATGATTATTTACCGTATTTATCGAGTCATCAAATAATCAAGATAGGGATATTAGTGAACTTTTAAAATTTAGAAGATTTAAGAGATTACAATAATCATGAACATTTGTATAACCTCATTAGGTTATAATATTGAAAACTATTTTTTATTATTTTTCATTCTTATTTTCCATACACGGGACATTATTATATAAATTTTTCAATTTAAATGGATTGAAGATAGAGAGATAAAAAAAAAAATCAAACATGTTTTTTTTTCAGCAAAATAAGGATGTTTTTAACAAATGTTTTCAAATTTATAATTTTGATTAGATACGTTTTTTTCTCTTGTTCCACTATTTAAATATATTGTTTTGCGTGATAATATATTATTAATTATTTATTATTTATTATATTAATATCATCAATTACTAGAAACTTCGGCATCAATTATGGCTCGAGAAAAATACAATGAGGTATCATTCTCGTAGAGATATTCTCTTCATTTAAACTTTGGTTAAAGGATAATGACATTAGTCTTTAGCAGGTCAACGAGGTCCCATGGCGTTTTCTCCGATCATCCTCAGAGCCATCACCAGATCCACCAGGAAATTCCTCTCCCCTTCCCTTTCTTCCATTTCCAGATGGAATCTTCTCCCTTCCTCTTCTTCCTTCAATCCTTTCTATTTGAGCGCCACAGGCTCGCCCTCTTCTTCCTTCCATTCCGAGTCCGCCGGCTCTTCTGCTCCTGCTGGGGCTGGTCTTCCGTCCTACATGCGCGGTGCTGTGTTTTGGGAGCCTAATAAGCCTCTCACTATCGAAGAATTTCACATTCCCCGTCCCAAGTCTGGAGAAGTTCTTATCAAGACCAAAGGTGTTCTCTCCCTCCCTCTCTCTCTGATTCGGCTAGTTGCTGATTTGTTTGACAATCTTAGCTAATAATTTTGATTTCCTCGTCCGTTTTCCCCATTTTGTTTTCTGAAGTAGTTTGGACAGCCGGCGGAAAGTTCTGAAGCTTAAGTGAAAAGTAGTAATAGCTGGGCTATCTTTCTAATTTCGCAATCTACGATGATTGTTTACCTCTCTCCTTTTTTTTTTTTTTTTTTTTTTTGTAGTTTCAGTAAAAAAAGAAAAAGAAAACTTGGTTCATGATTCCTTTTTAATTACTGATAAAGAAAACTTGGGTCATGTTGAAGCGGCTAGAAAGCCAGCTGTTTATTGAACAGTATGTTAGGATTAGACGCCCTAATCCACTTATAACGAACGATCACAGAAAACCGAAAAAGAAAATACGAGAAAATAATGGACACCGAATTTTACGTGGAAACCCTAGAAAGGGAAAAAACCACGGGCAGAAGAGAGAATCACTAAAATCAATTCGGTACAATGAGTTTTGCGACTCAAGCATCAATATATAGAGAAAACCTAAAACTCTAATATTGATAACGGGCCCGACCCGGCCCAATTAGAATTCGGGTCACACCAAATTCTAACAAACTCCACCTTGACACGAATTCCACAAGAGAGATCCAACGGGCTACTCAGCCCAACAAAACCGAATTCAGAACACTGAACTCTGACAATCTCCACCTTCAACGAAATTCCGGTGCAAGGAAACAAATCTGCAAAACTCCATTAAAAAAGCTCCTCTACCACACAGGCCCCAGATGGGCCAACTCAGCATCCGATACCGATCAAGTTTAAGCCCGCTTAAACTTGAGAGATTTACTTGAGAATAAATCGCATCTCCTCCTCCATGGTATCACTGAACTATCAGAGTTGCTGCAACGAACTCCATCTGAACATGTCGAAGACTCCGCACAGGAATCGTTACCCTCGAACACATTCAATGCATAACTCACAGTTTCATCATATCGTCCCGAAGTTTTAACCTTCCGCATTGTTCTGCCTTTTACGATACCACTCTGACGTGAAACTGAACCTGATGACTGAACATCTGTAATAGGCTGACTTACCGGCTCTGATGTACCCTCAGATCCCAACCTGAACTTCACCCGAGAACCTGACTTCTTCCGAGTCTTCTCAACCTTTCTCCTAGAAGGTGAATTCACAAAATTTGCAGCCTTATTACCCATCACATTGACTGTGGAACCCGCGATCTTCGCATGTATCACATATAATGAGGAGCATTTTTCTCCTCTCGCCACAATCAATGAACATCTGGTAAGCTTCCATTTTCCATCACGAAAGGTGTTGCCAAAACCTTCTTCGTCAAGCTTTCCAGTCGAGACCAAATTCTTGTGGATATCCGGGATGTGCTTCACACTTCTCAAAACCAAGGTGTTGCCGATGTTGGTCTCCAAACACACATCTCCCATACCAATGGCTTTTGCAATGCCACCATTTCCCATCCTCACACTTCCATAATCACCCGAAGTGTAGGATGTAAAGAAATCTTTCCGCGAAGTGGCATGTATTGAAGCGCCACTATCGATCACCCAACTTGTATCTTGGCAATCAGAACTTACAACATCCTCGTTGTACACACTGAAGGACTCCTCGGTGGCTGTGTCTGCCTCCTCATCTATGTCACCCTCTTCGAACATCTTTTCCTTTCCTTTGGCAACCAGATTCTCCCGAAGAAACTTGTGACAAAATCTCTTTATGTGTCCTTTCTTGCCACAATGATAACACTCAAAGTTGGCGTGTTTTCCGGACTTCCTCTGACTTCGATTTCTGTTGCCCGGACCTTTTCTTTGATTTCTGCCCTTATTTTCAACATTCAGAGCTGAACCTATCGATGTTACACCAGAATCAATCTTACGAACCTCCTCGGCAAGAATACGATCCCTCACATCGGTGAATACCAGCTTAGCACTTCCAACTGAGTTACTAACTGCAGCTCTCATAGGCTCACAACTATTTGGTAGAGACGCCAACAAAATTAGGGCACGAACCTCATCTTCAAAGTCAATATCCACAGATAGCAATTGATTCACAATAGTATTAAACTCATTCAGATGCGCTGCGACAGAAGCACCATCAATCATCTTCAGATTAAACAACTTCTTCATAAGAAATACCTTATTATTCGCAGACGGTTTCTCGTACATATCAGATAGAGCCTTCATCAGACTCGCGGTGGTCTTCTCCTTCGCCACGTTGTGAGCAACGCTTTTGGCTAGCGTCAATCGGACGACTCCCAAAACCTGTCTATCAAGGAGATTCCATTCACCGTCTTCCATCTTCTCTGGTTTCGCACTCAAAGGAAGATGAAGTTTCATTCCGTACAAGTAATCCTCAATTTGCATTCTCCAGAACGCAAAATCTGTTCCATTGAATTTTTCAATACCGTGACCTGTGCTATCTTCGCCTGCCATTGAATCAATAATCAATGCCCAAAACTGATATTTCCTGATCAATTATTCAACCCCAATAATCAATCTCCACAATATCAATAAATCTGCCAAATAAATTATCCGAGCCTGAAAATATCTGAATCGATAACCTTGTCCAAATATTTTCCCAAAATTGCTCCCCTTTGAAAATCAGAATAAATCCTGCAGAATATTCTGAACCAATCAAAATTGCCCAACAAGCCGATAATATCCGATTAATTATTCAACCCAATAATTAATCTAAGTCTCCCCAAAAAACCAGATAATTTTATTTCCAAAAATATCCCAAAAAATATCTCAGCCAATATCAGTAAATCCCCCCAACAAAAACTGATATTTCCAATTCTTACTCAGCCTCAATAATCAATTCTCCCAAGTAATTTCCAAATATCAATATTTACCAAATATTTTGGAGCACAAATTTGCTCCTCAATTCAGAACAAAATTCCAAACTTGAAGGCTTGAATTTGTTCACTGTTGAACGTCGGAGAACCTGAAATCGGACCTTGGCTGGCTGTGGATAAACAGAACAGATCGGAGATGGCAGAGTCCGACGGCGGCGACAGCGGCGAGCTCCTCTGTTCTCTGACGCGCGCGGAACTTTGATCGGCGGCGGATGTGCGCGCGACTTTCCTCGTCGTTCTGTCGGACGGCGCGGCAGCTTTCTTCTCCGCGCGGCGACGGCGACTTCCTCGCGGCGCTGGCAGCGACAGTGGGGAGGTCTCTCTGTTCTTCTTCACTGTCGAAGAAAAAACCAGAATGCTTCTCTCTATTTTTTCTTCGTCGTTGGGTTCTGGGAAGAAGGAGCACAGTGCTTCTCTCTCTCTTCACAGCTAACAGAATACAAAGAAAAGAAAAATAACCTTTTTCCTTTTCTTTGTTTTCCCCTTTTTTTTTTTTATTTCCTCCAACTTTGTTCTTCACGGCTGCTGAGAACAAATCACTCAAATTTCTTTTCCCTTTGCAAAATTCCACCGAAATTACAAACGATCGATACCCTTCGAAGAATCAAACCCTGATTTTCGAAAACACCAAAATTGCAAACCTGTAATCGTTCGATACCCTTCGAAAAATCAAACCCTGATTTTCGAAAACCACTTCAACCTCGAAGCTCTGATACCAGTTGTTAGGATTAGACGCCCTAATCCACCTATAACGAACGATCCAGAAAACCGAAAAAGAAAATACGAGAAAATAATGGACACCGAATTTTACGTGGAAACCCTAGAAAGGGAAAAAACCACAGGCAGAAGAGAGAATCACTAAAATCAATTCGGTACAATGAGTTTTGCGACTCAAGCATCAATATATAGAGAAAACCTAAAACTCTAATATTGATAACGGACCCGACCCGGCCCAATTAGAATTCGGGTCACACCAAATTCTAACACAGTAGATGTTTAGATTTAAAAAATTGCCAAATAATTCGTCTTTGGAGGCAAATTGTGAAATAATTCAGATGTAACGACAGTTGCCCAGTAGCAAGTGTGCAAAACTATTCATCGTTCTCCAAACTTTATGATTAGGAGTTGGATCCCCTTTAAATTGGACTCTTGACAATTGGAGCTATGTTTGTTTTAGGTGCTGGTTTAGGTGGAGCATAATGCTAGAATGTTCAGTTGTTTCTATAATTCTACCCTTGGTCGTATAAAAAGTGGAACATTGCAGGTTTTAACTAGAAATGTTGGCTTAAAATTGTATTTTTTTGTTGTCATTGTCATCATCTTGTATGTCAATAATGCTCCTAAAACAATCCCAATGTTGGACTCAGGCATCACAATCTCTATACTTACACCTCAATGATATTTAGTTCTAATTCTTCTCAAAAAAATAAATCTAGTTTTCCTACGAAACTCTAAAATGATTTTTGCATACCCATCATCTCCATGCACACAATGGAAGACTCATGCATTCAGGAAATCATATTAAGATTAGACGCTGATTGA
>CM039516.1:15447203-15630156 GCA_022432975.1 Begonia masoniana
ACGTTTTTCCCAGCTAACCAAACTTTAGGCTGGGTGATCGGTCCCTACGAAGATCGGATCACCTACCCGCGTTTCTGTTAAGACTACCCCGGGTCATGACACAGTACTATCTGGAAATTCATACTTCCAATTCTAACACTAGGCGCTCTGGCCATAGAAGTTTGTAACTCTCATAAGGTCCATATAATCTTTCTCGCATCCACGTTCAATTTTTAACGAATGGATCGATCGCCTCCCAGTACTTCTAAGAAAAATAAGTATCAGTATATTTATATAAGAGACTTAGGAAGATCGTTTTTTTTTTTAAGTTCAATATTATGTGAGGATTGTTGTGGATTGATTTAATGATTATAGGTATTGAAATGTAAGGATATGCTGTGTTTTTAAACGATTCCACGCGGTTGGGTTCTTCGTGAATTTTAGATATGTTTTTTGGATCGTTTTTTGGATCGTTTTAAGTTGATTTTTTTTAGATTTTACGGGAGGTAGAGTCGAGAGTGTCGAAATGTGTAGGGTAAACTTTCAAGTGATTGGAGGTATTAGGTTGGGGAAAATAGTGGAAGAAAATAGGGGGAAAAAGTCCAAAAAGGGTACAAAATGAGTGTTTTAGGTGTTTTTGGGTGAGAAATGAGAACAGACCGAGGGGCCATGATCGATCGGGCCCGAGGCAAATCGGTCGCGGCGGGGTGTTTTTGGATGAAGAAAGCCCGAGCCGGCCCGATCGGTGGCCCGGGGCACGATCAATCGCGGAAGGGGGGGTCCATGGGGGGCCCGCGCGCGGCCCCAGCGTGCGCGCTGCGCGGCACCCAGCGAGCCCCACTTGTCCCCAAATCGTTTTTTTTCAAAATTTACTTTTCAAAACATTGTTTGTAAACCCGACCTTTCCGATACTTTTAATGTATTTTACGAGCGATTCCCATGTATTTTTAAAGAATTTTAAAGGGGTAAAAACGAAGGCGACATTTTTCGAAAAAGGGTTTTTACCTCGTTTCAATGATTTTAAAAGTTAACGAATTATGCCCGTCATGGTTTAAGTTACGTTAAGTTAATTAGGGTCGATTGAGGTTGGTTTTAGAGTGTTAAGTAAAATGAAAAATTTGCACGTGAAAGTCGAGTGTTTTTAAGTCAAGATACGTTCATGGATAGTCCGTGGCGGCCCTGACGGGTTGGGTCTGTCCAATATGCTGCATCTGTTGATGCATTTGCTGCTGCATCTCATACATTTGCTGCAATTCATATCCCAGCTACTACCAGTCTCAGGGGCAAATGGCGGCGCTGGCGGGTAGCGGGGGCTGGGGCGGGTGCGGGGACATCCTCTCATCGGAACATTTCGAGATGTGGGCAGGCCCCTGGGATCTCCCTTCAGCATCCAAGGACCGTTGACTTCGACTAAGCCCATTCGATGTCAAAGGGTCATGTCAACTACATCGACAAATCTGTGTGATCTCCTCTGCTCTCCACTGGGCAGATGAAGCTGATATGCTGGACGATCTTCCAAATCAAAGCCTCGTACAACAGCTTCTTATTCTTGGTTCGCTCAACCTCATGCATTTGACTATAAATCATGTCTCCTGGGTCGAATCATGCTGCTGTAGAGCTTCTCCATGACATACAGATCCATCCAGTTGACTATATTTCTATGGACCATCCCTTGGCAGGAGGGTGTGGCTGATCACTAGCTTTGACATTCAGGTTCTTTCGATCTCGACTTCACGAATGCTGCAATGCCGAATTGCAGTGGATTTGCCTAAGGAACTCTAGTCCTTCTGCTGTTCTAGCAAAAATCACATCTCAGGAAGCGTGATACATATTCTCTATATCTTCTACGGCAAAATCCGAGCAATTTTTTTTAGTAAGAGCTGGGGATACGACACTATCTGTACCGAATAGTTAATCTTCAAGCAGCCTAACCTCCCGGTATGTACACAAGTTCGCATAAAATAACAAACAATTATGTCGCAGCTGTTGCCCTCATGTCGTACACATGTGCAAGGAGATGGCCGTCAAACATCTCTTGATATCAAGGACTCCCAACGCTAAAGTTGGCAGTCTTCTCATAAATAATTGAGCGGATTCCCGTATTCCCGCTTAACTGCTCTTGACACTATTGGTTACGAAATTTTTATGGACAAAGTAACCAGGACGATGGTTGCGGCACTGATCCATCGCCCAGTTTGATGGGCCACCTTCTGCCATCTGGAGGAGCCTTTCGACCCAATAACATTCTTGGGGGCGGGCCATTTTCGGATTCGAGAATTTTTTTTGGATTTTCGAATTTTTTTGGGCTTTTTACGAAAAAATTTATAGTTTTTGGCAATTTTCAGCTCGGGCTTAGGGTTTTTTTGCTCGGTTTGGGATTCCTCGATGTTTTTTGTAGATTTCGGCAAAAAAAACCCTCGGTTTTGGGATATTTTCGCGAAAAAAATGAGGGTTGTGGCGATTTTTCAGCTCAGAATTAGGGTTTGGCTCTATGTTGGGATTTCTCCGAAGGTTTTTTTTTAAGATTTGGCAAAAAAATGGTAGGATCTGAGAATGTTGCGGCCAAACGCTCCGATTGCGGAATTTGGACTGAGTGGAGAAAAATCAATGTTCTGAAGATAAATCATCCAAATGGGGCTGTGAGGGTTTATTTTACACAGATCGGTCCGTTTTGAGGGTGTGGAACACCTCCACAGTTCTCCAAACAGAGAGACATTTTACAGGAGACAAATTGTTGAAACGGTCCCTTGTTCTATGTGCAAAATGCAGGACGATGGGTTATCGGTGACCGCCAGGTTTTTTTTTATATCAAGTTTTTGATATTTAACGATTGTTTTATTAGGGTTAATATTTTGAGGGTTTTTTTTTAAAAAAATCTCATTATTCAAGAGTGAAAATAGTTTTTAACCCTTAATATTAAGTAATTCATTAAATGTACGTTTCTTTTACAGTTGTGAACACTGGGGCAAATATTATGAAGTCTATTGCATCTAAAAAAGCATAAATTTATTTAAATTATAAGCACATTCAAATGTTATATTCAAACATTTAAATATTATTAGTTATACATTTAGATGTAAATAAATATTAAAAATGAAATACCAAGTCTTACGGGGTTCCTATTTCTCTCGCAATCAAAGATTTCTCTCTGTCGTCAAGAAAGATTGAATTTTCAATAGTAAGCAAGTTAAGTTACCTTTATATTATTCTATGCTTATTCGGCCATGTTTATTATTAATTGGTGTAAGTAATGATTGATTTAATATTGTAATTGATCAATTAAAAATTGGATCGATGAATGATTAGACGTCACGAGGGGGGTAAAAATTAAGAAGTCAAATTATAGGACAAATGTAGCTATAGTCATTGCCCTTTCCCCTTTAAATTTTTAGAGCATTAAGTGTAATTATGAGATTTGTGTTTCTATTAAATTATCTACATTTGTTGAAGAGTATTATTATTATTTTCTTATTTTTATGGTAAAATGCTTTAACTAGGATAGGTGAGCTGACCCTTAAATTATAAAAGTATCTTTGGAGGGATTTCCTGGATTAAAAAGGGCCCCATAAATGAAAGAGTGAGAAAATTTTGTCCTCGTTGTAAGAAATCCGTATCATTTAAGTCGATTTTAGTTTCTTTCAAGTTTCTACTATTTTGAGGTGTTTTTTTCTTTGTCACCGTTTCTTCGTCAGATTCATATTTTTTGTCATTGATTTCTTGTCTGATTAGTCATCTTTTTCTACTTACCGGTCGTTTCTATTGATGTAATCATATGTTACATGTCATCCGCGCACTTTTAGAGATAATATACTCCAGTACTTTTTTTTTTGAACAAAAGTCTATTATGAAAGTTCGCTTTGAACCCCCCATAGGCCCAATCGACGATACTTTCCTCTCTTTTATTGTTGGGATCTCCACCATAGTTCTAGCACTCGTTCTCAATTTAATGAGAAAGGACGGTTTAATGAAAATAGTTTAATGGTAGTTGGGTCATAAAGTATTTTTAAAAGTCAACTTGTAATAACCCAGAGTCTAAAAATATATATTTTTTTTTTTTACTTCATTCTTTTATTCTCATGAATAAAATCATACTGCGTAAAAGTGTGATCGTTAGTTTCTTTGGATAAATATCAACATAAAATGAAGCATGATGAGACTTTTAACTTATATCTGAATTTTAATTTGTCAATGACGTCGTAGACTTTGAGAGGTTACCAATGGATATCTTGCTGAGCATTCGTTATTGTTTCCGTAATTTAATTTCGTCAACTAAACTTGAACTAAATACTACTTGGACTTATTATGTTATTTTGATTATATTTTGATAAAAAAAAATATTTATTAAAGTTAAACTATGATTATTGTTTTTTCCTCCAAGAAATGGCCACCTGAAACTTATATTGATTGATTTATTTAATTTTATTACTTAATGGTTGAAATGGATTTGTAGACTTGCATTCTCTGCGCTTTTCTTCTGCTCCTTCTCCGGCGATTCCATGTCTGTTATCTTCTCCACAGCCAAGATGCTGCTTCTTTCATCGGGTTCTCCACCATTTTCTCATCAGATTTTTCCATCTTCTTCTCTACCTTTAGCAACCCATTTTTAATTTCCTTTTTTTTCTTAGTCTTTCTGAGCTTATATGGGCACTGTTTTTGCCAGATACCAGACATGTGATGGGCTTCTTCTTCTCTGTTGAAGATGTTTCTCAGAGAATATGAAGATAAAATTCAAAGCTAGTGGTGTTTTGTCGGGGAAAAAAGCAATTACTTCCAACGTGCATTTAATGATTCTGGTTTTAAGATCCAACTTCAGCAATTTAGAAATTAGACGAAGATACTAAAAATCCTTGGAATCAAACTTCCTTAAGAAAAGGTAAAGGAAGGGAAACGACATTTCCAAATTAGTCGCAGGCCAAAAACTCCAGAGGGCAGATCGAATTTGACGGGAAAAAGAGAAACCACTTTAATCTCTTGAGTTGGCACTGATTTTTAGAACAAACGCCAAAGTCAAACGCAACCACCAACAGTCTTAGGAGAGGATGACCCAGCTGTATCCTTCATCCTGGGACCCAACTCCACATCATCATCACTATATAGAAATAATTTCTATGTAACTACAGTACTAACAGTTCCACTTCTCAAATCTTTCATCATCTTTCGTAATGCAAATGATTAGTAAACAGAATGACGGAAAATCATGACTGAAATTATGATAAAGAATATTGAATTCATTTGCTGAGAGAGTAGTAATTACATGTTACCTGTCAGATTTCATATTCTGTGACAGGAAAGCTGATCTCCTCCACATGTTGGTCTCTTGCACATCAAAACTCTGCGGTTTCTAAAAACTTTCCACGACCTGTGCATCCTAAGCTTTAACCTACAATTTAAGAATCAACGTTGTAAAAAATGTAGCATGCACATAATAGGATGTGCAACTTCTGATCTCAAATAAAATCATAGTCTTTAGTATAGATGTTTTATGCTAATCGATGATGCAGCAGAGCTGTATTATCTTTTGCGTAGAATGGAGCAGATAATGGATTAAACACTGATACCTAAAGTCACTCATGCTTATTTTCCTCAGTAATCAGTGTCTTGAAAAAAAAAAGGAAGAACGTACAAGGGGCATAACAGTCATATTTTCAAACATACGGAACAAACATACGGAACAGAACCCGGTTCTGATCCTAGTTTTATATGTATATCTAACCCAGATCGACAAGCATGTAATTTTAAGAAAACACGGCGTTTTTGAATAACTATTTTCTCTATGTTTATTTTCCAAACTTGTTGATCTAATTTGAAACTTGCTCAAAAGTCACCAGTAATTCATACAAGAACACGACCCATTTTCGAAATGATGAAAACGCTTTCGATCTCGAACAATTATCCTCCGTTTATAAATCAACGAGATTAACTTGATCGAAGAGTGACAATCTTCGCAGATTCTCAAGTTTTTCACAATCCTAAGGGGAATTTGAGGACTCGTGCTGATCAATCCAAATGCAATAGCAATCTTCTCACTGTGAAAGTTCAACAAACTGGTCTTCTCTCGTTCATCCACATCGATCAAAACCTGCGACGTGTTCGGCTCGTAGCCGGCTAACGCCAATTTACTTGAGATTTCTTCTAACTTTTCGTGGATTTCGTCAGCTCGAGGATGGGAAGAGTCTTCAACGAGAAACTCGTGCATTATTCCGTTGATTTCGATCCAACTGCATCCTGGGTCTTTTCGAATTTCCCTTTCCTTCATCTTCAACCTCACCGCTGCAACTCCATCCCAGTATTCTAAAGATGCATACATGTTAGACAGAGCCACATATGATCCACTATCATGAGGAGCCAAATCCATTAGTATCTCAGATACCCTTTTTCCAATTTTATCGTTTCGGTATTTCTTACAAGCCCCGAGCAAGGCTTTCCATATCACATCATCGGGTTTCATTGGCATTTTCAATATAATCTCTTCTGCCTCGTCTAAAAGTCCGGCTCGGCCTAACAAATCGACCATACATCCATAATGCTCTATTCGAGGCTCTAATTTTACGACATTTATCATATGGTTGAAGTATGATCTACCTTCCATTACAAAGCCTCCGTAGCTGCAAGCACTCAAAAGACCGATATAAGTGACATCGTTAGGTGTTATGCCATACCTTTCCATTCTTGAAAAATAAACGAAGGCGTCGACTGCTCGGCCATGCATTGCGAACCCACCAATCATGGCGTTCCAAGTTATTGGATTTTTCTTAGGCAGCCTCTCAAAAATTTGAATCGCCTCCTCAATGCTTCCGCACTTAGAATACATGTCAACCAAAGCCGAACCAAGGACATCATCAATACCAATTTTGTGTTTTTCTGCATATAAATGGACCCATTTCCCTAATTCGAGTGCACTCAGCCGGGAAATCACAGGCAAAATGCTTACGAGAGTCACATAATTTGGAGAGATTTCACCAATCTGCATCTCATGAAACAATTCTATAGCCTCTTTAAAAATGCATTTTGTGCATAGGCAGAAATCATCACATTCCATGAGACTATACTTCTTTCAGACATTTTATCAAACAGAATCTTTGCTGCCTGAAAATCACCAACTCTGATATACCCATCAACCAATACATTCCACAGAACAACATTGCCCTCCCGTCTTCTCTTATCGACATTTGTTTTATCCATATCATCAAAATTAACTAGCGTTGCAAAATAATGCATGAGCATCCTCAATAAGCCCACACATCGCGTACATTCGTCCAAGATTGCTAATCACAAATTCATCGCTATCAAATCCGAATTTCACAGCCAACCCATGAACTTGTTTCCCTTCTTGAATCTTTGAAGTTCTAGCACAAGCTTTTAACGCAGATGGAAATGTGAATCTATTAGGATCTACAAAATTATCAGAAACCAATTCACAAAGAGTAGTAATGCCTCCAACTGATCTTCCTTTTTGTTGCTTTCAGCAAGAGCCCTTATAATGGTGTTCCAAGAAAAGCAATTCGGTTCTTGGATTTGACGAAAAATTAAGCGGGCATATTGCATATTTTGATGCGCCGAGAGTGCACAAAATTTAAGTATTTCAGCTGCAGCAAGTGGGTCATGGATTTCTCCAGGTTTATCAAGTTTGCATGGACTTGACTCAACTCTCCCATGGTTTGGATCTAGCTATTTGCGGGAAAAATGTGGATGGATGCGTTGATGGAGTGATTTTCACTTTAGGCATGTATGTCATGGAACTCATTGTTGGCTTGTGAGTGCTTATCATGAATGGCTTCACTCCAAACAATGCTTATCCTCAAGACTTAGAAATGCCTTCTACAAGTACCACTGGTAGAAATTAGTACTACTTGTTGATGTTTACCTGCATAAATTGTAAAAAAAGGTTAAAACCTTGTCATTTTTTAACAATATGATGGAAAAAATACAGGTAATTAACAAAAAAATATTTTAAAATATAAGGTCATTAACAAACTCATCCTCAAACTATGTTCGTTAACAACTTCTATTAAACTATGCTTTGTTGACAAAACAACCGTATTCGTCCAATTTTATGTTAAAATGTGTTTAGTCTAAGTTACCACTCTAAGAAGAATAACAATTGCAATAACTTGGGCTGGATTCATTTCAAACGATGAAACTAAAACATAATTTCTTAGAGCTAACAACAAAATAGTATACATCACATGGTGGGTGGAAATAAATTTGTCTATCGTCATAAAATGATAACATATTGAGAAAAACGAGAAACCATGAAAGATGGTTGTCTAAATAAGAAGGGAAAATGGTGAGCCTCGGATGGCACAAGTCAGTGTGTGTTTTGACTATAATCATCAAGCAGGGGCAGGGAGAAACTCAAACCTGCTAATAACATTTTCTTTACAGAAAGTAACTTGATAGACAAAACAATCAGCTGAGATATAATCAACTATAAGGATTAAGATCTAAGGTTCCAATTGTTTCGCAACACCAGAGAGCAATATTGTATTTTGGATGCGTTAGCAAAACAAGATACACTAGAAAAGATGAAGCTACAGTAAAGGAGTAAACAAATTGGTATCATATCTTTAGTAGAAAACATTCAAAAGCCAATAAGCTGTTATAAGAGTCCTTCTGGGCCCTCTGCTCTCATTTAAACAAGATACCCTTCTCTCATGAATAAATGTTCCGACATACACACACCCAAAAACAAAGTAACACCATAAAATTAGGTAAATTCAGGAAGAGAAAACCTACTTTTAATCAGTATGCAAACCTAATAAAAAACAACAAATGCCATATGAGATGTGAATAAGAATATAAAAAAAATAGAGCTATCAAAACATATGACGACGTTAATCTTTCAAAATCCGCATCTATTACGATATCTACTAACAGATATCCATCTGCATCATTATCTGCCACGAAATGTCTACACCAAAATCAAATTAAATCTGTCCCAATGAATGAGTACAAACAGAACATTTCGCACAGACGCAACTCACAAATTAAATCTCAAAACCCACAGAAACAGAAAGAAAAATGATAAAAAAATAAAAGCAGCAAAGTAAAGGAAAAAGCAAGAGATAAAGATTAGAAGAAGAGAATATACATGAAGCAGAGTAGTGGCAAAGGTAATGTAGTTGCGAAGAGCCCCCTGGGTGATGATTCGGATCTCGTTCTCGTTTATCGGAGAATCGGGTTTTGCCGTTCGACCCTCTGATACCTATCCATAGCTTCGTCTGCAGAGAGGGAGAGAGAGAGAGAAAAGAAAAAAGTACAGTTGAGACGAGGGTAGAACGTCAGAGAAGATAAAAGCACTCGTTGATTTGTCAGTTCTGTGACGAACTAAGATCCAAATGTAAATCGTGAGTTATCATCTTAGAATGGGAACCGAACCATGAAATATAATTTAATTTAATTTCATCATAAAAATAAAAATGAATTTATTAAAATCTATAAATTTAAGAATGAGTTTGGACGAAATTTGATGAGTTCATGAATGATCAACTGAATTGTAGAAGATGATTTTTGTGTATTAAAAATCTGTAATGATTCAAATAAGAGTGAGAATCATACAGAACTAAAATCAAACCCGTGGTTCAAGTTCTAGCCGGGGTTAGAGTTGGGTTCTGCTCGCCCATACTTGTTGAGGAGAATTTTAGGTTAATGTTTGTTTTGTTAAAAAAAAAAGATTAAGTGCAAAAAAAAAATTTCAAGTATCAGAAAAGTACAAAAAAAAGCTTCAAATATAGAAAGTGCATAATAAAGCTCGACGGATACCCACTCACCCCCCGCAGAGGGTGCAACGGGTACCCGCCTATCGCGGGGGATCACACGGGTAACCGCTAACCCCCCGCGTCAGGCGGGTACCCGCGTTTGCAACAGTGTCACCCTCCTCGCGATTTTTAACCCTAAATCTGGCAGCAGCTCTGTCATCCGTCGGTGAAACATTTTCTTCCTCGCCCCCGAAGCTCGCCCAACTCCGACCACCACTACGCCCAACCCAACTCGTCCTGCTACGCCCAACTCTGACGTCCATTACGCCGACCTCGTCCAAAATCCGAGCTCCTCAAATCGTCAGAAATCCAAGCGCCCCAAATCGACGAAATCCAACTGGATTTTGTCCAAACCGACCTCAAATTCGTCAAAACTAACCCCAAATTTGTCAAAATCACGCCAAAATCGTCACATTTTTGCCGAAATCGCCACAACCGACCGATTTTCGCCCACATTTTGCATAAGTCCGAGAGTGAATTTCTAGTATCGACGGTGCTCGTTTTAAAACAATTATTCATCCGTAATTTCTGTGATTGCTTCATTGAAAAGGGATACAAACAGGTGATATATTTTATGTAACATTTTTAGGATTATTCAATTATGTGTTGGTGATCTGTTGTCTGTCTCCCAATATGGATATTGTTTTTGCAATATTGAGAATTTATGTCATGTGAAGTTCAAAATTGTAGGACAATCCATAATTTGTTTGTGGTAGTTTCTGAAGTTCAAATGTTGTTATTTGAAATTTATATTTGTTTTTGTGTGAAGTTGAAATTGACAATTTATTCAATTCATTTTTTGTCTGTTATTTTATGTAAATAATTTTCTCTAAAATTTATCTGAGGGAGGTCTTTTAAAGGAACTTTCTTGAGAAAATTGCCCAAACCGACCCGAAAATGCCCCCCAAAATTTTGTTGGTCGAAAGGTTCCCCGGACGACAAACCGAGAGGAAGAGCCGCAGCCGTCGTTGATGGAATTTCAAAATCGGGGGTGTGAGGAGCAATTCGAGCGGGATACGTCAAACCGCTCAATTATTTATGGAAAGACTGCTAACTTCAGCGGTTGGGAGTCATACGAGATCAAATAGATGTTTGACAACATCTTCTTGCACGGGGTGTACGACATGCAAGGAGATAGCTGTGACAGAGTGGTTCGCCTATTTTATGCGAACTTGGTTGTTTCAGGGAGGGCGGGGTGTGTGGAGTCGTACCTATTTGGTACGAATATTGTTGTCTCTGCCAGCGTCATCAATGAATTAATTGGATTTTACAAAGAAGACGCGGAGAAATATTATCACTCTTCCCGAGAGTGTGATTTTGCCCGGACTACAGAGGGAATTGAGTTCATCAGACAAATCCATTCAAATTCAAACATTGCAGGCTTTGTGAAGCCAATAGCGAATGCCTTGAACGTCAAGGCTCGGGTTGTTCATAACCTGATCACTCACACCCTATTGCCAAGAGATGGTCACAGAGATCTAGTCAGCTGGATGGATCTCTATATTATGCAGAAGCTATACAGCAGCAGGACGTTCGATCCAGGATTTATGATTGTAAGTCACATGCACGAGGTCAGTCGAACAAAAAACAAGAGTCTGCCGTTCGGTTCATTGATTTGGAAAATCGTAGAGCGATATCAGCTTCGTCTGCCAGAGGAGAGCATATCAGATCAAACAGATCGGGCGATGTATTTGACAGGATTCATCTTACTCGGATGGGTCTGGTTGAAGTTGACGGGTCTTGGATGCCCAAGGGAGATCCTGGAGCCTCTTCATCTCGGGATGTTCTAATGGAGGACAACACCACCACCGAGAACGCTGACGCCACTGCCACCGAGGACGCCACCGCCACCTTCACCGCACCGCCATTGCATCCCCACGAGGCTAGTATGTCGGAGCATATGCTTAACAGGCTAGATAACTATTTTGACCAGGTGAACCAGAGGTTGGACATGTGGGATCAGAGGTGGGAGATCATACAGGAGAGGCAGGATCTTATGAGATTGTCTCAACTACGGCTCGAAGATGCTTTGAAACGTTGGCGTGCAGGCGGAGGCAACGAAGGTCACGATGCCCCACCTCCACCCTTACCGTAGTTTAGCTTATGTTGTATATTTGTTTTAATGTACTCCTTATGTTTGTCATTTTTGTATAGTTTATTTTTATTCTGTAACTTAGTTTAATTTATTTGTGTATTGGATTTGTCTGTTGGAAATATTTTTGTGATTTGCATATGTACGAATTGCTTGAAGATAGCTATGAGAGAGTCATAAAACAAATGAAATTCTGCCCATTTTTTCAATTTTAATTTTATATTTTATTATAAATTAATTTTATATTTAATCTTTTCAATTTGATTAATAAATTAAGTTATGTGTTTGATAATTAAACATTGTTTATTAATTAATGTATGTATTTAATTAAACACGTTAAAGTAATTAACATGTTTTTAATTTAATTTTAATTAATTAACTAGATTAACAACTTGAAAATAGTTAACTTAATTTTAGTAACCAATTAAATTAGTCAATTAATGTAAATGTATGTAAACTTTAGTCAATTATAAAATTAAATCACGTGCTAAATGAAATAATTAATTAATGTATTAAATACTTTAATTAATTAATGAATTAACGTATTAAACACTTTAATTAATTAATTAATATATTACACACTTTAATTAACGTGTTAAACACTTTAATTAATTAATTAACTAATGTATTACACACTTTAATTAACGTGTTAAACACTTTATGTAACGACCCTGTGATGACCCCCGACTCGATCGTGGTCGGCGAGCCATCACTCCGGACATTTAAAACGTGATATTTTTTTGAACTTTTAAAACTTTACACAGAGTATAAACTTTCTCTGGAATTGAAGACTGGAAGACATATTTAAAACTGGATGACAATTAAAATCGGACTACAAAAATAAATGATAGAAGTGCAGAAGCTATGGACAACAGAAGTGCAGAAGCTGTGGACAACAAAAGTGCAGAAGCTGTGGACAACAGAAGAGCAGAAGCTGTGGACGACTGTTTTAAAGAATGCGTGGACAACTATTTTAAAGAAGGCGTGGACAACTGTTTTAAAGAAGGCGTGGACGACTGTTTTAAAGAACAGCATGGACGACTGTTCACAGAACAGAATGGACAACTGTTTTAAAGAAGGCGTGGACGACTGTTTTAAAGGGCAAAATGGATGACTGTTTTCCTTTTAAAAAAAATTCAACACTTCACCGATCAATCTGCTACCACAGCCGATCGATCGGCTACCTCTCTGTTTGACAGTTTACATCTCTTAACACAAAAAGCTTCAAACTTCAAAACCCAATTCAAAACATAAGTTTGGACATATCAGAAAAACATAACAGAAGTTCAAAAATTTAACTACATGGATAGCTTTAAAACCTGATACAATCCATGAACAACATAACCTAAAAGAAAAGACTCCAAGCAGTTCCAGAATATTTCAAAATATATATATACAACTGTTAATACAGAGGTTTTAAAACTTCAATCCCCAAAATCTATACATTACAAAAATCCCGACAGAATCCTAACAGAAACTATACAAACATGACATCCATTTTAAAGACATTACTCTTGGGTCAGAAATGTGTTTGGCTGCCGCAACCACCCCCAAAAGCTCGTGCCACCAACCACCTATTCGTCGGCCTGAGGCACAAAGTCCTCATCCACGGGATCCGTACCTACAACAGGGAGTTCAACTATGAGTTTAGAGCTCAGTAAGAACATACAATGCAGTGATGCATGTGCTATGCATGAACTTTTGAAATACATGTACATTACATAACTTTACGTTCAAGTGACAGAAGGGGTATAAGTGGGGCTTATAGAGGAACTGGCGCGGTGCACTATCGGACACATAACAGGGGTGCACTTTCAGGCACATTACAGATACAGGAATACAGAACAGAACAGGATGTCAGTCCTCATCCCACACTTAACCGTACATTACATTACAAGTTTTATCTTTCTTAACTTCAAATCTCATGCTTAAAACATTTACATGACTTTCCAGAAAACGTGTATGCATAAGCAAATACGGTGCTTAAACTTAACATATACAGGCGACAGAATAAAGCAAACATGAAACAGAGCACGTTTTACTCAAAACATAACCTACGACCTAACTACCCGAACCAAAACCTAGTATCTCCATGTTGTAGGCCTTAAGGGCCAATTTATACGCATGAACTTACCTGTTGTCTGAAATGCATCAAGCTTTGTATGCACGACCACTGTGGTTCACGAACCTCTAGCATGCATAAACGGACATCAACCCTAAACTTCAACAAATCTAGCAAATATTTAACCTAAACTTGTTAACTATCTTAGAGGGTTACCTTTGCTGGAGAAATCTGGAGAAAACAGGAAAAGAAAAAAAAGCTTAGGATCGTTGCTGGTCGCCTGGAAGAGAGAAAGCAGAGAGGAGAGAAAGAAGAGTGGAATGCATTCACGATGAGGAGAGAAAGGGAGATGTAGCATGGCTTCTTCAACAAGTTTGACACTTGGCATCCATCCATTAGCTTCCTCCCACCAACCTTAATTGGTTACCTAATTTGCCCCTCCATTAGATTCTAACTAATTTGTTAATTAGTTCATCAATTTGATTTTTCTCCGTAATTCATTTTTTTCCATTAAACTCCCCCACGAATTCCACTAAAACATTCATTGAATAAATGGCAATTTAATCCCACACAATAATTCTAGAAATTATTACATGGCCAAAAATGCCGGGTGTTACAGACCCCTTTTCCCAGTAAGATATTGTCCGCTCTAGGGATTGGGCCTGTAACACCCGGCATTTTTTTGCCTATGTAATAATTCCCCGAATATGTAAGCGGAATTTCTCCGATATTAATGCAATGATTGTTTTTAATAATATTGTCGATGTGTTTAACCGAACGAGGGTGATTCGTGAGACCGAATCGATTAACTAAATAATGTTTTAGTTAAAAACCAATGGAAGGGCAAATTAGGAAGAAATTAAGGTTGGTGGGAGAAATCAAATGGATGATTGACACTTGGCAAACTTGTGGAAGAAGACAAGTCATGTATCCCATTTCCTTCTCTTCCTCCTACGTGAGACATTTCCCTCTCTGCTCTCTTTCATTTTTCCTCTCTGCTTCTCTCTTTCGATTGAAGAAAACCAACGCAAGGAGTTCTTCCTTCTCTGATTTTCCTCCTGCTTTTTCGGTCTAAGGTAATCATCTTAGATAGAAAACGATTTTAGTTTATTTATTTGCTAGTTTCGTGAGGTTTAGGGTTAATGTCCGTTTATGCATGCTATAGGTTCGTGAACCACGGTGCTCGTGCGTTCAAGTTTGCTGCATTTCGGACCACAGGTAAGTTCATGCATCTACGTTGACCCTTAAGGCCCTACAACTCGGAGGTACTAGGTCTGGTTCGGGTAGATAGGTTTTAGGTTATGTTTTAAGTTAAACGTGTTTCCGTTATATTCTGTTTCCTGTTGTATTCATTCTGTCATCTGTGAATGTTAAGTTTAAGCATTTCACTTATTCATGCATACACGTTTCCTGTAAAATCATGCAAATATTTTCAGCACCGGTTTTGAAGTAAGTAAGATAAAATCCTGTAAAGAAAATGTATGGTTAAGTGTGGACGAGGACTGGCATCCTGTCAAGTACTCCTGTTATGTCCTGAAAGTGGCATGTACATCCTGTTGCGCCAGCTCCTTCTCCCATTTATACCTTTCCTGTCCAGTGAAACGCAATGTTAAGTAATGTAATGTTCACGTATTTCAAAAGTCCATGCATCACTGCATTGCATTTCATGTTCTTATTGAGCTCTAGGCTCATAGTTGAACTCCTGTTGTAGGTATGGATTTTCCAGATGAGGAGCTGATCCTCAAACTGACGAGTTGATGTAGTTGGGGGAGGAGCTCACGGGATGGTTGCTGCAGCCAGACAAATCCTGTCCCGAGGTTTAAGTATTTAAAGTAAAGTCTATGTCTGTAAACCCTACTGGAATTCTGTGTTTGGTTTTAAACTATAGGATTCTGTATTTTTGGTTGTTGAAAACTCTGTAGGAAATTCTGTTGGATATAGATAATGTAAGGTATTCTGTTGGTTAAGCTTTCTCTTGTTAAAACCTCTGTATTCGACAGTTGAACTATGTTTTGAAGTATTCTGGAATTCGTTTGGAATATTTTCTGTTAGTCTGTGCATGGACAGCTTCTGGTTTTAGAGCTATCCATGTAGTGTGATTTTCTTAAGTTTCTGTCATGTTAGAGCCATCCATGTAATTTGTTTTTCCTTAAAATTCCGTCGTGTTTTTCCCGATATGTTCAAAAATCATGTTTTGAATCGTTTTCTGAAGTTTGAAGTTTTCATACATTCTGTTTCCACAACTTTTGTTTTTATGTAATCATGTTAAAAGTTGCCAGTTTTGTCTTTTACATTTTTAGTCATCCGGTCACTGTTCACATTTTTAACAAATCCGGTCACTGTTCACAATTTTAGTCATCCGGTCACTGTTCACAAATTTCATCTTCCGGTCACTGTTCACATTTTTCATCTTCCGGTTACTGTTCACAAATTTCATCTTCCGGTCACTGTTCACAAATTTCATCTTCCGGTCACTGTTCACATTTTTCATCTTCCGGTCACTGTTCACAAATTTCATCTTCCGGTCACTGTTCACAAATTTCATCTTCCGGTCACTGTTCACAAATTTCATCTTCCGGTTACTGTTCACACTTTGCATCTTCCGGTCACTGTTCACGTTTTTATTCATTTCCAGTTTATGTTTATTTATTTTACTTTGATTTTATTTTATGTTATCCATTTTAAATGTCCATGAGTTTTAAAAAAGTCGAAAAAAAAAAATAGTTGTCCCCGTTTTCTGCAAATGTCCCGGAGTGACGGCTCGGTTCTTGGATCCCGATCGGGTCCGGTTTTCGGGTCGTCACAGGGCCGTAGCCTAATATCCTCCCCTCACGGCTTTGTTTGGCGAGAACTTCCCAGTCGGTCACCCAATCTGGTACTACTCTCGCCGAAGCACTTTTAACTTCGGAGTTCTTATGGGATCCGTCGTCAATTGTGCTCCAAAACGTGTCTTACTATCTTGGGAGGGATCTCTTACATACGTTTTATTTCCACATACATCCCCAAGCGATGTGGGATTGTGACGACCCCCACATTACGACCGACCCCTTTCACCGGCCTTTTTCCCGCGCTGACGCACTGCCATCTGGGTCCAGATCCAGTATACATGCCAGTCGTGCACATATGGATCATCACAATCACCCCCTCCCCCCTCGGGGACCCAACGTCCTCGTTGGCCACATTTTCGGTTGGGTACAGGCTCTGATACCATTTGTAACGACCCCTTTTCCCAGTAAGATTTTGTCCGCTCTGGGGATTGGGCCGTAGCCCAATATCCTCCCCTCACAGCTTTGTTTGGCGATGACTTCCCAGTCGGTCACCCAACTTGGTACTACTCTCTCCGAAGCACTTTTAACTTCGAAGTTCTTATGGGATCCGTCGTCAATTGCGCTCCAAAACGCGTCTTACTATCTTGGGAGGGATCTCTTACATATGTTTCATTTCCACATACATCCCCAAGCGATGTGGGATTGTGACGACCCCCACATTACGACCTACCCCCTTCACCGTCCTTTTTCCTGCGCAGACGCACTGTCATCTGAGTCCGGATCCGGATCCAGTATACGGGCCAATCGTGCACATATGGGTTATCACACTTTAATTAATTAATTAATGTAAACTTTAATTAATGAATTAGATTAAATGTGTTAAACACTTTGATTAATGAATTAATATTAAATTGTTTCATTATTTAATTATAAAATTAAATCACGTGTTAAATGAAATAATTAATTAAACAACATCATGTATTTATTTAATTCACCAATTTCAAACATTATACTCAACAATTTCTACTTCGGCCTCGCGTCGCAGATTCTTGCGTCCCCTCAAATTCATTGAAACCCATAAACGTGTCTGCTGAAGCAGCGTCAGAAGTGGATCCCCGGTGAGGACAAGTACGAATGTTATGCCCTTGCTGCCGACATATGCCACACGTCATCTTCGAGTTCTTCTTACTAATTTTTGAACTCGATGGTTCGTCGACATCCCACACTCTTATTTTTTTCGGCTTACCAGGTTGGCTATGTCTTGTAGGCGGCATGAGTGCCGTCATAGCCGGCCACATTTGTGGGCCGTTCATGGGTTGAATAAAATGTGAATTCATCTGCATATAAGTCACCCGGTGATATTAGGGATGCACGTACCTTTCCAGTTCCACTCTCATTTTATTAATGTAGGGAATGGAGTGGACACAAGGGATTCCGGTCAGCTCCCATATAGTGCACTCGCACACACCCATATTCATGTCGACCTTGTATTGTTCGTAACCGTTGCTACCTCAAATCGTGCTTCTCCTGTTAACTAAGCACTCCAGTTTCGAGCTGAAATTTGTATATCCTCAAGCTTTTTCTTTATCCGAGGACATAGAATGTCTATTGATTAGGCCATCTTCTCAAACTTTTTGACAATACGAGTCATCAAATCCTTTCGTATTGTCTCGAACATGGTGATAATCGGTTTGTCTCTGGCAGGCAATAGAATTGCATTGAAAAACCCTTCCATCTTTTACGTGAGAACCAGAGAGGAAAATAAAAGAGAGAGAAACGAAAAAAGTGAGAGAAAGAGAGGGATTTGGAAATTTCTCCTGAAGAGAAAGTTGTTCGTCTAGGGGAGGCAGTTCTTTTGGTCAAAGAATCGATTCAAGAGGTGGGATTTCGTGGTTGAGTCGGTCACCAATAAGTGCCACTTTTCACTCGGTTAAAATGGAGCAACTTTTCACTCGGTTAAAATGGAGCAACTTGAAGCTTTGCAGGCAAACACTGCCTTTAACTCTGTACTTGTAAAAAAAGAGTTGAGTACCAAGTCTAGGCATGATTTGACGTCCCATGAAATTTCAGCTACTCTTCAAATGTCATTGGATCCAGCAAAGCTTGTTTTGGATGTGTTTCAAGGGTATTTTTCTCAACAGTGGAAGAAGGAAGAAAGTGATATTGAAGAATGTGTCGCGAGGAGTTACATGCTGGAGCAATTGGCCAAAATATCACCTAATATTGACCCTCAGGTAAAAAAGGATGCGATGGAACTGGCAATTGAGTGGAATGTGAAGATTACAAGACAACATGAGGATTCATTAGTGAGTTTCTTGCGATTTCTGGCTACGTATGGATTGATTTCTTCATTCAAGAAAGAAGAAATTTTGAAGTTTTTTTAGGTTGTAGTGCTGCATAAACAGGCTCCAGATTTATTGTAAATTAAACTGATGACGTGTGATTTTAATTCTCCTCTATTTTACCCAGAGTTTTGTAAAGTTTTTGATTTAGTATAAATTTCTTTGCTCTTCATGTCATTTTTCTCTTTATTTTCGTACATATTTTTGCCTACAAATATAGAGCTTCAAGTCATTTATTTTGAAGGCGACGCTTCTGGAGCTCATAGAAGACGATGCTCCGAGCTATGGCATCAGCGGAGTTGATGTTTTTTGCCATCTCCCCCACTAGTTACCAACAAGAAAATATAAACCAGAGATGTAAAAAATTGTATGAGATCTGTTATTGAATATCTCCACTAATCTCTCAAGCGAAATGACAGTGAGATCTGTTATTGAATATCTCCTCCAACTTTATTTTTGCAAAAAATTGCAAAGGGAGTCCAGTACGGCCGGTCCGGCCGTACTCGATCTTTGAGGACGGCCTCCCCACTTCCCCTGCGAGGTTGAAATTGCGGATTTTCAATAGTTTAATGTTTTTCTCGATGAACAGTGTATTTTAAGGGTTTTTTTAAAACCAACCCATACTTTAGGGTTTTTTTTTAAAAAACCCTAAAATTTATTATAATTTTAATTAATTATTTTAGAGTTAAATTATAATAAATCGTGCAAGTGTTAGAAAATCACGAAAATTTTTGGATTACCTTTTTATGATTTGTTCTACATATGGTAAAAATTTAGTTTATTATAAAGTACAGCAACTTTACATACAACAACTAAGCAGACTACACAGGAGGGGCATCATCGTCAGAGTCCATGTCGTTTTTCGCCATCCAAGTCGCCCACCTCTCGCATATCTCTTTATAAGACTCGTTGAGATAATGCTGAGCAGAGACCAGTTGTTGCATCTCTCGTTGCTGGCTTTGTTGTGATTCCAGCAATTGCTGCAGCTGCTGCTGGTGTGTTTGCTGCATCTCATATATTTGCCGCTGTTGCTGGTACTGTTGGTGGTGGTGCATTCGATGCATCTCATTTATCTGCTGCTGTTGCTGGTACTGTTGCTGGTGCATATCATTCAACTGCTGTTGATGCGTCTCTTGCATCTGATATAGCTGTTGTAGATACTGCCTTGTATCCCAGCCGCTTCTCTCATCCTCTTGGGGGGCGTTTGGTGGCGATGTAGTCTCATCCATCGGCACTGCCCGAGAGGTGGATGCTCCCTGATTTCTTCTCAGCACCCACTCGCCATCGACTTCGACGATCCCCATCCGTATCAACTGGGTCGTGTCAAATACGTCGGTCGATCTACGAGGGATTATCTGCTCTCCAACCGGTATGTGAATACCAGCTCGCATGATGAGCTTCATAATCAATGCCCCATATGAGAGATTAGTGGTGGGTGCCCTCCCGATCTCACGCATGTGATTTAAAATCAAGAAACCGGGGTCAAAAATCTTCCCGTTGCATAGCTTCTCCATGACATAGAGGTCCATGCAAGTGACGTGATTTCGATGACCCTCTCGCGGCAGAAGAGTGTGGGCGAGCATGTTTCAGAGAACCCGACCTTTAACATTCAGCTCGTGCGCTCTTGGCTTCACGAACACCCCAATATTGGGGTTGCAGTTAGGGGTGAGCAAAAACCGGATTGGACCGAAGAACCAGACTGGAACCGAACAATTGGTCCAGTTCTGGTCTATTTTGCAATCAAATAATAAAAATTTGGTTTTTTTTAAGTAGAACCGAAAAATCCGGTTCAGTTTTTGGATTTACTGATGCAAAACCGAATTAATCCCAGAACCGGATTTATTACCCGAAGCCCTAAGGCTCTGCTCCTGCCTCTCAGTCTCACACTCTCACTTCGCTCGCTCACTGCTCAGATCGCCGCTCCCAAGCTCTTCAGAAATCAGATCGCTCGACTCTGTCTCTCGCTGCTCGCGTAGTCGCAGTTCGCCGTCGCCGTCGCCGTCGCCGACGCCGACGCCGACGCCGACGCCGACGCCGAACCACCCAGTCTCTGTTTTGGATAATAAGTTAGAGGTAAGATTTCTCTGGTTTAGAGAACTCGAGAGACAGGAGAGAGCTTTGAAGTTTTGGTGTGATTCTTCCCATCCCCGAGGCCCGAGCACCTAATTTTAAAATTTTTCAGAATGTTTTTCTGTTTGTTTCTTCTCTAGTTCTGTGTTGTTATTCTGTTCTGTTGTCTGGTTTCTGCTTACGATTTCTGTTTGCTGTTCTTGTTAGTGTTGCTTTTATTTTTAAATCGTGAGGATCAGCTGATGTGTGTTTAATTTTTCTAATTGTTCTTTGTTTTTGTTTTTGGTCATTGCTGTTCTGTTTTGTAGTCACATGCCCATTTGTGTTTCACCCATCAGCATGTTTGTTTAGTGTTCTCTGTTTAGTCATTTGAGTCAGCATCTTTTGTTGTTTGTTGTCTCTGCTATGCTTTTTTTCTGTTTCTGAACTGTAGTGTCTTGTTGTCTAGCATGTGATAGAATGTGTTATGCTTCAATTCAGAATGTTTGTTAAACATGTTTTTGTTTCTCAAATTTGGATTTTAAATTTGGATTTTAGCTTCTCTTTGTTATTTGAGATGCCTTTCATTCTTGAGAGTTCATTTTCTGTTTTTAGATTTTGTTATGATTATCCAAAAGTTAAGAATTTGAATTTTTATGAGGGCTTGCTTGCATTGATGGGGAGCTGAATGACGATGATGTTGCTGCTTTGTTGAAGTTACGTGTTATGCTTTGCTTACCTCAACAGACTGTTGAAGCAGCCCACGCAGATGTCGGTGGCAGCTTGTTTGAAAAGGTATCAAGTGTTCAACATAAATTACTTTAAAGTGAAAGCATTATAAAATCTAACGGAAGTATGGTCTGAGTATGTAACACTCATTGGTTGGTGTTGTTATCAGAAAACTCTCTTTGAGGACTTACCTTTTGGCACAATCTTATTTGAGCAGTTTTATGTTTTACATCTCAAGAGGAATGTTCATGGTTTATTTTTCAGATTTAAAAACAAAAAAGAATAAGTATTTTTTGTTTTAAAAAAAGTGGGAAAACCGGAACCGGAACCGAAATTCGGATCCGGTTCTAGTCCTGTCCTTAAAAAAATAAAAACAGTCCTGGTCCTAAAAAATAAAAACCGAATTTTATTATTTCAGTTCCAATATTCCTTAAAACCGGACCGGACCGATTTTTGCTCACCCCTAGTTGCAGTGAATTTGGGGAAGGAACTCTACTCTCTCGGGCAATGTAAAAAATGGGCAGTCTCGGGAAGCATGGTAATATCGCTCCGCCCCTTCTATGTTAAATCCCAGGACGTCATTCACCTGCTCTGCCCGTATCATAAAATCAAACCCAAGAATGTACGCCCTGAAACCTGTT
Organism: Begonia masoniana; assembly: GCA_022432975.1. Classification (NCBI taxonomy): domain Eukaryota; kingdom Viridiplantae; phylum Streptophyta; class Magnoliopsida; order Cucurbitales; family Begoniaceae; genus Begonia; species Begonia masoniana. Next base: position 15,469,624 of record CM039516.1, read on the forward strand.
AAAACGCCATCGGTCCCGATCGTTCTCAGGTTGGCGTAGAATAAGCGAACTATTCTCTCGCATGTCTCGCCTGCCAATGCATTAATCCCGTTTAGGCCGATGTTCTCCAACATCTGTTTAATGCCCAACGACTCCCAACCGCTAAAGTCTACATGCATGCAATAGTTTAGTGAGCGTTTTCGCAGATCTTGCTCAAATTTTCTTTTGCAATCTTGAGACAAAAATTCCATGGTAAGATCCTATCAAAAAAAGTATTAGTAAAAAATTACCGATAATTGAAAAAAAGTATTACAAATATTTAATATTTAAATAAATAAACATTAGAAATATTTAAAAGTATTAAGAAAGTATTAGAATTATTCGAAATTATTTAAATAAATAATCCTAAATTAAAATAATTATACTTTAATGACATAAACAATAAATATATATATATATAAATAATAAAAACATAATGCATACCGTTTGACATATGTGATATAAATAATAAAAATATTCAAATTAATAATTAAAAAAATAATACCTATTACCTGGAAGTGGAGAAAAATAAAATTGGAAGGGAAGGGAAATATTAGTGGGATTGAGACAAAAATTCCCTGGTAAGATCCTGTCAAAAAAAATATTAGTAAAAAATTATCGAAAATTGAAAAAAAGTATTACAAATATTTAATATTTAAATAAATAAACATTAGAAATATTTAAAAGTATTTAAATTGTTCGAAATTATTTAAATAAATAATCCTAAATTAAAATAATTATATTTTAATGACATAAACAATAAATATATATATATATATATATAAATAATAAAAATATAATGCATACTGTTTGACAAATGTGATATAAATAATAAAAATATTCAAATTCATAATTAAAAAAATAATACCTAAAAGTGGAGAAAAATAAAATTGGAAGGTAAGGGAAATATTAGTGGGATTAAGAAAGGGAAAGGATGGTGAGTAATAAGATTGAAAATGGGAGAGGGGGAGGAGTGCGATTTAAAATGCGAGGGGCAAGATTTATATAGGGAGGTCGAGTACGGCCAGTCCAGCTGGACCGGCCGTACTCGGCCTGCTAGAGGACGAGGGAGAGTACGCGGCCCGTGACTTCAGTCACGGGTATTTGCCTGCCGAGTACGGCCGGTCCAAATGGACCGGCCGTACTCGGCACTAGAGGACAAAAAACCCGTGACTGAAGTCACGGGTTTTATCGGTGAGAGTACGGCCGGTCCATTTGGACCGGCCATACTCGGAACTAGCGGACAAAAACCCGTGACTTTTGTCACGGGTTTTAACGGTGCGAGTACGGCCGGTCCATTCGAACCGGCCGTACTCGGCACTACAGGACAAAACCCGTGACAAAAGTCACGGGTTTTGCCTATAGGAGGACGGCTGGTCCTCCTATGGGCCGTACTCGGTCTCTAAAATTTGCAAAATTTTACAAATCGAGTCGAGTACGTACTCCTCACCCCCCTGCCAGGTTTAAGTCGAATGTTTTCAATAGTTGGAGGTGTTTTTCGATGAACAGTAATTTTTAGGGGTTTTTTTACTGTTGACCGTTAGTTCAGGGTTTTTTTTAAAAAAAACCCTAAATTGAGCTTGTCGTTCTTAATTGCTCTTCTTTTTACATTGTTTTTTTATAATTTAGTTTTGAGATTTCTTCTACTATATATCATATTGATCAGACATCTATAGATTAAAATCTATTAGTTTTTAGATAGATTTCTTAGTAGTGTTTCAATGTTTACCTGCCAAGAATTGATATTCGTGTCAACTTAGCATGAGTTGAATTCAAATTTTAATTTTACAGAGTTTTCATGTTTATTGGGCTGTGTGAGGCTTCCTTTTCTCTTGATGATGTAGTGATGTAACAAGTTTCCTAATTTGGTGGCTAACTAAATTTGTCAGTTGTTTCCAAAACAAAATTGTTCCATCATGCTAGAGAAACAAATCAACGAAATATTTCTTAAAATGAATGAAGAGTAAACTGGGGTGATTCATGTCCTCCATAAACCGTTGCCAAGAATTGGACGGTCTAACCACAAAATTTCGGAAACTTCTTTTTTTAGATGTGGCAGTAATTTTCATTCAACCTCATCTTTCTCTTCAAAGTTACTAACATCCATAATGTTTTACCTATTCAGGAACCCGAGTGCAAGGGATATTGTTTTCTACTAGCATCGGACATTTCAAATATACCCTTGATGTAGAAAAAAATTATTATGTGTCAAATATTTTTGTCAACGAAGTCAAATTGGAGTTTCATATTGGAAATTACCCATATCAATGACAAATAAATACTCGTACACTTGTCGAAGAGGTCCCTATTTCTGAAATTGTGTTTACTCCAGAAACATTTACGTTCAATCCTTTTGATCAATTGCAAACCTATATTGGGACACAACATTAAATTGGTGAGGTCTGTTTTCCATATTTGTCTTTATCATGCACTGTTACATCTTTTCATTCTTACAACTTGTTAATCTTACATTTTGTTGGATTTTTTCCTCCTAGTTGGAAAGGCCCAATTTAATGTGGCCTTGATTTTAGGCCCATGTCTTGAATGACATGTTTAGACCCTCTAGTAACATCTAGGGTTTAGGTGTGGATTAATTTACATCACAAGAGAGAAGATAGAAGAGAGAAAACTATTTCCATTTTCAGATTTTACTGTAGCAGCTGGAGAAGAAGAATCGCGTGTGCTGGAGTTTTCTCAGTTAGATCGGCTTGAAATTTTGACAGCTTGTTCGTGATATCTGGGGCTACATTCTGAACAGTGGAGATCGGTTTTTGAGACTTCTAAGTCTGTCTGATAGAGAAAAACAGAACTGCAATTTTTGGGTAACCATTTTCTTTTTTCTCTTGTTTGGTGTTCTTGTGCCTTGTTGATTGCCAAGATTGTTACATTATCTTGATGAAAGTGTTGTATGCCTCTAGAATGATGATCTAGAGAGAACCTTGATTGTATCCATATTGATTATATTGGATTGTTAAGCGGCCTATACGGGTCCCGTGGTTTTTACTCTCGTCTTGAGAGGTTTTCCACGCTAAAATGTGTCTTGCATTGTGGATGTGATCTTATTGTTAGTTGTTCAATTATTCTTATACTTGGTTAATTGGGAAAGATTTTTTATACGAACTTCCGTTGTGACGAACACTTTCCCATCAAAGTGATATCAGAGCAAGGTTTTGATTTGGGTATAAGGATGGAGACTAACACATCTAGAATGGTGAGCTTGAATGGATCTAATTACAATATTTGGAATGCTAAAATGGAGGACTTGCTCTATGTTAAAGGTTTTCATTTGCCAGTGTTCTCTACGGACAAACCCGAGGACAAAAGCGATGATGAGTGGAATTTGATGCATAGACAAGTATGTGGTTACATTCGTCAATGGGTTGATGACAACGTTTTGAATCATGTGATATCGATTTCTCATGCTCGTACTCTTTGGTCCAAACTTGAAGAATTGTATGAGAGGAAGACGGGAAATAATAAGTTATTTTTGATCAAGCAAATGATGTCCTTAAGGTATCAAGGTGGTCTTCCGATTACCGACCATTTGAATACTTTTCAAGGAATCATTAATCAATTGGCCGCAATGAAACTTGCATTTGATGACGAGATACAAGGTTTATAGCTCCTTGGTACTTTGCCTAACTCATGGGAAACTTTTCGAACGACGTTGTCGAATTCAACTCCGAATGGTGTTATCTCGATGGATTTAGTCAAGAGCAGTGTGTTGAATGAAGAGATGAGACGAAAGGCACAAGGTTCTTCTTCGCAATCTGAGGTGCTGGTTACAGAATCGAGGGGGAGGAGTCAATGTCGTGATTCGAGTGATCGTAGCACATCACGTGGGTCTTCCAATAGGTGGGCAAACATTGAGTGTCTTTATTGTGGTTTGAAGGGTCATATAAAGAAACATTGTCGAAAGTTGAAAAAGGAGAACAAGAAGACAAACAACAACACCGCCACCACCGCCAATAACAAAGAAGGTAAAAATCATGATGATGTTGCTATTGTAGATGATTTTCTTATTGTTTGTGATAATGATGTTGAGAATGTTAATGTATCTTGTGATGAGATGGATTGGATCGTGGATAGTGGTGCTTCTACTCATGCTACCTCACGACGAGATCTTTTCTCAACATATGAGGTCGGTGATTTTGGTGTTGTTCATATGGGCAATAGTGGTCAAGCTAAAGTAGTCGGAATAGGTGACGTTTGTGTTGAGACAACTAATGGCACTACTCTTGTTCTCAAAGGTGTTAAGCATATTCTCGATATTCGCTTCAATTTTTTGTCAGTTGGAAGGTTGGATGATGAAGGCTTTTGCAATTCTTTTTCGAGTGATGAATGGAAGCTTAAAAAGGGATTGAGGGTTGTTGCAAAAGGCAAGCGGCGTTCGAATTTATATGTCGTCCGGTTTGGGATATCCAAGTGTTGCATCAACACTTGTGAAAATGATACTTCTTCTGAGTTGTGGCACAAGCGTTTGGCTCATATAAGTGAGAAAGGATTGGCTATGTTGGCTAAGAAGAATGTGTTATGTGGGGTTTCAAATGTGCACTTAAAGAGGTGTTCACATTGTTTGGCCGGAAAACAAAGACGGGTGTCGTTTAGATCATCCGAATCGAAAATAAAGTCAGAGTTACTAGACTTGGTACATTCCGATCTGTGTGGGCCGATGAAGTCAAGATCACTTGGTGGTGCGTACTACTTTGTAACCTTTATCGATGATCATTCTCGAAAAGTTTGGGCCTATACATTAAAGACGAAAGATCAAGTGCTAGATACCTTTAAAGTGTTTCAAGTTTCGGTCGAGAGGGAAATCGGGAAAAAGTTGAAGTGTATTCGAACAGATAACGGGGTTGAGTACATTGGACCTTTTGATGAGTATTGTCAAGAACAAGGTATTCGTCATCAAAAGTCGCCTCTGAAAACAACGCAATTGAATGGGTTGGCCGAAAGAATGAATAGGACATTGGTGGAAAAGGTGAGGTGTTTGCTTTCACAAGCAAAATTGTCGAGATATTTTTGGGGTGAAGCATTGAGTACGGTGGTACATGTGTTAAACCTCACACCATGTGTTCCCTTGAATTTTGATGTGCCAAACCGTGTTTGGAGTGGTAAAGATGTCTCTTATGATCATCTACGGCTATTTGGGTGTATGGCTTACGTGCATGTTCCCAAAGATGAGAGGTCAAAGTTGGATGACAAGACCAAGAAGTGTGTGTTTGTTGGCTATGGTCTTGATGAGTTTGGATATTGATTCTTTGATCTGATTAATAGGAAGCTTGTTCTAGTCGAGATGTTGTATTCATGGAGGATTATACCATTGAAGGTATCGACAAGGTGGACAAGGTTGATTCTACTCAAGCAAATGAAGAGATGGTTGACATGGATCCTATTTCAATTGCTCCTACCCCGATAATCACTGACTATGTCCCAATTGAGAATCAAGGTATGGATTTACATATGGGTAATCCTTTAAATACTAATGATTTTGTTGATGTTGATGTTGATTCTAGCATTCAAGCTAATGTTGAAAATGCCAATGAGCAAGAAAATGAAAATGTTGAAGAATTCATTTCTTCTAATGAACCAAGGCGGCCTACTCATGAGAGACGTCCTTCGGTTAGGTACCCGTCACATGAGTATGTATTTCTCACCAATGGAGGAGAACCTGAGAGCATTCAAGAAGTATTGGAAGATGAAAACAAAAAGGAATGGATGGATGCCATGGAGTATGAGATGCAATCCCTTCGTGAGAATAACACTTTCGAGCTAATAAAGTTGCCTAAAAGCAAGAAGGCTTTGAAAAATAGATGGGTGTATCGAGTGAAGCAAGATGAACATACTTCACAACCTCGATACAAAGCTCGGTTGGTTGTTAGAGGCTTCTCGCAAAGAAAAGGTATTGATTTTGGAGAGATTTTTGCTCCCGTAGTCAAAATGCAATCCATTCGTGTTGTTCTTGGTTTAGCCGCTAGTCTTAACCTAGAGGTTGAACAAATGGATGTGAAGACGGCTTTTCTTCACGGGGACTTACAAGAAGAGATATACATGGAGCAACCGGAGGGTTTCCAAGAAAAGATGAAAGAAGGCTATGTTTGCAAATTGGTAAAGAGCCTTTACGGTTTGAAACAAGCGCCACGACAATGGTATCGCAAGTTTAGTTCGGTAATGCTTGAACATGGGTACAAGATGAACAAAACCGATCATTGTGTGTTTGTGCGAAAATTCTCTGATGGTGATTTTATTATTCTTTTGCTCTATGTCGATGATATGTTGATTGTTGGAAGGAACATTTCAAAAATCAATGAGCTAAAAGGGACTTTGAGTGAGTCGTTTGCTATGAAAGATTTGGGACCAGCGCGTCAAATCCTTGGGATTTAAGTCATCCGTGATCGAGATGCCAAGAAATTGCATTTGTCGCAAGAAAAGTACATTGAGAAAGTTCTTCGACGCTTCAACATGGATAAAGCTAAAGCAGTGAGTGTTCCTCTTACTTCCCACTTTAAGCTTAGTCATAATCATTGTCCTTCTATCGATGATGAGAAGTTGTCTATGAAGAATGTTCTGTATTCTTCGGCGGTTGGTAGTTTGATGTACGCTATGGTTTGCACAAGACCTGATATAGCGCACTCCATTGGAATGGTGAGTAGATATCTTTCAAATCCGGGAAGATATCATTGGGAGGCCGTGAAGTGGATTATGAGATATCTCCGGGGAACGACGAATCTTAGATTAACTTTGGGATGTGAGAAGCCTATGTTGGTTAGGTTTACAGATTCAGATTTAGTCGGAAGCTTGGATGATCGAAAATCTACTTCGGGGCATATGGTGACTTATGCCGGGAGAGCCGTGGCATGGCAATCTAAATTGCAAAAGTGTGTTGCACTTTCTACTACCGAAGCCGAGCTTATAGCCGCCGTGGAGGCAACAAAAGAATTGTTGTGGTTGAAAAAGTTCACGATGGAACTTGAGTTGAAGCAACCAAGGTATGTCTTATTTTGTGATAATCAAAGTGCAATTCATCTTGCGAAAAATTCTTCATTTCACTCGAAGTCAAAGCACATTGAAATTCGTTATCAGGATTCGTGACATTTTGAACGATAAGATGTTGGAACTTGAAAAGATTCACACAGATGATAATGGTTCAGATATGTTGACAAAGGTATTGTCCCGGAATAAGTTTGAGTTTTGTCGCTCGGTTGCCAGGTTGACAACGCCTTCCAACTAGTCGGTCGGGGGAGTTTGTTGGGTTTTTTCCTCCTAGTTGGAAGGGCCCAATTTGATGTGGCCTTGATTTTAGGTCCATGTCTTGAATGACATGTTTAGAACCTCTAGTGACATCTAGGGTTTGGGTGTGGATTAATTTACATCACAAGAGAGAAGATAGAAGAGAGAAAACTATTTCCATTTTCGGATTTTACTGTAGCAGCTGGAGAAGAAACGCGTTTGCTAAAGTTTGCACCGTTAGATCGGCTTGCAATTTTGACAGCTTGTTTATGATATTTGGGGCTACATTCTGAACGGTGGAGATCGGTTTTTGAGGCTTCTAAGTCTGTCCGACCGAGAAAAACAGAACTGCGATTTTTGGGTAGCCATTTTCTTTTTTATCTTGTTTGGTGTTCTTGTGCCTTGTTGATTGCCAAGATTGTTACATTATCTTGATGAAAGTGTTGTATGCCTCTAGAATGATGATCTAGAGAGAACCTTGATTGTATCCATATTGATTATATTGGATTGTTAAGCGGCCTATACGGGTCCTGTGGTTTTTACTCTTGTCTTTAGAGGTTTTCCACGCTAAAATGTGTCTTGCATTGTGGATGTGATCTTATTGTTAGTTGTTCAATTATTCTTATACTTGGTTAATTGGGAAAGGTTTTTGATACGAACTTCCGTTGTGACGAACACTTTCCCATCACATTTCTCTACTCGTCTATGCAAATACAGATTTTTGGGGTGGTGGTTGCCATATACTCAATCAATACTGTCTATACAAGGGCGAGACCTTGCAAGTAAGAGAAATTCTACTTTTTGATTCAAAGTACGCATGCCTTTTTAATCGTTGTGACTTTTCTTCATTGTAGAATACTATTAACTTTTCTTATTCTTGTAGTCTGGCTTCCATTCGACTCTCTATGTGGGGAAAGTTTGTTTCCAGTTAATGCGAGACAATATATTCAATAATTGACAGTCGACTAGTCACGATAGAAATGGATTTGATCATCTCAACCTTCCGTGGTACTTTATTTCAAGCTATTTCATTTTTTTTTCTCTTCTAAATTTTGATGTTTTCTTTCACTGTATAAGAGCCTTACTTTCAACTACAACAAATAATTCTATTATAATAAACTTTACAATTTTGGCTTTTGAGGTGCTTAAAAAATGGCTTCATTTTTGTCATTACTTATTTTGTTTTGTTTTAACTTCATCACTAAAAATCTTCCTCTTTTGCCAGGTGATGTGTCTAAGCCCTGCAAATCCAAGAATATGGCAATCAAAGTGAGGGATTGGTGCTTCTCGGCTCAATCTGATAAGCACCCCAATGCAGTATACACAACTCTTTCAAATAAGCTCCAAATAATACAAAATTTTAAAGAGAACTTATCTGATGAATGATGATTAAGCCCTGAAAATTTCACATAAAAATATGAAGAAACAAAATAGATATACAGAAAAACCCGTGGCTGGTCCGATAAACAACCTAGAGCACTTTTGGTTAATGTTACTTTCCAAGGAGAGTAACAACAGCACTTGGGCAATGGTTACCACCTTTTCTACTGTTTTCCAACCCTAGAGGGTTTGGAGAGAAAAGATATTAATAAGTACTTACAAGCAACCAAAAGCTTGAAGTAATAGAGGCCACTCCACTTGACAAAGATCTGCCGAGACACTTACCTTGGAAGCCAAATGCTCCTTTGGTTCTTCAGAGGAACAAGCTGATTTTGATTGATTATCAAAAACTGAGTACAAAGTTCTAAAAATGAGGATTAAATATGACCTAAGGTGGTGTAGGGTTTTGGCTTGAAAATACAAGGTAATTTGATGATGGATGATCTCGGTCGTGCGCGGGCGCGCGCGCACGCACGCTTCTCCGATCCTCAGCCGTGAGATGATGTCTTTGTAAGGCAACTTTTCTTGAGTCCATGTGGGGATGATGAGCTGTGGAAATTCAATTTTGCAAGGTACATAGGCGTGCTCATCTTCAATTGTGGACCGGGCCTTCAAATGGCCGTATCCGCATGAATTGTGCACGTCATCTCCTCTCGATGTGGTCTGGCCTTCTGATGCGAACCTAAGTGATTGATGCTTGGTCCATCCAAGTTAGAGGGCGTGTATGTGTGTGCTCTTTTAATTGATACGGTTTGGGCCTTCCTTTATGCGCCCCTTCCACGAGTGTGGTTTGGTTGTCTAGCCGCGCGCGCTCTTTCCATGCATTTGAGTGCCTTAGGCTTTAACCACCCAAACAAACCTAAATGCCTATTATGCATGCATGTAATTAAAAGACTAATATTTTGCGAAAAATAACAAGAGGACCAATGTTTGCCAAAAACAATAAAAGTAAATTAGATACATCAATTTGTCTATGGGAAGACAAATTCTCTCTTGATTGTTCAATGATCCGGTAAGCGGTTTCCATGATAGCATATGCGTCGGCTTGTCCATGTCTTGAGCATTTGGATCCCACTCCAAACCACCAAATAGGCCTTTACTTGCAAAAATAGCGAACATGTTAGTTAAAAGGTTAATTGGTGATTGTGTCTTGTTTTTGGATCGAGTTAGAGGTCTTTAAGGCACATCACCAAGTCTCTGGAAAACTCAAACCAAATTGATGAACTTTTACATTCTTCTTTTGATGTCCCATTGATTAGCTCATCATTTTAGTTCATCCCTTTAAAAGAAGAAATAATCAACACAGTTGACCTTCTTGAGATCGCTTATACTATATGTTATGAACCTCATCGTTTATTTCCTTTGCGTTGTTTTTCTCATTTTACTATATCTTATTTTGAGTCTCTTATCTTTTGCAATTAAGTTGGTCGTATATGAGTTTGTGTTAATGTCTCGCTTGGGAATATGACCCAACAATTTTACTACTTCTCATGTTACAAGTGTCTTAAATCAACCTGTCATCGTGTAACTAACTCTTCATTTGTGATAACTGCAACACAAATGATGCACGTGTTGCACACATCTTATATTTGTTCAAATTTAATGTCTCTTCATAGATGTTCTGTTGAGGTTGATTTGACGGACCATACCGGTGTCATCAATGCAATGTTATTTGGTGTTGAAGCTGAAAAAATATTGTCCCTTTAAATTGACGATTTGGTCGCCATGACGAGTGAGGTAATAGTTCTTGTGCATCTCTATTATTTTCAATTCCCTTTATTATTTTAAACTTTATTTATCACATTTTCTTGCCGCACAATTAATCTGTTGATACTTTCTCAAAAGTTCTCACAAAGGTAATGGAATCCTTTGATGCACAAAAGACTTTTGTTCGCTACTTCAACAACAATGTTGAAAAAAAGACTTTCATAACTACCAAAGTTCGAGATTCTTGATACTCGTTGTTGCTGAAGAAGTTGACACCCTTCTTGTAACGACCCGGGAAGGATCGCCACGTAATTCATGATTTTACTCAATCCTTTCACTACCTTATATTTTTTTTAAACTATGCAGCGGAAATACTAATTCTGTAGTCACATTTAGAACCTGGGCAATAAAATAAGACATTTGGCTGGGGGATTTAAAACCCAAGGGCATCTGCCGAACTCAACGACGAAACTTCACTCTCATCTGCCGATCACTAAACGACAAGGCAGAAGAGGGCTCACATCTACCGATAAACTAGAGCTACATCTTCCGGTTATCCTGTGCATTTCACGTGATTCATTAATCACCCATCGGCAGATGTAAATTCTCACATCAACCGACAGTCACGTGCATCCCACACAATTCATTAAACATTCATTGGCAGATATACAAACTGCATCTGCCGATGACGTCAGCCGGCAGATAAACAATCTGCGTCTGCCGATGACGTCAGTAGGAAGATATATAAACTGCATCTGCCGATGACTAGACGACAGAAAAACACTCCTACATCACCCGTTAGAAACACTATATCTACCGATAGAAATCTCACTACTCCTACCGATAGGAAAAACCCTTTACATTTACCGACAGATAACATACAACAGCTACCGATAGAAAACACTCTGCATCTACCGATAGAAAACGCTCTGCACCTACCGATAGAGAAACACGTTACTCCTACCGGTAAGACTAAACAACATCTCCCAATAGACATGATCATAAGCAAGTCTCAAACTTTCTAGACTTAACATTTCTATAAACAGAAGCCAATGGTTCCCTCAGAGTACATATAGCGGAAGTCTTAAACAAAAGATACTCAATAAATTGTACCATCCTCAATCCAGTAACCATCCAGACAATTTCAAATCCCAGTACTATAAGGTAACTTCATTCTACTTATACTTCTATATTAAAAATCATTACTAACGTTCATGGAGCATAAACCAGAGAACTTATTCGCCAATCCAGCCTTCACTGTCACACTGAGCATCCTCCAGCAGCCAAGCTTAGACTTCCTCATTAAACTTGAGTCCCTCACCTGAAAACTCGTCACCTACATCATAAAGTTTAAACTATAAGCCTAATGCTTAGTAAGGAATGCAATACTATCACGAGTGCATGAATGCATAATTCAGAGAAAACATGCTCATAAATCATTTCTGGTTCATGTTCTTGTTTATACTCGTCATTCATAATCATAGATCGTATTCATCTTTCTTTTCATCATCCATAGTCATGGATCATATTCGTCATTCACTTCATCATTCATATTCATGGATCATATTCATCGTTCATATTCTTAATTTAATTGTGTGGATTGAGAGAGGATTTGTGTCGGTAAAGGGGGTCCGACAGTGAGTTTGATCATGGTCCCTACTGCGGGTCGTATTCATATGTCCTTCTCTGGACTGTGACATACGCCGAACCACCCCCAACCCTCACTCAACCACGTTACAGGGGTTTTTATCATCTTATCTTGTTCATGAGAAAACATGCTTTCAAAACGTTTTTCATGTGCATAAAACATTAATAATGCATGAACATGGAAATTCTTAAATCATCAAGCTACAGAATAGAACACTATTCAATATGAGACCTTACCATGGAGCTAATCATCAGCTTAAACATTAGACAGTAACATAAGGGGAACTTCTAAACATCATAGAAATCTCTACCTAGCATCCTTTGATGTAGGGTCCTAATGACCGAGAAACATATACATTCACTTACCTGGATTCCTTAGCAGCTTGAATCACTTTCTTTTTAAACTTCTTCACCTAAAACATTTCACATTACAGTAGTTAAAACAAAATCCTAATAGTTCTAATTACAAACCATCCTAGGACTTAATAGCTAAAGCCACTCCCGAAGCCTTAGTATAGTCCTCTGCGTAGATTGAAATCCGAAACCCAAAACAGACAGATTCGATTAGCAATAAATCAGGGTTGGTTATTTTAAATGTCCATAATCGATTCGGGTTGACATTACTACATCCGGATTTAAAAATACCCTTACTAACACTCGGCCATTGAAAGAACCTCAACACATAGCTGAAAATAGAGCTCCAAACACTAACAGATAGCTACATTGACGAGCTCATACCTCGAGAGTGGAGTAACCGCGAAATGGCAAGGGAACTGGTCGTCGGAGGAAGGATCCCAGCTAACAGAGAGTGAAAGTCCGGGAGAGAAAATCGCCGGGAAAAGAGGGTGTCGGCTACAGTGGGGTTTAAATGAGATTTAAGGTTTCCATTTTCTATTTATACTCAATCCATCAATCTTAATTACAAAACTGCCACCCAACCTAGTTTTACTCAACTTGTAATAAATTTGTCTTAATATTAAATTTAAATCATAAAGGTTAAATAAGAGGGTGACAATGGAAATGGTCAGGAAATCACCTGGCCGAAATGTCGGGTGTTACATCCAACCCTCCTTAAACAAAATTTTCGTCGCCGAAAATTGATCAAACGAAAAGCTCTGGATACTTGTCCAACATATCTTGCTGTCGTTCCCAAGTGGCTTCTTCAATGCCGCGGTTCCTCCATAAAACTTTGACCAACGGAATCTCTTTATTCCTCAGAGTCTTCACTGCAGATTCCAAAATTTGTACAGGCTTCTCTTCATACATTAATGTCGGCTCAATCTCAACTTCTGTTTGCTGAACTACTTGCATCGGATCTCGTATGCATTTCCTTAACATTGACACGTGAAAGACATTGTGAACCTTATCCAATGATGGAGGCAATTTCAGTCTGTAAGCTGTACTACCGATTCTAGCTAGAACAGGGAAAGGTCCAATAAATCGTGGAGTAAGTTTTCCCCTCTTGCCAAATCTCAGGACTCCTCTAAACAGTGAAATCTTCAGGAGTACTTCGTCACCAACAGCAAATTCAAGATCCCTTCTCCTTTGGTCTGCATAACTCTTCTGCCGGCTTTGAGCAGTTAACATTCTTTTCCTAATAGTGGCAATCTTGTCTGACATCTGCTGCAATAACTCAGGACCTAGGAGTTTCGCTTCACCAACTTCATCCCAATACAGAGGTGATCTACATTTCCTACCATACAACACTTCATAAGGCGCCATACCAATAGTGGACTGATGACTGTTATTATAAGAGAACTCAACCAAGGGTAGGTATCGGCTCCAAGATGCCTGAAAGTCTAGCACACAAGCCCTCAACATATCCTCAAGTATTTGGATAGTCCTTTCTGATTGGCCATCTGTCTGCGGGTGGAAGGCAGTGCTGAAGGATAACTTTGTACCTAATGTGCCTTGCAAACTTTGCCAAAACCTCGAGGTGAATCTGGGGTCACGATCAGAGACAATAGATAAAGGGATTCCATGTAATCTGATAACCTCCTGAACATACAGGTCAGCAAGCTGGTCCATAGAGAAGGTCGTTCTTACCGGTAAAAAGTGGGCGGACTTTGTCAACCTGTCAACCACAACCCAAATACTATCATGTCCTTTAGTTGTCTTTGGCAAACCTACAACAAAATCCATGGCAATGTTTTCCCACTTCCATTCGGGAATAGGTAGAGGCTGAAGGGTACCTCCTGGGCGTTGATGCTCTGCTTTAACTTGTTAACATACGAAACAGGACTCAACAAACTTGGCAACATCCCTCTTCAAATTAGGCCACCAATAATGTAACCTTAGATCTCGATACATCTTGGTATTACCAGGGTGTACAGAAAAGGAAGATGAGTGCGCCTCGGCCAAGATTAGTTTACGTAACTCCTCATCACTTGGAACGTACCATCGATTTCTAAATTTTAAAATACCATCCACAGAGAGGCTGAACTCAGAGGAGGCATCCTTTAACTTACTCATCATACTAATATTCTCCTCCGAGTCCTTCTGTTGTGCCTCTTTGATCTTATCCAAAATAGTTGGTCGAATAGTCAAATCAGCAAGTAAGGCTGACAACACAGGAACTATTTCCAAATCAAATTTCTGAATTTCCATAGCTAGAGGTAAAGACATGGTTGATACAGCGGGTTGCATTGTCTTTGACATTCTGCTTAATGCATCGGCTACAGCATTAGCCTTACCTGGGTGATACTTAATTTCGAAGTCATAATCCTTAACAAACTCCAACCAACGCCTTTGTCTCATGTTCAATTCCTTTTGAGTGAAAAGATATTTCAAGCTCTTATGATCAGAAAATACTTCACACTGCCGTCCATACAAATAGTGTCTCCAAATTTTCAACGCAAAGACAACAGCAGCTAATTCCAAATCGTGAGTGGGGTAATTCTGCTCATAACTCTTTAGCTGCCTAGAGGCATATGCTACAACCTTACCTTCTTGCATCAAGACACATCCCAAACCTACTTTGGATGCATCACAGTAGACACTAAACTTCCCTTCCTCAGTTGGAAGAGTCAAAAGATGGGCTGTCGTTAACTTCAGCTTAAGTGTCTGGAAGCCATCTTCACAGGCTTTAGTCCAAAAGTATTTGGTGTCCTTCTTTGTCAGACCAGTTAATGGCTTAGCTAACATAGAAAATCCTCTAATAAACTTCCTATAATAGCCTGCCAGACCAAGAAAACTTCTGACCTCACTGACATTCCTTGGCTGTGGCCAGTCCTTAACAGCCTGGATCTTGGCTGGATCCACAGAAATGCCATTAGCAGAAATCACATGGCCGAGGAAATTAACCTTGTCCAACCAAAATTCGCACTTGGACAATTTAGCATAAAGCTAGTGTTCCTTCAATGTTGTCAAAACTATTCTTAAATGCTCTGCATGGTCATCTTCGGTCTGTGAGTATATAAGAATATCATCAATGAATACAATCACAAACTTGTCCAAATATTCACGAAACACACGGTTCATTAAATCCATAAAAGCTGCAGGTGCATTGGTTAATCCAAACGACATTACAAGGAATTCATAATGCCCATAACGGGTCCTGAAAGCTGTCTTAGGTATATCACTCTCCTTAACTTTCAGTTGATAGTAACCTGACCGTAAGTCAATCTTTGAGAACACTTTAGCTCCTCGCAATTAGTCGAACAAGTCATCAATTCGGGGCAAGGGGTACTTATTCTTAATGGTCAACTTATTTAGTTATCTGTAGTCAATGCACATCCTAAGAGAACCATCTTTCTTTTTAACGAAAAGAACAGGTGCACCCCAGGGAGAACTACTAGAACGTATAAATCCCTTATCAACTAATTCATGTAGTTGGACTTTCAATTCCTTTAACTCAACAGGTGCCATTCGGTAAGGGTTCTTAGATATAGGTAATGCCTCGGGGTATGTATCAATCGCAAATTCTATTTCTCTATCAGGTGGTAACCCGGGCAAATCATCCAAGAACGCTTCAGGAAATTCTTGAACTATAGGAATATCTTGTAACTCTATCTTATTCTTCACTCAGGTATCCATTACACTAGCTAGGTAACATTCACAACCACCTTTCAATATCCGTTGAGCCTTATGTGAGGTTATAATTGGTATTTTACTAAATTTTGGGATAGCTTGGAAGGTATAACGATCTCCATTTGGGGGTCGAAACTCAACTAGTCCAGACCTACAACTTATCGTGGCATAATGCCTGGATAACCAATCCATCCCTAATATCACCTCATATCCTTTCATGTCAATTACAACCAGCTCTCCATATAACTTCTTATCTCCCAAGGACACGATATCACCTCTCACTATCTGTTCGGAATACAAGGACTTTCCTGATGGTAACATTACACTATATGGTCTCTTAGCTGGTAAGCATTCTAACCTATGCTTGCATACAAATAAGGTTGCAATAAATGAGTGTGTGGCCCCCGTGTCAATAAGTGTGTAAGCAGAAATACCACAAATCATTATTGTACCTGTTATGACCGTATGCTGCATGGTATCTTCATCTTCCATCATTGCATAGACTCTAGGTGCTACCCTTGCACGGTTCGGATCTGACGGCATGGGGCAGTCTCTGGCTATATGTCCAACTTTATCACATCTGAAGCATCGCCCAGAATGCAACTTGCACTCACCATGGTGGTTCTTCTGGCAGTTGGAGCATAGAGGGGCCAATGGTCGTTTTCCCTTCTCTTGGTCATCATTCTGGTTGAGGGGTCTCTTTATACCTTGCTGTTGTTGCCGTGGTCCCCTGTTCTGTTGCGGCTGCCAACCTTTGTTCTGACGTGGCGGCGGCTGAGTTTCCTTCGTGAACTTCCTTGGTTGCTCATGTTGTGCATATACTGTCATTTCAGCCTCTTCCAACTCCAAGGCCTTAGCCGTCACTTCACCATAAGGTACATTGTGTATCCCAGCAGTCTTCACCTTCATGTACAAACTCGGCTTCAGTCCTTGAACAAATTGGTAAATCTTGTCCTCATCATCCTCAATCATTCGAGGGGCAAATCGTGACAAGGCATCAAACCTGCATATGTAGTCCGTCACAGAGCCAGTTTGTCGTAGACTCATGAACTCCTTCTTCTTGTTGGCCCGAACAGTCCTATTAAAGTACTTGTCAAAGAAAGCAGTCTTGAACATTTCCCAGGTCATAGCTCCGGCATTAGCGGTGTTCTGGATCGAGTCCCACCAATGCCTTGCACTTAACTCCAAATGAAAGACAGCGTAGGTGACCTTATCCCCTTCATCAACCTTTGCATATTTAAACATGTCTTCTATCTTTCGAATCCACTCCTCAGCATAAATAGGATCTGTAACATGTCCATTAAATACCGGGGGTCGAAGCCGGTGAAAACGCTCACCCCCATGATCATGAGTTGCATCATTACTGGAGTTGCCTTGTTCCTCCTTAGCAGTCATCAGTTGTTCGATCTGGTGAGATTGGCGCATGACCAACTCTGTCAACTGAGCAATGCTATTGCTATCCTCATTGGTCTCTCTCTGCTGACCTCTAACCATATTGGGGTTCCTAAACACATAGTTGTAGATACATCTTAACTTAGTGACATTTACTGAAATCATAAATACTTACAGTTGCTGGAGAGTACTCGAGTGACAGGTCAGTGCTGGGAGGCAGTCTGCAGAATCGGTTTTAGAACCTGGTTTTGCTCTGATACCATAATTGTAACGACCCGGGAAGGATCGCCACGTAATTCATGACTTTACTCAATCCTTTCACTATCTTATATTTTTTTTTAAACTATGCAGCGGAAATACTAATTCTGTAGTCACATTTAGAACCTGGGCAATAAAATAAGACATTTGGCTGGGGGATTTAAAACCCAAGGGCATCTGCCGAACTCAACGATGAAACTTCACTCTCATCTGCCGATCACTAAACGACAAGGCAGAAGAGGGCTCACATCTACCGATAAACTAGAGCTACATCTTCCAGTTATCCTGTGCATTTCACGTGATTCATTAATCACCCATCGGCAGATGTAAATTCTCACATCAACCGACAGTCACGTGCATCCCACACAATTCATTAAACATTCATCGGCAGATATACAAACTGCATCTGCCGATGACGTCAGCCGGCAGATAAACAATCTACGTCTGCCGATGACGTCAGTAGGAAGATATATAAACTGCATCTGCCGATGACTAGACGACAGAAAAACACTCCTACATCACCCGTTAGAAACACTATATCTACCGATAGAAATCTCACTACTCCTACCGATAGGAAAAACCCTTTACATTTACCGACAGATAACATACAACAGCTACCGATAGAAAACACTCTGCATCTACCGATAGAAAACGCTCTGCACCTACCGATAGAGAAACACGTTACTCCTACCGGTAAGACTAAACAACATCTCCCAATAGACATGATCATAAGCAAGTCTCAAACGTTCTAGACTTAACATTTCTATAAACAGAAGCCAATGGTTCCCTCAGAGTACATATAGCGGAAGTCTTAAACAAAAGATACTCAATAAATTGTACCATCCTCAATCCAGTAACCATCCAGACAATTTCAAATCCCAGTACTATAAGGTAACTTCATTCTACTTATACTTCTATATTAAAAATCATTACTAACGTTCATGGAGCATAAACCAGAGAACTTATTCGCCAATCCAGCCTTCACTGTCACACTGAGCATCCTCCAGCAGCCAAGCTTAGACTTCCTCATTAAACTTGAGTCCCTCACCTGAAAACTCGTCACCTACATCATAAGGTTTAAACTATAAGCCTAATGCTTAGTAAGGAATGCAATACTATCACGAGTGCATGAATGCATAATTCAGAGAAAACATGCTCATAAATCATTTCTGGTTCATGTTCTTGTTTATACTCGTCATTCATAATCATAGATCGTATTCATCTTTCTTTTCATCATCCATAGTCATGGATCATATTCGTCATTCACTTCATCATTCATATTCATGGATCATATTCATCGTTCATATTCTTAATTTAATTGTGTGGATTGAGAGAGGATTTGTGCCGGTAAAGGGGGTCCGACAGTGAGTTTGATCATGGTCCCTACTGCGGGTCGTATTCATATGTTCTTCTCTGGACTGTGACATACGCCGAACCACCCCCAACCCTCACTCAACCACGTTGCAGGGGTTTTTATCATCTTATCTTGTTCATGAGAAAACATGCTTTCAAAACGTTTTTCATGTGCATAAAACATTAATAATGCATGAACATGGAAATTCTTAAATCATCAAGCTACAGAATAGAACACTATTCAATATGAGACCTTACCATGGAGCTAATCATCAGCTTAAACATTAGACAGTAACATAAGGGGAACTTCTAAACATCATAGAAATCTCTACCTAGCATCCTTTGATGTAGGGTCCTAATGACCGAGAAACATATACATTCACTTACCTGGATTCCTTAGCAGCTTGAATCACTTTCTTTTTAAACTTCTTCACCTAAAACATTTCACATTACAATAGTTAAAACAAAATCCTAATAGTTCTAATTACAAACCATCCTAGGACCTAATAGCTAAAGCCACTCCCGAAGCCTTAGTATAGTCCTCTGCGTAGATTGAAATCCGAAACACAAAACAGACAGATTCGATTAGCAATAAATCAGGGTTGGTTATTTTAAATGTTCATAATCGATTCGGGTTGACATTACTACATCCGGATTTAAAAATACCCTTACTAACACTCGGCCATTGAAAGAACCTCAACACATAGCTGAAAACAGAGCTCCAAACACTAACAGATAGCTACATTGACGAGCTCATACCTCGAGAGTGGAGTAACCGCGAAATGGCAAGGGAACTGGTCGTCTGAGGAAGGATCCCAGCTAACAGAGAGTGAAAGTCCGGGAGAGAAAATCGCCGGGAAAAGAGGGTGTCGGCTACAGTGGGGTTTAAATAAGATTTAAGGTTTCCATTTTCTATTTATACTCAATCCATCAATCTTAATTACAAAACTGCCACCCAACCTAGTTTTACTCAACTTGTAATAAATTTGTCTTAACATTAAATTTAAATCATAAAGGTTAAATAAGAGGGTGACAATGGAAATGGTCAGGAAATCACCTGGCCGAAATGTCGGGTGTTACACTTCTTCCTTTATCGCATGCAGTTTCAGTTGTCCCAATGACCTCCCCTTCGTTACCAACCATAAAAATTGAGAATTCAAGCTCAACTCCTGCTACATTACATGAAAAGAGACGACGCAATTCTGAGAAGTGATTGTTTGTTTTTTGTTCTACTGGTAGGTTATTTTGATGTTCTATTTTAAATTTTTTTTTTTCTTGTCATGACTTGTTTGTTAGTTTTGTTAGCGCATAAGAGGCTTTTATGATGTGATCTTTGTAAATCATTGATGATATATATTAGCTGTTTAATATTGTTAAAAATATTTGAGATAATTTTTTTTTTTTACAGATTATTGACAAATATAGATCTAATATGGCAAATCAAATAGGACAATGATGATTTGTTCTTTCCTGTACCAAATGTTTCGACTTTATGATTACAAAAAAATTAAATGAAAGTCAAATGTTATCTTTCTCAGAAGTTTCTATTATATGTTTATTTACAGAGTAATCCAATTCGTAGATGATATTGTTTTCTCATGTAACAGAACATATTTGGCTACTGTTGGAAGAGATGGTATTTTGCTATTTGTTACAAGCCAAATAGCAAAATATGGTGCTCTTTTATGCTGCATGTGGAGGTAAGAAACAATTTAGAGGAAGGAAATATAATCCTTATATTTTTGTCTCTTTGTAAATTTGTGGATAATTTCATGTTTCCTAGGACGCTCAATTGCTGGAAAACTTTGTGAATCTCTTTATGATCTATAGCATGCATTTTTAGTGACAAGTTTTGTCAAATTTGTTTAGTTTTTCACTTTATATGATTATGGTTTTGTGGCTATCTTTATTTTTCTTTTTTTATTGTCTTTTTCGCTTTTGTTAAGAAGCCTATCAATTGTTTTTTTTCTCTAATTTAATTTTTGTGTATCCCCTTTGTTATTAGATGTGCTACAGTTGTTTTCTATTGTTATTTGGAAGTAGCTAGGTTCTTAGATGTGTTGCAGTTGTTATTTCAATTGTCTACAATCACTTAACTACTTACATACAATTGTCACTTTAATTACTCAATAAAAACATTTTGCTTTGTCTTGTTAAACAACATTCAAAATACAATCATTGTGACATGTATGTGCATCTGGACATACCGACCACCTGTTATATCTTTAAATTTTTATTTTTTATTACATATTTATCTACAAAGTAATTTAAGAAATTATAATAAAATGTCTTTATATAATTAGATGACCCTTCGTACTCGTAGTCTGAATTCTAATAACACATATATTAGACGTGTCATATACTTATATGACACATATGTCTAATAACACATATGTTTGACTTATTCACTGCAATACTTTTGAATAGTCATGACTATTCATCTTCTTTAGCATATTGTAATTACAGATATTAGACGTGTCATATACTTATCATATTTTTTGTAGCGTTAATAATACTAAAAAATGAATATATAATTTTTCATTATCTATTGTAATGACACAAGTGCTTAACTTAGTTTACAATAGTTATGAAGAATTACGATTTTTTATCTCATTCAGTGTGTTGTAATGACACGTGTCATATGATTAGCTAAATTTTATAATATTTTTCGAAGATCAAAATTTTTTATTTTCTATAATGTAATGACACGTGACATACAAAATGCTCATGCATGTCACGTAGATCGACTCGTAAAATAAAAGGGTAAAAACCATTTTAAACCTCAAAGTATTGATTTTTTTTTTTTAAAATCCCTTAAAGTATTAACTCTAACAAAATAAATCTCAAACTATCAAAAATCTAACAATTTAAATCCCGACAGAAGGCCGATAGCCCCCCGTTCTGCATTTCACAAAGAGAATGGCCTCCCGCTCTCCATGCGCGGCCCCCCATGCACGTGTTGCACATGGAAAAACACTGGGGGTGAACTAAAATAAACGGCCCATCGTTCTATTCCATTGTCGACGCAGGGGTAGAACCCCCGTGCATGCGTGTTACACGGGGAACGCACATGTACGAGAGGTCATTCATTTTAGATCGGGCCCCAGTATTACAGAGCAATTTTAAAACGTTCAAGATGAGAAAGGCTGTGTTCTAGACACAGGGGGTCGCGTTCTAGACGCAGGCGGCCGTGTTCGAAACGCCCTAGGGCTGAAAAGGGGGGGGGGGGTGTTCTCCCTCACACGAGGGGCCTGATCCCCCGATAGTATAAATAAGATCGGCCCTTGTGCACCCTCCCTCCGTCTGTCGAAACCAAGAGCAAAGTCGCCAAAAAATCACAGAATCCGTGATTTTTGTCGCTAAAAATCCTTAAATCTCAGCCCTCGTTGCCAAAAATCCTAAAATCTGAAGCCTCATCATCCAGAACTCAAAACCGAGCCCTTCATTGTCAAAAATCTGAAACTGAGCCTCTGAATCAGCAAAAATCCGAAAGCCGAGCTATTTAATCGCCGAAAATCTGAGCAAAAATAAACGGCCCCCCATTCTATTCGGTGGTCGAACCCCCGTGCACGAGTGTTGCACATAGAACAACACGGGGGGTCGTTCATTTTAGATCGGGACCCCGTATTATAGAGAAATTTTAAAACGTTCAAGACACAGGAGGCTATGTTCTAGACGCGGGGGGTCGCGTTCTAAACACGGGTGGCCGTGTCCTAGACACAGGGGGCCGATCCCCCGATAGTATAAATAAGATTGGCCTTTGTGCACCCTCCGTCTGCCGAAACTGAGAGAAAAGTCGCAGAAAATTAGTGAATTCATGATTTTTATCGCCAAAAATCCTCAAATCTCAGCCCTCGCTGCTGAAAATCCTAAAATCTGAAGCCTCATCGTCCAGAACTCAAACCCGAGCCCTCCACTGTCAAAAATCTAAAACCGAGCCTCTGAATCAGTGAAAATCCGAAAGCTGAGCTGTTTAATCATCGAAAATCCCAACCTCGAGCAAAAGAAATCGTCAAAAATCTCAAACCTTACCATTTGCAATGGCCTTAATTTTTTTTAACCCCCCCCCCCCCCGGGCGCGTAAATAGCAGTTCGAACGAAATATGTCAATCCACTCGATTATTTATAGGAATAGTGCCAACTTCAGCGGGTGGGAGACATTATAGATTAAGGAAATGTTTGACAGCATTGCATTGCATGGGGTCTATAACATGCGGGGAGACTGCTCTGACAAAATAGTTCGCTTATTTTACGCAAACTTGACCACTACCGGGAGGGTAGGGTACTTGAAGCCGTACCTATTCGGTATGGATATTATTATAGGTGTAGGCTGTACGATCGGTATTGTCTAAGAGGGGGGGTGAATTAGACTTTTTAAATTAACTTAATTTTCTAAATCAATTTCTCTCTTGAATAAAGCTTATAGACTAATAACATACAATCAAATAAAGTAAAGAGAGTGAGAGAAAATTCGACACCACAGTTTTTAACGTGGTTCGGCCAAACTGCCTACGTCCACACTCCAAGGCTCCCCCTTGAAGATTCCTTACTTCTCCTCAACGAGAAAAGCTGATCGAACTTTACGGGCTTCGATCCACAGCCTTACACAATCCTAGATTGAACTTTACGGGCGTCAATCCACTGCCTTACAAGGTTTTTAGATTTGAATCACAGATTACAATAATCTACAAACTCTCAAAACAGAATCTCAAGTTTTGGAAAAAGGAGAGATGTAGATAGAATTACAGAGTATGAATAATTTCAAGTTAGGGCTCAGCAATGAATTTTCGCAAAAGTTAGATCTTCGTGCTCTAACCTCGGCTTAAATACTCTGTCTTATTTTCAACTCAGAATTGAATGCTTCTTTCTTCAAATAGAAAATGTTACCGTTGGGAAGCATCCGTACTAGATCAGGTAGCCATTGTCGTCTGTAGTTGCAAGTCGTCGTCGCCAATAAAGTTCTGGAGTTAATGCTGAAAACGACGTCACTGTAGCTTCGCGGCTATTTTGAATTCTGGCGGAAGATCACGGTAGAAAGCAGCTTTAAAACAGCTATCGGCATGAGTATCTTCAAAACGCCATCGGTAGATGCAACATGATAAGTCATCGGCAGAAGCAACCTTCGAATTCAATCGGCAGATGCATACCAAAAATCATCGGCTTAGAGATTCCATCGGCAGATGCACCTTGAAGACTTCATCGGCAGATGCAGCTTGAAAAACGTCGGCAGATGCATCTTGAAAAACGTCGGCAGATGCAACTTTCAAACTTCATCGGCAGAAGCATCCTTCAATTCGATCGGCAGAAGCATCTTTCAAACTTCATCGGCAGAAACATCCTTCAATTCGATCGGCAGAAGCATCCTTCGAATTCGATCGACAGAAGCATCCTTCGAATTCGATCGGCAGAAGTATCTTGACATTCTATCGGTAGATGTGACTTGAACGCCATCGGCAGGAAGGACTAAAACGGCAGATGTAACTTTTGTTTACCAATTTTTCAGCCCTGTTTAAACTATTTAGCCCTGTACACTTAACTCGATTCATTAGACAACTTAAATACCCTTTTTAAGGGTATTTCCAAAAGATTGAAACCAAATGCATAATTCAATATTCTCAATTTATAAACATAATCAAATTACATATTTAACATTCAAATACATCATCAAAAACATATTTAGACTTAAACTCTATTTAAGTCAACAATCTCCCCCTTTTTGATGATGACAAATTATGAGTATAAAATTTGATTAGCCATTACTCTCCCCCATAATTCTAGCTCCCCCATAGCAAATGCATATCCAGAGTTCCAAAAATATGCATATATCCAGATTTTCAGATTTCCAAAATATAGTATTGGCACAAAGCATAGATCATTGATCAAATATATTTATACCATTCTCCCCCATTGACATGATCAAAAACAAACAGAGAGATAAACAAAACCAAGGCATTCAGCACACAGAGTAGAAACATCAGCAAAATGTAAGTAGAACGTAATAAAATTGTGTACCAATTGTTTACAAACAAAAACATCTATCTAAAGAAAGAGACAAAATGATTCCAGAAAGCTTGGCTAATCCAAGCAGGTACTTCAAGGTTTGAATGAAAATATGCATCTACAAGGGCACGAAGAGAATGAATATCAAGAGGGATAGATGGATGATAAAGCACTAAATCCTGGCATGGAGTAGGCTCTGGCTGAAGAGCAACAGAGGTAGAGGGACCTTGATACACCACCATGTCCATACATGGAGGAGGCTCGCCAGAAAGACCAGCAGTAGACGCATCAGGAGGAGAGAAAGCAAATTCAGCCTCCTGAAGATCCAGTGACATGAAGCGCACATCTTCAGTAACTGCAGGCCTGGAAAGAGGAAGAAACCAATCTTCAAAGCAGGCCTCTGGAACACGGACAGAACTAGATGGTTCAGGTTCTAGTTCGGGATTCAGATTGTCAATTGAGGATTTGAGTGACTCAAGTTCCCGGGCTACAATGCGCCGATTAGCATCCAGTTTCTGAGACAACAAACCAAGACCGGTATCTAAATCTGTGCGTATGTCTTTTTGATTCTTGGCTAGCTTGGCATCAAGAGACTGGTCAATCCTACTTTCAATGGAACTGAGAGCTGTCTCAATGCGGTCAATAGAGGTTTTCAGCTCATTATACCGAGACTCACCCAACGAAAATCTCCTCTGATCGGTGAGAGGAGTGGTAGGAGGTGCTGATAAAATTGGTGAGGAGATGTGGACAGGAGGGGCTGGTGGGACTAGAGGAGCAGATTTGACAGGAGGAGGTGTTTGTAGTGGAGGAGGTGGTTGAACTGGTGGGGAAGCTGGAGAAGGAGTAGATATAGCTTGGTGGACTGGAGATGGAGGAGACATAGTCTGTTGGACTGGAGAGGGAGGAGCTGGAGGAAGCAGAGCAGGTAAAGGAAGAGCAGGTGGAGGAGATGGAGGATTCTTTGGAAGGGGTAGGGGCACAGAGGTGGGAGTAGAGATTGCCTCTGAAATAAGTGCCCGTGAGAAAGGGGCTGGACGCCTTCGCACAAGAGGAGGTTGGAAGCTAGAAGCCTGAGATTGAGAAGGGGAATTATTAAATGCTGGTATCTCAGAGTCATCCCCTCCTTCAGCAGTGGACTCCTCTAGCAGGCTAAGTTTTCTCTTCCCCTTTTTGGCAACTGCTGCCTTAGCAGTATTTCCCTTAGGATCATTCACAACAAGCTCCCCTGTCCTTGTTCTCTTTATTCCCATTTTGTTCAAAGTGGTTTTGGAATAGAAACTTGTGGGTTGAAGACGAAAGGGGTCTTCATCCTCTGGAAAGACAACTTCAAGATGCATAAAAATCTTCATGAGCAGCAGATTATAAGGAAAGGAGGTAGCCCTTGATGTTACTGCCTGAATCATCCTTCGAACCACTACATATCCAAGATTGAAGGGGGCCTTTTGGTACAGTGCAAACAGAACAAAAAGCTCCATTGCACTCACGTCATCATGGTGACCACCCTTAGGGACAATATTGTACCCTATCATCTGATGAAATAACCTTGCTCTTGCAGTCAGGTGTTTGCCTTTAAGAGGATCTGGGGTATGGTTTGGATCAAGAACAATAAGCTGAAGAAAACTGAGACCCTCAGAGGTACCAAAGAAATGAGGCTCAGTGCCGGACATATACTGATAAGTGCAGCTATCTAAATGGGAGCACTTCAGAAGGCCATTAATAAACTGGGGAGTAATCTCTATATGCTTGCTATACACATAGCTATTTATAATAGAGAAATCAGAAGTAAAACTCATATTGGCATAAAACATACGGATGGCTTCCGGGTAATAGTATGATTCCACTTCAAATAATCCTAATAACCTAAGATCCTTCAAGGGTTCTATAATGTCCATGCCAGCTAAGTCATCAAAGTAAATCCCACGACTGGGAATTAAAGATTTGTACCTATAGTCGTCATGGTACCTTAACTCAGCAGCCTTAGAGAGAAAGAAAAGAGATGGCCACTCTTTGGCACGAGGAATCTCTCGTGGAGGACGAGCTGATGCTTTGGCCTTTTTCTTGGCAGGTTCCTTAGCAGCGCGAGAAGATGAATCTGGAAAATCCAATGGAGGAATAGGACTCGAGAGAGAGATAACTGGTAGGGCAGGGGTTTTCAGAAAGAGCGCGAAATGTGAAGCGTCTTTGAGAAGAAACAGAGTTTAAAAGAGAATAGGGCATCGCCCGACAAGATGAGGACACACGTGTAAAACCGATTAACCCGATGGGTCACACGTGTTGGCTGATAAAGAATACATCTTCCGATTCCTACCGATAGAAATACATCTTCCGATGCCTATTGGAAAACATTGCATCTACTGATGCCCTCATAGCTAAAAACAGCTCTATTACACAAGATTCACCAACAGAGAAATAACCTTAGTTTTTCTCAAACCGAATGAGACCTAACCTTATTCTAATATTATTGAAGGTCTTTTCATCCAAAGGCTTGGTAAAGATATCAGCTAATTGATCAATAGAATTAACAAATTCTAAGGAAATATCACCTTTTTGAATATGATCTCTTATAAAGTGATATCTGACCTCTATATGCTTAGTTCTAGAATGCTGAATCGGATTCTTAGAAATGTTGATAGCACTGGTGTTGTCACACCGAATAGGAATCCTATCATAGAACAGATTGTAGTCTAATAGAGTTTGTTTCATCCAAAGCATTTGTGCACAGCAACTGCCAGCAGCAATATATTCACTCTCAGCAGTTGATAATGCAACAGAATTCTGTTTCTTAGAATACCGGGAGACTAAAGATTCACTTAAGAACTGACAGGTGCCACTAGTGCTTTTTCTATCAACAAGACTACCTGCATAATCAGAATCTGAATATCCAATCAGATTAAAAGAGGTGCCCTTTGGATACCATAATCCTAAATCATAAGTCTCACTCAAATATTTGAAAATCCTTTTTACAGCAGATAAATGAGACTCCTTAGGGGCAGCTTGGAATCAGCACATAAACAAACACTAAATAGAATATCTGGCCTACTGGCAGTCAGATATAACAAAGAACCAATCATACCACGATATTTCTTAATGTCCACACTTAATACCGTTTTCATCTTTGTCCAAGTTGGTTGTGGTACTCATGGGAGTTCTAGGAGATTTGACAGATTCTTAACCAAATTTCTTAAGAAGTTCCTTAATGTACTTTTCTTGACAGAAGAAAATTCCATCAGGAGATTGGCTAATCTGAAATCCTAAGAAGAATTTTAACTCCCCCATCATACTCATCTCAAATTCACTTTGCATGAGGGAGGAAAATTCATTACACATGTTGACATTAGTTGATCCAAAAATAATGTCATCGACATAAATTTGAACTAACAGAATATCCTTATCCTTTTGCATGGTAAATAGAGTTGAGTCGGTGTTACCCTTTTTGAAATTCCTTTCCTCAAGGAAGTTCCTCAACATATCATACCAAGCTCTAGGAGCCTGTTTAAGACCATAGAGAGCTTTCCTTAATTTATAGACATGGTCGGGTTTGTCAAAAGCTTCAAAACCTAAGGGTTGCTCAACATAAACTTCTTCTGTAATATAACCATTTAAGAATGCACTATTTACATCCATTTGAAAGAGTGTGAAGTTTTTGTAGCAAGAAAAAGCGAGGAGCATCCTAATTGACTCTAATCTAGCTACAGGGGAAAAAGATTCTTCAAAGTTAATACCCTCTTCTTGAGAGTATCCCTTAGCAACTAGTCTAGCCTTGTTTCTCACAGCAATCCCATTTTTATCCAATTTATTCTTATAAACTCATTTAGTTCCAATAATGGGATGATCCTTAGACCGTGGAACAAGTTCTCATACCTTGCTCCTGTCAAATTGATTTATCTCTTCTTGCATAGCTAAAATCCAATACTCATCATTCTCGGCCTCTTCAAACTTCTTAGGCTCTACTTGATAGATAAATGTAACATTGGCACAGAGATTCCTAAGAGAGGATCTAGTCTTTACTCCTAATGAAGGATCACCTAAGACTTCATCTATTGGATAGTTTCTGACATATTTCCAATCTCTAAGGAGAGTAGGATTTTCATCCTTGACAGAAACAATATCTAGAGAAGTAGAGGAGGGTTCTAAGGATTTTTCTACTTGTAGTGAATCTGAGGATTTTTCTAAGGAAAGAGAGTCCAAATGATTTTCCAAAGTGACATCCTCATCCACATTGATTGTGGGTTGAGGGGACTCATCAAAGTTAACATGAACTGATTCCTCTACAACTAGAGTTCTCCTATTGAATACTCTATATGCTTTACTAGAAAGAGAATAACCCATAAAAATTCCAAGATCAGATTTGGAATCGAATTTTCCTAAGTTATCCTTAGTGTTGAGAATAAAGCATTTACTACCAAAGGCTCTAAAGTATTTAACAGAAGGTATTTTTCCACTCCAGAGCTCATATGGAGTTTTCTCAAGAATAGGTCTTATGGAGACCCGATTGAGCACATAACAAGCAGTAGCAACAGCTTCAGCCCAGAAATACTTAGGAAGGGAATTTTCATTAAGCATGGTTCGGGCAAGCTCTTGGAGAGACCTATTTTTTCTCTCAACAACACCATTTTGCTGAGGGGTTCTAGGAGAGGAGAAATTGTGCTCAATTCCATACTTGAGACACAAGAGTTCAAATCTCTCATTTTCAAATTCTTCACCATGATCACTACGAATAGCAACAATGGTGAGTTCCTTTTCATTTTGAACTCTTTTCCTAAAGCTAGAAAAGGTATCAAAAGTCTCATCTTTAGACTTCAGAAAGAATACCCAGGTGAATCTAGAGAAGTCGTTAACAATGACATAAGCATAGAATTTTCCACCTAGACTAGCTATATTGGAAGGACCGAAGAGGTCCATGTGGAGAAGTTGGAGAGGCTTGGAAGTTGAAATTGCATTCTTCGATGCAAAGGAACTTTTGATCTGCTTACCCATTTGGCAGGCTTCACAGACCTTATCCTTTTCAAAGGATATTTTAGGAATCCCTCCAACTAAATTATCCTTAGTAATCTTAGCTAAGGTATCCATTCCTACATGTCCTAATCTCCTATGCCAAATCCAGCTATCATTAGAGGAATTAACAGCAAAACATTTCTCATTATCACAAACAATATTATCTAAGTCAATAATAGAGATATTTTCTTTCCTAATGCCAGTAAACAGAATTTTGCCATTTGCAGCATATTTAATTATGCAGGAAATTGACTTAAAAGTCACCTTATATCCTTTATCACATAACTGGCTAATACTAAGTAAATTATGCTTCAATCTATCAACTAATAACACATTCTTAATAACAGAATTAATACTGTTACCTATATTGCCTATGCCAACAATCTTGCCCTTTTGGTTTTCCCCAAAAGTAACACTGCCCTTCTTCTTGTTGACAATAGAAAACTTGGTTGAGTCTCCCGTCATATGTCTTAAACAACCACTGTCAAGATACCACTGATTCTTTCCGGGAGAGCAGTCAACTTGCAAAACAGTGATCAAACAGTCTTCTTAGGTACCCAAATCTTTTGGGTCCTAGTGTTAGTTTTGGTTCCTTTGGGAACCCATTGCAACTTACTACCAGTTTTCATATTATTTGTTTTTAAAGGACATACAAAGGACTTATGTCCTACTTCATTACAGGTATGGCAAGTAGTCGGTTTGACAAAGAAATTCTTAAAAACTTTTCTCTTATTGAACTTATCATAACCTAAACCTGCTTTATCATGAGTAGCTCTATGATTCCCTATTAGCAATGTTAAGTTCTTGCTACCATTTGAGAACCAAAGAACAAGTTTATTCAAAGATTCATTTGTCTTCTTAAGTTCAGTGATTTCTTTTTCATGCAAGTTCACTTCTTTAGCATGCTTCTTAATTAGACTTGCATTTTCCTTTTTCAGTGTACTGTATTTAGCCTTTAACATGCCAAACTGTTTAACTAAATCGTTAAAGGCATCAACCATATCCCCATCATCATCAGACTCACTCTCACAAGAAGAAATGCTAACCTCATTATCGTGAGCCATGAAGCAGAGGTTGGCTACTTCTTCATCTTCTGAAGAGGATGTGTCACCTTCACTGTCATCCCAAGTGGCCTTCATAGCCTTCTTCTTAAATTTCTTGGGATTCTTCTTGGTCTGTGGACAATCTGCCTTCATGTGGCCAGGCTTTCCACATCCAAAGCAAGTAATCTCCTTGTCTTTGGGTTACCTTTCATTCTTGGGAAAGTTTCTCCCTTGCAGCTTCTTCCTTCGAAGAAACTTGCTAAATCTTCTAGTGATGAGTGCAATGTCTTCATCATCTTCTTCTTCTTCATTCTCAGAGACTTCAT
The DNA here is from genome assembly GCA_022432975.1 of Begonia masoniana. Lineage (NCBI taxonomy): Eukaryota > Viridiplantae > Streptophyta > Magnoliopsida > Cucurbitales > Begoniaceae > Begonia > Begonia masoniana. Next base: position 15,501,002 of record CM039516.1, read on the forward strand.
GTTTACTTGAAGAGGCTTTCATAACAATATCTTTTCTTTTTGTTGTCTCTTTTTTCTTAAGATCTTCCTTCTCGTTCGACCTCATTGTGATCTCATGTGTCATGAGAGATCCAATGAGTTCCTCTAGCTTTAGAGCTTTGAGATCCTTTGCTTCCTGAATTGCAGTCACCTTTGGCTGCCAGCTTCTTGGAAGACATCTGAGGATCTTCCTGACCTGTTCTTCACTAGAATAAGATTTACCAAGAGCTTTCAACCCATTAGTAATGTTAGTAAATCTTGTAAACATGGAAGAAATAGACTCATCCTTAGGCATAGAGAATAATTCATACTCGTGTATAAGCATATTTAATTTACTCTCTTTCACTTGATTTGTGCCCTCGTATGTGACCTCTAATAGGTGCCAAATCTCTTGGGCACTCTCACATCCTTGTACTCGATTAAATTCGTCTCTATTCAGAGCACAGTATAGGGTGTTTACTGCCTTGGCATTAAGGCTCAGATTTCTCTTATCGGACTTAGATAACTCAGTAGAGTCCTTAGGGATTTTTCCCATCTACAGTTTTCATGGCCTTAAAAGGACCATTCTCTATAATACACCAAGTCTCATAGTCCATGGCTTGAACGAATATTTTCATTCTAGCCTTCCAATAAACATAATCACTCCCATCAAAGAAAGGAGGTCTATTTGTAGCTTGACCTTCTATGTGTGTGAAGTTAGTGTTGAATGCCATTGTAGATATATATATTTCACAGAGTGTTTAAGCCCAAACTTAGACAGTGAGAAACCTCGCTTTGATACCAATTGTAGGATCGGTATTGTCTAAGACGGGGGGTGAATTAGACTTTTTAAATTAACTTAATTTTCTAAATCAATTTCTCTCTTGAATAAAGCTTATAGACTAATAGCATACAATCAAATAAAGTAAAGAGAGTGAGAGAAAATTCGACACCACAGTTTTTAACGTGGTTCGGCCAAACTGCCTACGTCCACGCTCCAAGGCTCCCCCTTGAAGATTCCTTACTTCTCCTCAACGAGAAAAGCTGATCGAACTTTACGGGCTTCGATCCACAGCCTTACACAATCCTGGATTGAACTTTACGGGCGTCAATCCACTGCCTTACAGGGTTTTCAGATTTGAATCACAGATTACAATAATCTACAAACTCTCAAAACAGAATCTCAAGTTTTGGAAAAAGGAGAGATGTAGATAGAATTACAGAGTATGAATAATTTCAAGTTAGGGCTCAGCAATGAATTTTCGCAAAAGTTAGATCTTCGTGCTCTAACCTCGGCTTAAATACTCTGTCTTATTTTCAACTCAGAATTGAATGCTTCTTTCTTCAAATGGAAAATGTTACTGTTGGGAAGCATCCGTACTAGATCAGGTAGCCGTTGCCGTCTGTAGTTGCAAGTCGTCGTCGCCATTAAAGTTCTGGAGTTAATGCTGAAAACAACGTCACTGTAGCTTCACGGCTATTTTGATTTCTGGCGGAAGATCATCGGTAGAAAGCAGCTTTAAAACAACTATCGGCATGAGTATCTTCAAAACGCCATCGGTAGATGCAACATGATAAGTCATCGGCAGAAGCAACCTTCGAATTCAATCGGCAGATGCAACTTTCAAACTTTATCGGCAGAAGCATCTTTCAAACTTCATCGGCAGAAGCATCCTTCAATTCGATCGGCAGAAGCATCTTTCAAACTTCATCGGCAGAAACATCCTTCAATTCGATCGGCAGAAGCATCCTTTGAATTCGATCGGCAGAAGTATTTTGACATTCCATCGGTAGATGTGACTTGAACGCCATCGACAGGAAGGACAAAAATGGCAGATGTAACTTTTGTTTACCAATTTTTCAGCCCTGTTTAAACTATTTAGCCCTGTACACTGAACTCGATTTATTAGACAACTTAAATACCCTTTTTAAGGGTATTTCCAAAAGATTAAAATCAAATACATAATTCAATATTCTCAATTTATAAACATAATCAAATTACATATTTAATATTCAAATACATCATCAAAAACATATTTAGACTTAAACTCTATTTAAGTCAACATAGGCGATGTGAACAAACTGCTGAGATTTGCCGCAGAAGACGCGGCCAGATACTATCACGTTTCCCGAGAGTGTGATTTTGCAAGAACAACTGATGGCCTTCAGTTCCATAGGCAGATTCACCGGAATTTGGAAATTGCAGCCTTCGTCAAATCGAAGTCGAAGCATTTGAATGTAAAAGCTCGGGTTGTTTATAACCTGATCAGCCGCACCATACTACCTAGGAATGAACATAGAGATCTTGTAAGATAGATAAATCTCTATATCTTGGAGAAGCTCTATAGCGGCACGACATTCGACCCGAGTTACATGATGTTATGGCACATGGAAGAGATCGGGCGAACAAGGAACAAGAATCTGTCGTACAGGACACTGATTTGGAAGATCGTGGAGCGATCTAAGGTTCATGCGCCCATTGTAGAGCAACTGAGAGCTCCAAGATCCGTCGATCTATTTGACAGGCTTCATTTGACTCGGATTTGCCTTGTCGAATTCGCCGGGTCTTGGATGCTGAAGGGAGATCTTAGGGCCTCCACATCTCGGGATGTTTCGATGGACGAGGACACCCCCCCCAGCCACTGCTGCTGCCACCGCCACCCCCACCGCAACCGCGCTGCCATTTGCCCCTGAGGCTGGTAGTAGCTGGGACATGATGCAGCATATGCAACAGATGTATAAGATGCAACATATGTACCAGGTACAACAACAATAGATGCAGCGTATGTATGGGATACAGGAAAAGGTAGTTGAGTCATAAGACTATCTCAGTGAGTCCCTTAGAGAGCTCGCTCAGGGGATGAAGGATTGGCTAGCGTCCGAAGATAACGATGTCCCTCCTCAGTAGTATAATTTAGATGTTGTATTTCATTTTATGTATTATACTTGTCGTTTGTAAATTTGATTTACTTTAATTTTATATCTTGATGTATAGTATTTGTACTGGAATTTGGCAGTTAGGTATATATTTTTTATTTGAATTTGCAGGAACTGTGTTAAGATAGCTATGGAGGAGTCATAAAACAAACGAAACTTAGTTCATTTTTTTTTTGGGAAAAGTACCATTTAGAATCCAACGTATGGGGTCAGTGACCATTTGGTACCTAACGTTTTTTTTGTACCCAATCAAACCATAACGTATAAAACGTTTGTAATTAAAATCCTCCCGTTAATTTTTCAGTTAATTTTTTTAAAAATTTCCAAATTACCCATCTCTCTCTCTCTCTCTCTCTCTCTCTCTCTCTCTCTCTCTCTCTGTTCCGTTCTGCTCGAGCTGCAGAACAGAACATTTCCCTCTCTCACCCACCTCTCTCCACCACCACCACTTCCACCATTTCCCGCTCCTACCACCTCCACCTCCACCCTCATTCTCTCTCTCTCTCTCTCTCTCTCTCTCTCTCTCTTCATTCTTACTCTTCTTCTTCAATTCGAGGATGAAGGAAACCTAACCAATCTGGAACGCGAAGGAAACTCTGAATTTCAGAAGACAACGAGACCGGCAATCTCTCACTCTTAAATGGCTCTGGAATGTGTTCAGTCTCACGAGCAAAACGATCAGACATCGACCCGGCAATGGCGGTCCCAGCGTCATTAACTCCGTAGAGAGGTTTCACGATTGACGTAAATGGTATTTTGTCGTCTAGCCTTTGGTGGATGAAGTGTAATTCTTCACCGGATGATGTAAATGTTAATTTGTCGTCTAGTGACCGGATGATGTGAGTATTTTGTTATTGTTTAATGTTCAGGTAATGTTTTAAATCGGTCACGTGAAGCACACTTGACCACCGGTCGATGTAAGTTTATTCATTTGTTGGCAGACCCAGTTTAAGAGATGTTCAAAAAAAAAATATTACAGAAAATGAGTTGGGTGTGAGTAATAAGAATTAAATGATTAAGAAAGATATGGATTATGTGACGATCCCTCTGGGGTCGTTACAATTATGGTATCAAAGCAAAACTAGGTTCTAAAATCGATTCTGCAGACTGCCTCCCAGCACAGATTGTCACCTGGGTACACTCCAGCAACTGTAAGTATTTATGATTTCAGTAAATGTCACAAAGTTAAGATGTATCTATAACTATGTGTTTAGGAATCCCAATATGGTTAGAGGTCAGCAGAGAGAGACCAATGAGGATAGCAATGCCATTGCTCAGTTGACAGAGTTGGTCATGCGCCAAATCTCGCCAGATCGAACAGCTGATGACTGCTAGAGAGGAACAAGGCAACTCCAGTACTAATGCAACCCATGACCATGGGGGTGAGCATTTCCACTGGCTTCGACCCCTGGTGTTTAATGGACATGTTTCAGATCCTATTTATGCTGAGGAGTGGGTTCGAAAGATAGAAGACATGTTTAAGTATGCAAAGATTGATGAAGGAGATAAGGTCACATATGTTGTCTTTCATTTGGAATTGAGTGCAAGGCATTGGTGGGATTCAATCCAGAACACCGCTAATGCCAGAGCTATGACCTGGGAAATGTTTAAGACTGCATTCTTTGACAAGTACTTCAATAGGACTGTTCGGGCCAACAAGAAGAAGGAGTTCATGAATCTGCGACAAACTGGCTCTGTGACGGATTACATATACAAATTTGATGCTCTATCACGGTTTGTTCCCCGAATGATTGAGGATGATGAGGATAGGATTTACCAATTCGTTCAAGGACTGAAGCCGAGTTTGTACATAAAAGTAAAGACTGCTGAGATACACAATGTACCTTATGGTGAAGTGACGGCTAAGGCCTTGGAGCTGGAAAAGGCAGAAATGATGGCATATTCACAGCGTGAGCAGCCAAGGAAATTCACGAAGGAAACTCAGCCGCCACCACGTCAGAACAAAGGATGGCAGCCACAACAGAACAGGGGACCACAACAACAGCAACAAGGGATAAAGAGACCCTTCAATCCAAATGATGATCAGGGAAATGGAAAGCGACCAATAGCCCCTCAATGCCCCACCTGTCAAAAGAACCATCCCGGCGAATGCAAGTTACTTTCTGGCCGCTGTTTTAGATGTGACAAGGTCAAACATGTAGTCAGAGACTGCCCCATGCCACCCGACCCAAACCGAGCAAGAGTAATGCCCCGAGTCTTTGCTATGATGGAAGACGAAGACACCATGTAGCACACGGTCATAACAGGTACAATTATGATCTGTGGTGTTTCTGCTTATACACTTATAGACACGGGTGCCACACACTCATTTATTGCAACCTTGTTTGCGTGTAAGCACAAGTTAGAATACTTACCAGCTGATAGCCCATATAGTGTGATGTTACCATCGAGAAAGTCCTTGTATTCTGAGCAGATATTGAAAGGCGATATTGTGTCCCTAGGAGATAAGAAGTTATATGTAGAACTGATTGTAGTTGACATGAAGGGATATGAAGTTATATTAGGAATGGATTGGTTATCCAGGCATTATGCCACGATAAGTTGTAGGTCTGGATTAGTCGAGTTTCGACCCCCTAATGGAGATCAGTACACTTTCCAAGCTATCCCGAAAATAAGTAAGATACCGATTATATCATCGCTAGAGGCTCAGCGGTTATTGAAAGATGGTTGTGAGAGTTATCTAGCTAGTGTGATCGATAATCGGGTAAAGAACAAAGTAGGACTACAAGATATTTCTATAATTAAAGAGTTTCCTGATGTGTTTATGGATGATTTGCCAGGATTACGTACCCTGAGGCCTTAACCGTATCTAAGAATCCCTATCGCATGGCACCTGTCGAGCTAAAGGAGTTAAAAGTCCAACTACATAAATTAGTAGACAAGGGATTCATACGCCCTAGTAGTTCTCCCTGGGGTGCACCTGTGTTGTTCGTTAAGAAGAAAGATGGTTCCCTAAGGATGTGCATAGATTACCGAGAACTGAACAAGTTAACAATTAAGAATAAATACCCCTTGCCCCGAATCGACGACTTGTTTGACCAATTGCAAGGAGCTAAGGTATTTTCAAAGATTGACTTGCGTTCAGGGTACTACCAACTGAAGGTTAAGGAAAGCGATATACCTAAGACAGCTTTTAGGACCCGTTATGGACATTATGAATTCCTTGTGATGTCGTTTGGGTTAACCAATGCACCAGCAGCTTTTATGGATTTGATGAATCGAGTGTTTCGTGATTACTTGGACAAATTTGTGATTGTATTTATAGATGATATTCTCATATACTCACAGACTGAGGCTGACCATATGGAACACTTAAGGATAATTTTGACCACCCTGAGACAGCAACAACTTTATGCCAAGTTATCCAAATGTGAGTTCTGGTTGTATAAGGTTAACTTTTTAGGCCATGTCATTTCTGCTGAGGGTATATCAGTAGATTCAACTAAGATTCAGGCTGTTAAGGACTGGCCACAGCCAAGGAATGTTAGTGAAGTCCGTAGTTTTCTTGGTTTGGCAGGCTATTATAGGAAGTTTATTAAGGGAGTTTCTATGATAGCTAAGCCTTTAACTAGTCTGACAAAGAAGGACACCAAGTACTCTTGGACCGAAGCTTGTGAAGATGGCTTCCAGACGCTTAAGCTGAAGTTAACGACAGCTCCACTTTTGACCCTTCCAACCGAAGAAGGAAAGTTTAGCGTATTTTGTGATGCTCAAAAGTTGGTTTGGGCTGTGTTTTGATGCAAGAAGGCAAGGTTATAGCGTATGCCTCTAGGCAGCTAAAGAATTATGAACAGAACTACCCCACTCACGATTTGGAATTAGCCGCAGTTGTGTTTGCATTAAAGATTTGGAGACATTATCTGTATGGACAACAGTGTGAGGTATTTTCTGACCATAAAAGCCTGAAGTACCTCTTTACTCAAAAGGAATTAAACATGAGACAGAGACGTTGGTTAGAATTTGTTAAAGACTATGACTTCAAATTAAGTATCATCCAGGCAAGGCTAATGCTGTAGCCGATGCTTTAAGCAGAATGTCAACGACAATGCAACCTGCATTATCAACCATGTCTATACCTTTGAGGAAGGAAGTTCAGAGGTTCGAATTGGAAATAGTTCCCGAGCTGTCAGCTTTACTGGCTGATTTATTTATCCGACCAACTATTTTGGACAGGATCAAAAAAGCACAACAAAAGGATTCGAAGGAGAATAGTAGCATGATGAATAAGTTAAAGGACGTCTCCTCGGAGTTCAGTCTCTCTAATGATGGCACTTTGAAATTTAAGAACGGCTGGTACATCCCGAATGATAAGGAGTTGCGTGAGATGATCTTGGCTGAAGCTCATTCTTCTTCCTTTTCTGTGCATCCTGGTAGCACCAAGATGTATCGAGATTTAAGGTTACATTATTGGTGGCCAAATATGAAGAGGGATGTTGCTATGTATGTGGAGTCATGTTTGATATGCCAACAGGTTAAGGCAGAACATCAACGCCCAGGAGGTACCCTTCAACCCCTACCAATCCCTGAATGGAAGTGGGAAAACATTGCTATGGATTTTGTAGTAGGTTTGCCAAAGACAACTAAAGGACATGATAGTATTTGGGTCGTGGTTGATAGAATGACAAAGTCGGCACACTTTATACCTGTAAGAATGACTTTCACAATGGACCAGCTTGCTGATTTGTATGTCCAAGAAATCATCAGATTGCATGGAGTTCCTTTATCTATTGTATCCGATCGTGATCCTAGATTCACCTCAAAGTTTTGGCAAAGCTTACAAGGCACATTAGGATCAAAATTATCTTTCAGCACTGCCTTCCACCCATAAACCGATGGACAATCCGAATGAACAATTCAAATACTGGAAGATATGTTGAGGGCATGTGTGCTTGAGTTCCAGACGTCGTGGAGTCGGTACCTGCCATTGGTTGAATTCTCTTACAACAATAGTTACCAGTCCACCATAGGTATGGCACCTTATGAGGCACCGTATGGCAGGAAGTGCAAGTCACCTTTGTACTGGGATGAGGTCGGTGAAGCAAAACTCCTAGGTCCCGAGATTTTGCAACAGATGTCGGACAAGATTGCCACTATTAGAAAAAGAATGATAACTGCACAGAGCCGACATAAGAGTTATGCAGACCAGAGGAGAAGAGACCTTGAGTTTTCTGTTGGTGATGAAGTTTTCCTGAGGATTTCACCATTTAAAAGAGTTTTAAGATTTGGTAAGAAAGGAGAGCTAAACCCACGATTTATTGGACCATTCCCCATCTTAGAAAGGATTGGCAGTACGGCTTATAGATTGCAATTACCTCCATCGCTGGAAAAGGTGCATAATGTTTTCCATGTGTCAATGTTAAGGAAATGCATACGGGATCCTACACATGTTGTTAAGCCAGTGGATGTCGAAATTGAACCATCGTTAATGTATGAAGAGAAGCCGGTGCAAATTTTGGAGTCCGCAGTTAAGACTCTGGGGAATAAAGTGATTCCGTTGTCAAAGTTTTATGGAAGAAGCCACTTGGGAGCGACGACAGGACGTGTTAGACAAGTATCCAGAGTTATTTGTTTGATCAATTTTCGGGGACGAAAATTTTGTTTAAGGAGGGGTGGATGTAACACCCGAGATAGCGGCCAGGTGATTTTCCTAACTGTATTAACGGTTATGAATATTTAATCTTTGCAGTTTAGGACTTTATACCAAGAGTAATTAATTTCATGTGGATTTAAACTAGGTTGGGTGGCAAAATTGTAATAATGGAGGGTGATGACCAGTATATAAAGAAAAAAGAAATGTTTTAAACCTCACTTAAACCACTGTAGCCGACACCTTCCTTTTCGACGATTTCTTCTCTCCTGAGCTCTTGCTCTCTGCTTTCAGCATACTCTCTTCGATGATCGGGTTCCTTGCTGCTTCTCGGCTACTTTGTACTCAAGGTACGAGTTTAGCAATGTAGCTATCTTTTAGTCGTTAAGCTTTGTTTTCAGCTATGAGATGAGATTCTGGATTCTTCAATGGCCGAGTATTAGTAAGGAGATTTTAAAATCTGAAAGTGGTAATGTCATTCCGAATCGATTTTGGACATTAAACAACCAACCCTGAGTTATCGCTAATTGAATCTGTCTGTTTTGGGTTTTGGATTTCTAACTGCACGGAGGACTATACTAAGGATTCAGGAGTGACTTTAGCTATTAGATCCTAGGATGACTTATGATTAGAACTAATAGGATTTTGTTTTAACTACTGCAATGTGAATGATTTAGGTGAAGAAGTTTGAAGAGAAAGGAGCTCAAATTGCTAAGGAGACCAGGTAAATGAATGTGTAGGTTTCTCGATCATTAGAACCCTACATCAAAGGATGCTAGGTAGAAACTCATACGATGAATAGAAGTTTCCCTTATGTTACTGTCTATTGTTTATGCCGATGATTAGCTCAGTGGTAAAGTTTCATGTCGAATGGTACTCAGTTCTGTAGCTTGATGATTTAAGAATTTTCATGTTCATGCATCATGAATGTTTTATGCATATGAAAATGTTTTAAGAACATGTCTTCGCATGAACAAGATAAGAATATAAAACTTATGCAACGTGAATTAAGAGAGGGTTGGAGGCGGTTTGGCCTATGTCACTATCCAAAAGAAGACCATGATACGACCCGTAAGGGAACTATGTGCACTCTCACTGCCAAACCCCCTTTACCAGCACAAATTCTCTCTTAATCCACACAACTTAAATGAAGAATATGATCAATGACTATGAATGATGAATATGATCAATGACTATGAATGATGAATATGATCAATGACTATGAATGATGAATATGATCAAAGACTATGATTGATGAATATGATCCATGACTGTGAATGATGATTACGAGCAAGATATGAACAAGAAAAGACTTATGAGCATGTGATTTTCCAAATTATACATTCATGCATCCATGTTAGTGTTGCATTCCTTGCTAAGCATTAGGCTTATAGTTTAAACCTTATGATGTAGGTGACGAGTTTTCAGGTGAGGATCTCAAGGTTAATGAGGATGTCTAAGCTTGGTTGCTGGAAGGTGTTCAGGGTGCGATTCTGTGGCTGGATGGCAAATGAGACCCCGGGTTAATGTTTTATGATTTTAGTTAAGATAATGAATATAATAGGTTGAGTCTACCTTATAACATTGAGTCTTTTGAAGTTGTCTGTTGATCTCTGAATCTGGGGATAATTTTAAGGGTTGTCGAATGGTCTGTTTGTTTAAGTCTTCTTCTATATGAATTCTGGATGAGTCTATGATTCTTACCCATTAAGGTTTATAGTTACCAGGTTAAGATTTGGATGAGTTGTGGTATTTTCTGTTGGATGAAGTTGTTTGATGATTATAGTGTTTTACTGCCGTATGATAGAAGCTGGATGAGGCAATCATCCGGCTGACGTCATCGGCGGATGTCGAATGATGGAAGTTGAACGATTGAGTCTTCCGGATGACGTCACCGGAAGATGTAGTATGACGTCCCCGGATGATGTAAATGGTATTTTGTCGTCTAGCGTTCGGTGGATGAAGTGTATTCCTTCACCGGATGATGTAAATGGTAATTTGTTGTCTAGCGTTCGGTGGATGAAGTGTATTCCTTCACGGATGATGTAAATGGTAATTTGTCGTCTAGCGTTCGGTGGATGAAGTGTATTCCTTCACGGATGATGTAAATGGTAATTTGTCGTCTAGCGTTCGGTGGATGAAGTGTATTCCTTCACGGATGATGTAAATGGTATTTTGTCGTCTAGCGTTCGGTGGATGAAGTGTATTCCTTCACGGATGATGTAAATGGTATTTTGTCGTCTAGCGTTCGGTGGATGAAGTGTATTCCTTCACGGATGATGTAAATGGTAATTTGTCGTCTAGCGTTCGGTGGATGAAGTGTATTCCTTCACGGATGATGTAAATGGTAATTTGTCGTCTAGCGTTCGGTGGATGAAGTGTATTCCTTCACCGGATGATGTAAATGGTATTTTGTCGTCTAGCGTTCGGTGGATGAAGTGTATTCCTTCACCGGATGATTTGTTGTCTAGCGTTCGGTGGATGAAGTGTATTCCTTCCACGGATGATGTAAATGGTAATTTGTCGTCTAGCGTTCGATGGATGAAGTGTATTCCTTCACCGGATGATGTAAATGGTAATTTGTCGTCTAGCGTTCGGTGGATGAAGTGTATTCCTTCACCGGATGATGTAAATGGTAATTTGTCGTCTAGCGTTCGGTGGATGAAGTGTATTCCTTCACCGGATGATGTAAATGGTATTTTGTCATCTAGCGTTCGGTGGATGAAGTGTATTCCCTCACCGGATGACGTAAATGGTATTTTGTCGTCTAGCGTTCGGTGGATGAAGTGTAATTCTTCACCGGATGATGTAAATGTTAATTTGTCGTCTAGTGACCGGATGATGTGAGTATTTTCTTATTGTTTAATGTTCAGGTAATGTTTTAAATCGGTCACGTGAAGCACACTTGACCACCGGTCGATATAAGTTTATTCCTTTGTTGGCAGACCCAGTTTAAGAGATGTTCAAAAAAAAAATATTACCGAAAATGAGTTGGGTGTGAGTAATAAGAATTAAATGATTAAGAAAGATATGGATTATGTGGCGATCCCTCTGGGGTCGTTACATGCATTCTGATAGAGAGAGATGGTACTTTGGTAATTTTGAAAGGATATCTGTCAAATTTAACTGAAAAATTAACGGTAGGGTTTGAATTGCAAACATTTTATACGATAGGGTTTGATTGGGTACAAAAAAAACGTTAGGTACCAAATGGTCACTGACCCCATACGTTGGGATCTAAATTGAACTTTTTTTTTTTTTTAAATAAACTAAAACAAATAAATAATTGTAAGCAAAAAGATTTTACCATAACAATATACAATCAGACCATGTTCACCAGACCGTGGAAAAATAATTTAGAAATTTTTGTGATTTCTAACATTTGTATAATTTATTGTCATTTTAGTGAATTAAATCATAAAAGAGACATACCTTACATATTATAACAAATTAATTTTATAAAAATATCAAAATATATTGGATTTACTTGAAACTTTGACGACATGTTAAGCAGACAATGAGAAGATAATCTAAAAAATTTCGTGATTTTCTAACACTTGTACCATTTATTGTCATTTTAGTGAATTAAATTATAAAACAGATGTAGATTACACATTATAAAAAATTAATTTGCAACAAATATCAAAAATATTGGATTTACTTGAAAATTTGACCCTATGTTTACCACACTATGGTAAGATAAGCTATAAATGTTTGAAATTTTATAACACTTGTACCATGTATTACAATTTTTGTGAATTAAATCATAAAACAGACGTACATTACACATCATGACAAAATAATTTTATAAAAATATCAAACAATATTTGATTTACTTAAAAATTTTACCACATGTTAATCAAACCATGAAAAGATAGCCTATAAATTTTCGTGATTTTCTAACTCTTGCACAATTTATTTCTATTTTAGTGAATTAAATAATAAAACAGACGTACCTTACACATTATAACAAATTATTTTATAAAAATATCAAACGATATTTGATTTACTTAAAAATTTTATCACATGTTTACCTCACTATTAAAAGATAATCTATAAATTTTTGTAATTTTCTAACACTTGCACCATTTATTGTCATTTTAGTGAATTAAATCATAAAACAGACGTACAATGTAATTGAGTACTCCACTCTTTTTATAATGTAACGATTTTACCGCATGTTCACCGCCTCTTTCTCATAGAATAAATCTCATTTAATATATATTTCGCTCAATCAATCTTGGAAGAAACATCAATGTGATTGAGTACTCCACTTTTTTTATAATCAATCTTGGAAGAAACATCAATGTGATTGAGTACTCCACTCTTTTCATAATCTAATGAAACGTATTTTGACATCGCAAAGCTTAATGCTTGCAAGGAGTAAAATCGTTACATTATGAAAATAGTGGAGTACTCAAATCTGCCTTGCAAGCATTAAGCTTTGTGATGTACTTTTGGTCCGAAGAAGTCGATATAACAAATTACAGTCCGAAGATAGTCATATGTTTCTTCTTCCATAGCTGTGCGTAGAAGATTCCTACATATAATGAAAACAATATTAAAACAGATATACAGTGTGTTTATGAACAAAATGTGTTGGACTATATCTGCATCTTGTCAAATGCGTTGAAACCTATAAAAGTCTCTTGCGAGGCAGCACTTGAAGTGGATCCTCGGTGAGGACAAGTGCGACTATTATGCCCCTTCTACCGACATATACCACACGACATCTTTGAGTTCTTCTTACTAATTGTCGAACTCGATGGCTCATCGACTTCTTGCGCTCTTGTCTTCTTCAACCTACCAGGTTGGCGATATCTTCTTGGCGGAAGGAGTTCATTTAGATTTGGTATTTGTGTCCACATTTGGTGGCCGCTCACAAGTTGAACAAAGTGTTAGTACATCTGCAGGTAAGTTGCCCGGTAATAGTAGCGATACACGTAATTTTTCGGTGCTACTCTCAATAAATATATGCACTGAATAGAATAGACACAAGGGGATTTCAGTAAGCTCCTAGCTGTTACAATTGCACAAACGTATTCATGTCGACAATGTATTGTTCGTAGTCGTTAAATCGTGCACCTCCTGCAAACAACACACTCCAATTTCGAGCTGCACTTTCTACCTTCTGAAGCTTTTTGGTTATCTAGGGAGGTTTCTTGATTAGGTCAACTTCTCAAATTTTTTTACAATGTGAGTCATCAATCATTGTCTGATGATCTCGAACATGGTCTGAATCGATTTGTCTCTGGCCAGCAGTAGAAATGCATTGAATGAGTCGCACAAATTATTCAAACTTATTTCGCACTTGGGGATCAAAAAGAATGCATGACTGGTCCAATATCTAAGTTTTTCTTTTCGAAGCCATGTGTGGGCATCCGGGTTAAGTTGATTCAGTTTCCTCATTTCTATCTCGAAATGATAATTTGTAGTTTCCCTGGCTGCATTCCACGTCACATTTCTGTATGCTCTGCCTAAAAATAAGTTTTTGAAATTGGTGTACATATGCCAGAGGCAGTAACTGTAATATCCGGCTGTACGGAATATTATTATTTTAATGTAAATGACATTTATGTAAATATGTCAAATCAAATCGGTTTCCTGAAACTGAAAAGAAAACGTCATTAAAATCCTAATTATTAATAGGAATTTTAAGGAAATTATGAGAATTTTCGGAGTAGTAACGTTTAATTCCGAGTAATTACGTTTAACGTAATATAAGAATACTTTGGTAAAAATAGTAAACGAGGTCCGTTTTGCTAACGGACAGTTTTAAAAGGACCCTGGTAATAAGTTGGAGCTATGGGTGAAGTAAGGAAATTTTGGAGAACCCGAATCACTAGCCAATTAACGAAACAAATGACGAAACAAATAGAAAATCAAAGGAAGGGCATAATGGTAATTTACCAAACCAAAATTATATTAAAAACACTCATTTCTCTTCTTCTTCACGCTACTCTCTCCTCCCCTACGATTCTCCCTCCTTCCTTGGCGATTCACGGCGATTCCTCCTTCTCAATGATTGTTCTTCCTTCGATCGACCTCTGTTCTTCGTGTTTTCTTCGCCATTCACGATTCTAAGTAAGTCTCTAACATTTCCCGGCTTTAGTTCTTAGTTTTAGGAGTTAAAAACGATTAGGGTTTCGTTCGATTAAGGTTTCGTTTAGGGTTTCGTTAAAAACGCGATTTATGGTTTGAGATTGATAGGTTTATCGAGATTAAGGATATAGTGAACGTATTTAACGTTAGTGGACGTAGTTAGATTGATTGTGAGAATTTTAACGTTTTAAGGATTTTCGAGTATATGGAAAATGCTCGTTAATTGAGGTTTGGAAATATAGAATGTGTAATGTTCGCTAAAATGCGTTAGTGAATCAAATTAGAGCTTTAAGGAATTTCCTTAGTCAAGGTTTCGTTAAATTTGGACATTTAACGGTTTAACCTTGTTTTAACAATAATTTTGTGAAATTTGCTTAGGTAAATGTTGCGAAAAATCGTGATACGCAAGTGTACGTGTCGCAAAAGTAATAAAGTGTGTAAAAGTACGAGTGTCGATCCCACGAGGAATAATATGTCAAATATTGAATATCTAATTTTCAGTTTAATTTGAAAAGAAATAATGAGTGGTTTTTGGATTTTAAACTAAATTAATTCAAATAAAAATTAATAAACAATTCAAATAAAAGACTGGAATGTAAAAGAGTAAGATTATAAGATGAGAAAATCCAGGGTTCCGATTTTACTTAGCTAATCCTATTTATTAAACCTAATTCAAGTAATTAAATCCTATTTCTTCGTGTTGATGGCAATTTCACGAAAATATTTATCAATCTCTCTCGAGCAAAGACAAACTTATTCAATTAACGAATTATTACCTCTCGGTCTCTAATCCTGAGAATTAATTGAATACATTAAGATCAAGAAATTATAATACCACTCAAACGCCCTAACTATCTCTAGTCTAGGGTCCTCTTTAAGGTAATCTGTTCAGTGCACGGTTAAATTCTCCGCTCTCGCATCCCGAATCAACCCTAAAGTTCTTAGTTTTGGTGATCAATCAAACCTAAGTATTATTTCAGAAACAGATTACTCAACACAGATCAGGAACAGAAATTAAATAATTGAACTAAGAAAAATAAACAATCATAGTAAAGCTACATCGAAACCCTAGAACGAGAAGATTAGTTCATACTAGAAAAATAAAAAAAAACAATAATAATAAAGAGTTGCATAATTGAACAGTAGAAATAAAAAAAGAATAAAAGAAAACTATGCTGTCGCCAGAATTGTTCCTCGCCGAAAATCGCCTCGGTGAGAGCTTTCTGCCGCCTCCCAGAATCCGAATCTGAATTCCCCCCGTCTTAGATCTGTTAGGTTTTTATTATTTTCTTTCAATTAGGTCGACGGCTGGGATTAGGTCTGCCCTCAAGTGGACGGCTCGGATTAAAACGAATCTCTTTCCATCTTTGTAAATTGATCAGCGATCGATCTCTGCCAAGTCACAGAGATCGATCGCGGCATTTCTTTGTAGCTTATGGGTGGCGATCGATCTCTGTATTTTACAGAGATCGATCGCTGCTTCCTTCAAGTGATCGCTGCTGGCTATGTTGATGTATGTGGCGATCGATCTCTGTGCTTGTTTAGAGATCGATCGCTGCTGCCTTGTTTTCTTAGCTTGGCACATGTCGCGATCGGGTGAAGTAGCTCTTGAGAAATCGATCGCTGCATATTTTGGTGTCTCAACTTCACTGTTTTTCCATCTTTTCTCCTCTTGATCTTTGACTTTTTACCTCTTTTCCATCCACCTCCTGTTCTAATTATAGTTGCTGCACACTCACAAAATTTATCAAATTCTTTCAAAACACTTAAGAATAAACTTATCAAATCAAGTATAAAGAGTATAAATAAGTGCGTAAAATACACACTTATCAGTAAACAACGCTCGTGGACGGAGCTTGGATTGCAGCGTGCACGAGATAAGTTCTTGTGATCTTCTCTGGCTGATTGGCCTACACCGTACGTCGAGGTCGTCTCGATGAGTTTGGTGACGTGTTTTATTTAATCGCTTTGGTTGGGTAGTTAGGGTTCGATTTGTTTTATAGGTTGATTGTTGTGTTTTAATGGTATTGTTAGCGTTTTGATGGTATGCTCCGTATGTATGTTTACTTTATGTAATATTGAACTGTTCACGCATCACGTGTTTTATAAGAGCATGAAAAATGAATTTCGCACGATGTTTTAAAGAAAATGGCAATGCGGCCCGGAGGGGGCTATTGATCTATTGTGTAGGCACGCAGGGGTCTGTCACAATACCGCATTTAACACGTACTCATACAGTTATAGGTTATGCGAGATGGGGCTCAGGCACGGCTGTACGTGTTGTAAGCGTGTACCCCCCTTCTCTAGCTGGAAAGAGTAGTCTGACCGCTGGATGTGCTCTCTCTAGTTAGGGGGTTGAGATCTCGGTGACAAACAGAGTAAAGATAATGAAAATGTTGCATGATTACGAACTCATACGCACAGCATGCATTGCATTTACGTAGAACTTGCTGAGATTTTTTATCTCATAGGTGTCTGTATGGTGTAGGTGACTTCGACATAGGTGAGGACGAGATCCCTCCACCTGAGGAGTGATGCGGTTGACGGAGGATGGTCGCGGGAGTGCGTTGGCGCAGTCGAGGCTCATTTTGACCCGTGGGACTCATGGTTAGATGTTTTGTGGGTTTTGGTGATATTTTGGGCTAATGGCGGATTAGACAGATTTATTGTATAGATAGATACATTTTAGATTGTTGGATTTGGATAGGTTTATGTATTGATGTTTTGAAATGTTTTGGAAATTGATTTTATAATCTTTGTTTGATTTCAAAACAGGAGAATTTGTTTAGGTTTTAAACGTATCCACGCGAATTGTTTTTATGAAAATGGGTTATGATTTAAATGAGTTTTGAGTCGTTTATTTGGATGAGGATATGAATGAGGTTATATGGTGATGTTATTGTGTTTGATAGGGTTATGATTGGGAAGAAAAGTGGTTGGGGTTTAGAAAAGGAGAATAAAGAAGGAAAGAAAGGGAGAGGAGGCAGCGAGGGTGGCGATCGATCGCCCCTCGGTATTGCGTGATCGCCTACAGAGGCGACACGATCGCCTCCTGATCACCACGCTCTAGAATTTTTCCAGAGCGTGTGGCGATCGATCGCCTCTTGTTGACGCCTCACCAGGCGATCGCTGGCAAAAACCAGCGATCGCCGCCACGTTTTGGGGGACAAAAGTCCCTTTTTGTCCCCGAAACATTTTCTGTTATTTTTAATCAAGTTTTAAATTTGTTTTAATAATTATTTTAAGTTTAATTAAATTGATTTAAAGTTTTGTTACCGGTTTATAAACTTAGACTTCGATTCCGATTTTAAAAGTTTTATTTCAGCTAAACGCTAAGCTTAAAGTTATTAGAGACAAAAAAAAAATAGTATGGGAAAAAATTGGGTACAGTTTTAGGGTCGCTACAGTAACGGTGTTCGGCGTGTTCTAATTCATCTGTCATAGTTTTCAACAAACCCCTAATATTTGAAAAAAAAACAGAGTAAGTATAAAACAATATAACGTGGAGAGCACTTATCAGATAATTCCCAAGAAAGACTGTACTGGACAATCTCCTAGACAGAATTACCTTTTCAAGTAAGTTCCCAGGAAAGGCTGGAGGGGTCAAAAATGGTCCCACTTAAAATCCAGTCTCCTAGAGAGAACTTTCTTACACAGTACAATTACATCACTAAATAAGTGGTACGATAAATGCATTATACCTTTTGTCGATCTGAAATAATTGTCCATCACTCGCCTGATCCAGTGTTTAGATCTCGTTTAAAATGTTGCAAAAACCACGTCCACGTGTACGTGGACTCTTTTTCGACGTTGGAAACAACAACGAGATATATTCCATCGTTGCCATCAATACTGACGGCTGTGAGTAATTGGTCGGTACACGAGCCATTCAGATGACAATCATCCAAACAGATAACAGGGCGACCGTACTGCAGCAAACCCGCCTTGCAAGCAGCCATGCACATATACATTCTTTGGCATACTAATGAATCATCCCTCATCTCGTAAGTATGTATTTTTAATATGCTACCCGGATTTGATCTACATATTTCTGCTGTGTACGACCAGATTAACTTGTACTGTTTGTTGCCATTGTTTTCCTTAAATGTTCGAGTTACGTTTCTTGCTCTTCTAGCCAGACTTAGTGTAATGTTAACAGTCAAATCTTTCCTCACTGTCTCGATAATGGAAGAGATTTTCTATGTAGGTTGACTTTTGAACCTGTCAAGATAATAATTTGTCACTCATTTTACTTTAGTGTGTCGATTCTCAATTTTTCTCGAACAGCTGTGAGAATCGATCAAGCTCTTTATTTAAAACGTATACTCATCTTTCATCTTAGAAGCATGCAGTCGCCACTTACACCCGTCTTTACACTCAGCCGTTAGTCGCTGATTTTCACTTTTAGTGAATTTTAGCCCATCGCCATTTTTCAAAGAATATTTGACTATTTTCACTCTAATTTTCTTTAAATAACTATATTTTCCCAAAAAAAAATTCTCAATGAGATTTCTTCTCTTACCGGTATGCTTTCCACGTCATCATCCCCCAAACCAACTGGTGTTCGAAGAGCATCGTATAGAGTTCTGGAAGTCGAATGCACCTTTATTTCTTCATTTTCATGCAAATGATCGAATGCTGAAAGATCACCATATGGAGACGTGTCGTACAAATACCAATTCATATCGAGATCATAAGTTGTTGTCTCGTCTAAATCAACTGATCGACTTGAATCAAAATCTATCGTCGTCGCTAATACAGAGAAATTTTTTTAAGAAGGTGTGGAATGAGAGTGAAGGGCTGATCTTCTTATATAACCAAGGAGATCGGCCCTCTATTCTCGGGAGAACAGCCCCCATTTTAAAATTTTTCTGTAACACACGGGGGGCCGAGTTAAATATAACAGCCCTTGGTTCTCCATTGGGGTCGACGCGGGAGGGGGGGGGGGTAGAATCCCATGCGCACGTGTAGAACGGGGGGCCGCGCATGGAGAACGGGGGGCCATTCGCTTTGTAAAATGCGGAACGTGTAACGACCCTTAGAACTATTCTTAATTTTTCCGTATTATATTATTATATATATATATATATATATATTTTTTTTTATAACTTTCTAGTAAACCCTTTCGTTAAATTAAATTGTTGAAACATATTTAAAAGTCAACTAAATAAAACCATTAAAACAGAAGAGGAATCAGCCCAGCAGAACAGAGGGCAAAAAGGGCCCAAGCCCAAATTTTTTCCTGTTCACGTCCGCCGCTCACTTCTGCTAAGCTACATCCACCGCTCAACTCACATCCACTGCTCAATACTTCTATCGCTCACCCCTACAAAATATGCTACATCCACCGGTGACGTCAGCCGGATGACTTAATCACCTAGCATCCACCAGTGAACAGTAACCGAACACTTAACCGAACCCATACAAAATAAGCTACATCCACCGGTGACGTCAGCCGGATGACTTAATCACCCAGCATCCCCCGGTGAACAGTGATCGAACACTTAACCGAACCCATACAATTTCTCCCTGTACTTACACACCATTCACTCATAACTTCCAAAACATTTAAACATAACCTTCATTAATATTCATACAAATCCATATCCTCAAAGCATCAAAATCTATATCTAATTCATCAAAACATAATTTTCAACCTATCCAGATACAAAGTATCCTAATAAGAGTTTCTATACATTTCATTAAAATATCATCACCCCAAAACATTTAACCTATGCTTCTACAGGTCATGCTCGCATCGACTACGCCAACCGCTTCCACGAACATCCTCTTTCAAGCTGCTGGCTCGTCTGAGAGAGGAAAATTCTCTTCACCTTGCTCTATATCACCTACACCATAAAAGACACCTATGACATAAAAATCTCAGTAAATTCTACGTAAATGCCAATGCATGATCATGTATGCTCAATGCCAAGAAAATCGTCCATGTTATTTCATATATCGGTATGTGTCAGTCTATGGTTATCGGAAACGCTTGACAGATGGATAGGGCACGTCAAGCGGTTAGACAGCTCACACCATCTGAAGGGAGGAAAACCCGCTCACCACGGAACGCCAGGTCTGAACCTCATCCCCGATAACCTCATGCCATGGTTGTTTACTGTGATACTTTATTTGCCTTTACATGCATGTTCATTTCATGAAACCCGTATGTAAATTCATTTTCATGACGTTTTAAAACCATGATGCATGAACATTTCAATATGCACAATATCACATAAATATAATCAAAACATCACAGCACAGACTATAAAGTAATTAACCCTAACTACCCTAACCAAAGCAATTAAACGGACAAAGCACCAACATTCACCAACAATCCTCAAGAGACAAAGCTTGACATATGGTGTAGGCCAATCGGTCATAGTAAGTCACGAGAACTTACATCAAGTCCTCAGCACACCAAGCACTATCCGAGAGCTTGTTCACCTAAGACAATTTATAACACACGACATTAGAACCGAGTCTAACCCAATCGGACTACGTTAATTCCACTTAACTATCTTCCATAATCATAAATGCCTTATTATCATTCAACATTCCAACAGCTAACGATTTCTAACTTCCATCGGCAATTTCTAACGAAACCCTATTTGAATAACATCTCTAAAATCGAAAGCTAACAATCCAGAACATTAAAACCTTACTTAGGGTCACGATTTAGGAATGAATCGTGAAGGAAATCGATCGGTTGGAGGAGCCGTTGAATTGTGGAGAGTAGGGGTGGAGAGAATTTTCGTGGCTGTGAAGGTTAAAGGAGAGAAAGAGTGAAAGTGAATGTGGATTCTCGTAAGGGAGGGAAAGGAAGGTGTTGTCTTTGCCAAGCTTCTCCTACAAGTTTTGACACTTGTCACACTCTCACTTGGTGTTCCCAACTACCCCCTTTTACTTCCTAATTTGCCCCTCCATCCAATTGCTTGTTTTGTTGAACTTAGTTTGGTTTCTCCAACTTATCTCGTTATTTGACTAACTATTTGTTTTCTCCAAATTTCCTTATTTCACCATAAATTCCAATTTATTATTTAGGTCCCAATAAAACTTTCCGTTCGCAAAACGGACATAATTTGACATATTTACAAAAATATCATTATTTAATGGAATTATAAAATCCCGTAAAACTGGGTGTTACAGAACGAGGGGCTATCGATTGTCTGCTAGGGTTTAAGTTGTTAAGTTTTTTATAGTTTGAGATTTGTTTTGTTAGAGTTAATATTTTAAGGGGTAAAAAAAAAATCGATATTTGGAGGTTTAAAATAGTTTTTACACTAAATTAAAAAGTATAAGAGTACAAAAATGGAAAGGGAGAAGGAAAGAACGTGCAATCACGACGACTGTAGCGAGTAAGCATTTGATGGACATTCCCATGGTCGTCCAGCAATGTCTTCTTCCTCATTCTTCCTCTGTACGCTTTTCTTCCTTGTTGACTCTCATCTCTATAAGAACATTTATCGCTTTCCCTTCCTTTCTCCATTGTCGTTCTATTCTGGCTTGGATTAACCACGCAGAAGTGTATTTCTTCCTCTTTGTTCAATTATTGAAGGCGTAAGAGGTTTCTGAAAGTCCATTCAGTCATGGTCGAAGCTGGTGAGTGCTCGGGTTCAGGTGTTGGGTCGACTGATGAAGTTTGGGCGAAGCTAAGTACGCCTTTTTCTTGCTTTTTGTCGATTATTCTTCGTTTTCATTTCCTTTTCCTCGAGTGAATTCGTTGTAATTCATTGATGTTTGTCTGCTTAATTGTCACGCTGCATGAGATAGAAAGAAAGATATCAGAAATTCGTTGCGAGTGCAATTTACATTTTTAAGGGGCAAACATTTTAGGCAGCATGGGTAATATTTTGTGGTGAGGGAAAATGATTGAGGAAAGAATTATTTACATCTTTTTATATGATGGATGAAAAAGAAACAAGAAACTCAATCCATTGGCTAATGTATTCTCATTCACTGAGGCGCAATGGTTGGGTTAGCTTAGGTTCCCTTCTTAGACTATTGAAAGAAAAATTGATATACATGGGGTAGAACCGTGACAGATATAGTTTTAAATAGTTCTATTTTGCTTTCTTTTTTCTATATGCCACTCCTAGTTTATTTGCTATTGTATTAGTATCAGGATAGCTGTTGATACTCTATTTTCCATATTTTCAGTTCCATTTGACACGACATATACAGATTTTGAGATTACGTCGGAAGAGGCTGTTGTCTGCTCAGTGATCAAATCCTCTTGTTCTGACAAACGTGAGTGGTGCAAAATCACAAGGACTTCTGACCCATTTTCTGCCATTATACAGAATATGAGGTGTGTGATTGTGATTCAAGTACTTTGAGTTTTTCAGTCTGGAATTGTGTTCATTTTTTCATTTACTGCTGCTGGCAGAACTGAAGGGTTTATTTTGAGTTCCATTTAACGGCCATTTGGACGTAAACAATATCCTTCTTATGCAAGTAAATTTTCGAGGTCCAGTGAACTCTGGAACATGTAATTTCGATCACTTCTTGTTCTTCCTCAATCCTTTTTTTCTGTTGAATAATGAGACCACTAGCCAACTCTCCGTCCTTGTCATTGTACAAGAAAGTTGTCGGGGAGGAAGATTTTTTATGTCCCTTAACTAGTGTGTATTTATTATTTCTAACAAGAAAGATCAATCCAATAGAACTTTATTATTAGAAATTAGAGCTCTTATGTATTTTACTTGACGACTTACTGTTTGTTTAAATGTTAGCATTGATTTGTAATACATTTTACTCATTTGTACTCAAGTACTGTTGTCTTTCTCTGTTAATAAGAATGCATTACAGGTCTAAAGATTTTGTACTCTGCTTTCTAATTTTTTGTTATCTGGTGATGATGTCGAATAGCTCAAATGCAATACTTGTTGATAAATCGGCTATACCAAGCGAAGATACTATTGTCATCAAGAGTGGAAGTGAAATTGTTCCTGGCCCTAGTAGTGAAGGTCAGCATTCCATGATGAACGACATAAGTTGGGCTTTCGTTTCATGGATGTTTGAATCATTTTACCTTATGTATGTCTTCTCTTTCGATGTCGTCAGAGTATCTAAGCTACAAGTTTGAGCTAATGCCTGAGCCAGAAAGTTGCAAAAAGCAATTGAAGGTATATAAAAATATATGAAGTTCACTTAAATGCATGATTTGTGTCTATTTCTTCTTCCATGTTAAGTACTCTGTTCAATTTTGGGCAGATTTCGATAGATGCTGAACATGCAAAATGCAGCATTTGTTTAAACGTATGGCACGATGTTGTAACCGTTGCTCCTTGCTTTCACAACTTCTGGTCTGCCATCTAATAAGTCAGTGATTATGGTATTTATTTTCATTAAATTATTTTCACTAATTCATATATTAAACTGCAGCAATGGATGCTTCTCAGAGTGGTTAAAGAGATCCCGTAATAAGGATTCAGGTGTGCTATGTCCTCAGTGCAGAGCAGTTGTACAATTTGTTGGAAGAAACCACTTCTTACACAGGATCGCAGAGGTTAATGAATGTCCGCTCTGACATATTATGAACCAATATAAAATTCGGTGTGGAAGTCATTCGTTTTTGTTGATGTTTCTTCTCAGGCTTTGTCGAACGTAGTAGAAAAATCGTAAAAAAATATTTAATTGCATTGTTTCTATTCACATGCATGCCTAGACATTTTTTGCTGATATGAACGTAAAAAGGTCTTCAGTAAACTGAATTGAATTCTGAATTCCAATGAGGAGATAATATAATGTAAACAAACAAATATTGGTATCATCGAGGACCAAAAATCCTTGTAGTATCTCGATACATGAATGTTCTGGCTGTGAACAGAAGAGTGTGCGAATGTCTCATGTTACATGGGCTTTTGGTATTTGTATTCTTTAACCCAATGCTAAATGTACATTGCAGGATATATTAGAAGCGGATTCTTCACTCAAACGGTCAGATGAGGAACTTGCTATTTTAGAGTCATATTCATCAATACATTCAAATCTGGTAAGTAATCTTATTTTTTGGAGGGCGTTGATATCTACCAAAAAGTTATGGCATAATTATTGTCCCTACTTTGTACTTACAAAAAAAAGGAAAGAAAAAATCTTATGGCAATTACATGTGTTTATGAAACAAAGATGACATGAATATGCTGATGACTGAGCCATAAGCCACATTTGCATGCAAATAGAAACCATGAAATGATAGCAAATAGATGAGGCATCTAACTTGGAAGACTAATATACGTGTAATCACCTTTAAGTCATTATTGTAAGTTCCTAACCATTGGATATAGCAACAAAATGGGGAGAAGCATTTCTAATGACTTGTTAGAAATGTTGGTGAAATCAATGAAGCGATAAAAAGTATAGTCTGAAGGCATTAATATTGTACGGTCACTGATAACAACTTTTGTCATGAAATTTCAATGACCATTTGGCGATGTTGATGATGACTCTTTCTGGCTTTCAGTCTATTCTATCATGGCATTTTCCCCTGTTAATATGATAATTTCTTTAGTCCTTCATTTCCTTTTGGTGTGTTTTTAGGTTGTGAAATCTGGGAAAAAGCTTAGTCGAAAGAGGGTTCGTTCAACACTTGATGAGGATAATGTTGATGTCGATTTTCCCTGCCACCAATGCGGTAAACTTTTTTTTATCTGAGTTACACGGTCCTTTGATATTAAGTGCTGTTTTATTAATAAAATTTATTTTTGTCACGATGTATGAAGTGTATGAGTCTACTGGTGGAAACTAAAAGAAAGTGTCAACTCCACAAAACCCCTACAAAACTTCTCCCACCATACAAGTGTATTACAAAAAGAAATTCAATTAATCAAATTTTTAAGTCTTGGAAAATCATTCTATTTCTTATAATCAAACCAAAGTGCACCAGGTGAGCCAACTTATCCTCATTATTCCCTTCAACCATCATCCAAGCCCTCATAAAGGATGTGCCGTTTTCTCTCCCAACCGAAACAATGCGGGAGAAAATTAATTACTTTTCCTTTTAGCAATCACGTCACATTCTTCTATGATATAATCGCCTTTTTCTTTTTTTTTTTTTTTGTGGCTGGCCATTATTTTACTATTGTTCAGTATCTTCAATGTGAATTCCTTACTGCATTTTCTTTTGAATGCGTTGCCTTGAATGGTTATTTTTTCTGCTAGTGATATGATTCTATGCTTTCTTACATATCTTTTCACTGGCAGCTAATGAGGTTGATGGATTTCGGTGCAATACAAACACTATCCATCTACAATGTCATGCATGTGGAGGAATGATGCCTTCTCGGTTAAATAGTGTTATACCACAACACTGTGAGTTGATTCTGTTTTCTAGTCTTAGGGACCTGTGTTTTAAATGTCAATATGAAGTATGGAAGTTGAATAGGTTTTCATATTAATGTACTGCATGACCATTGACCAAAGCACATCACACTGTAAAGTTTATTATAATTTCCTTAAGCTAGATGTTTTTAAGCAATTTTTTTCCTTAAATTAGATTTTGTTACCTATTGAAGGGAAGTTGTGAACTTTACAAGAGAAACTCTTGATCAATACAATCCTTTCAAGTTTTTGAGCTTTTAATCTTTGCAATTTTCTTTTAATTTTGTGTTTCGATTTCAAAACAAAACTTCTGAGAATCAGACCTAAAACATAGGCTCATTGTTCATTTTACCAACAGATTCCTATTTTTTGGAAATAAATATTTTGGGAAATTTTACACAAGTTGTTTTGTTATCAAGTTTGAAATAAGAGACATTTTGTCAAATCTGAGCTGCAAAAATTTAAATTTTTAATCAATTTAGTGTTGGTCAAGGGTAAAGGAGATTCCTCTCAGTGTGATTTTATTTCCTTTACATGAGACATAGTAACTTTCTAAATATCTGTTTTTCTTTTAACAGGTTTAGGATGTGATAGAGCATTTTGTGGTGCTTACTGGCACACTCACGGGGTTCAGAGAAGTGACACTCACGCAATGTGCAGTCCTGAAACTCTTAAACCAGTATGTGCCTTATCTTGTTAGGTTTATGTTTTTGGCATCATTCTTGTTGCTTTAAGAAAAAAAAATTCAATGTAGACGACAATTGATTTTAGTGGAGTTATCTTTCTCTTCGATGACTCTCACATGTGTCTATTAATGTTTCCTTTTATCTATCCGTATTCCACGATACTGTAACACATTCATTTCCATTCAAATATTTAAGTGTATCTAGCACACATAAGTTTTGGCACTTTAGCAACCAAAAATGAGATAAAACTTTGGTAGAGAAAGTGGGTTCTCAATTCTTTTTATACGTATTTGTTGTTCATGTACACTATTGCAGTTTAGCAGATCGAGTGTTTTCTGAGCAACATGATAAATGTTCAAAAAGTATATGAAACTATTTGGCGGTGGAAAAGTCCGTCTACTCATCTAACCTTATGAAACCAGTGATTGATGTCTCTTAGAGATGTTGTTCATGTTATAACTAATGTGCTTGTTCATTTCTTGCCAGATATCTGAGCATAGCATCTCTAGAATTCCGATGTTGACGCATGAAAATAATCAACATGAACAAGATGTAAATATTTTTTCTTATTGGCTATAGTTTGCACATTTATTATCAGCCGAAGAGGAAAGGGTAGCTTTACCTTGTTCTGGTTCTTAAAACTAAGATTTACTCCTCTTGTGTCATACGTGATTCTAGGTTACTCTGAGGTGTATTCAACAGATGGGGAGAACACTTGAAGATGTTATCTCTGATTGGATTGCAAAGTTTGACAACAGAGAAATAGGTAAGTTATAAAGCTACTGATCTTCTTCTTATGGCTGATTTATAGAACTTGTTGGATTTGATTTGGTGAATACGGGCTTCTCGCATAACATTTTCTGTCATCCCCGTATCTATTAAAGTCAAAGCTCACTAAATGTTTTTAGACTGATCTCCCCCATAATTTGGAGAAAATTGTGCATCCTTCCAAAGTTAGAGGAGTTGGTGTGAGACAATTGATGTTATTGGTAAGTAACCTTGCCAATTTCATACAATAATAGAATTTTTTTAAGCAAGTAATGAAATTTTAAATTAAAAGAGAATATGTGCTACTAAACGTTTCCATATGAAGCCAAAACTTTATGGGATTGAATGAGAAGTTTATTTTTTGTTTTTTTGGTTGGTGATAAAATTATATTGATGGAAAAGCAAGTACACAAAAAGGGTATATTACAAAGTAAAGTTTAAGATTCCCACTCCAACGTTAAGCTCTTCACTCCCTCACTCCAACGTTAAGCTCTTCTCTCACTTTAGCATAACCGAACAATAGAGTATTTATTACAAAGAAATGAACTTTATTTTTGTGATACACCCACACCCATTTTGGTGGTGCTGAGTTCTGCATAATTATGCGTGTTTTTGTGCTTCTTTTCGTGTGGAGCTTTTCTTTTCTAGCTCCTTTTTTTGTACTCTATTTTCTGTCAATATATTCTTATCACTAATCAAAAAAATAAACTTCTAATTAGTCTGACAGTTTTATTCATAGGCAAATACATTTTGGCTTGAGCTTTGCACGTTTTGTTGTACGTGTAATTTTTTTTTAATTTAAAATTTGACTACAATTCTATTTTTTGTATGAAATTGCCGAAGTCATTTACCAAGAAGACCAGAGTTATATAGCCTCAATTGTACTTCTCTAACCTACCAAGGATGGTGGTAGGAAATGACATCCACCCTCAAATATTATTAGGATTGCTTATGGTCAAAAAAGAAATATTAGAAAGCTGGAGTTTTACTAACCAATTAAAACATCTTTAAAAATCAAAGTTTCTTCTAATCTTTATGTTAACACAAAGACTATGCAGATCGAACTCGGATGCCTCTAAATCATGCCGAGAGGATAACCTCCGCAACGCATGTTTGCAAGTGAGTATTGAAAAAAGTTCAAAACATGGCTGAAACATTGAACATTTGATGGTTGTGTAGTGGCCCCGATTGCTAACTTTTGTTAAAATGCAGCGAATGTTACGAGAAATTGGTCGCATTCCTCCTCTACTGGTTCCGAATCACATTGCCAAACTCTGTAAGCGGTTTCTGTTTGTTTTAGTAAGTAATTGTGTTGGTTGACTGTTAAGAAATATGTCTAATAAATTAGTTGCAATGATATAGCTTTTCCCGCCTGATGATTCGAGAAGAAAAAATTGTTGGTATGGATATGCATGTAGAACACAACATCACAACGAAGATCACGCTCAAAAAAGGAATCATGTCTGCCGACCTACTCGGGGCGATCCGAATTAGTGTTTGGAAGATGAACATGTTAAGCATTAATGTCTTTTTGTCAATATTTATTTGCTTATCTGTTGGGTTTATGTAAGTTTATGATGTTGTGATATTTTAATAGGGTAAAAAACTTATTTTTTTTCTTTGGTCCATCAACAAGTTTGATTCTAATTTTATAATAAATTTACCCTTAATGTTTTAAATCTATTTGCACAGTTTTTAGGAATCAAAACTTTCATTTTTGTAGGAATCAAGCTGTTTTGAATTTTATTGTAGTGCAAGAAACAAATTAACGATTTAGATTTAATACAAATTTAATATTTAATTTTGATACAATATATTTTTTTAATAAATAATTGCTGAGTGATTATTTGGAGAACAAAATCTTCATCTCTTAAAAGTTTATATGCAATAATTAATTTTGCATCAAGAGATCAAACTTATTACAAGTACTATGTATTAAGAAACTACTTAATTTTCATTTAGTTTTTAATTTCACTATGCTTATGTTTAACGTATCAAATTTTATGACGACAATCATATGCGTCACGAGTCCACCCATTAGTTTGTGTTTGTGTGTGTGGGTGGGTGTATGTGCACATCTATTTCTCCACTTTAAGAGACAACACACGTACACATTTTATGTTGATTATTAAATTATGATAACGTTATATCATATCATTTAGGTATTCTAATTTAGGATATAACTTTATGTAATTCCAACGAAATATATCATAATTAGATATAAATAAAATTTTATTTTTATTATTGTGTACAAAACAAGCAACTAAATTTGGTGAACGATACTAAACGATATTGGATTTATTAAAAAAACATTTAAAAATATTAAACAATAGGAAAATATAATTATTTTACGTATATTTTAAAAAATAATTCACTAAAATTACAATAATTCATACAAAGTGTTAGAAAATCACGAACCTTTTCCGATTCTTTTCACAATGTTTTTAAATATATGATAAAAGTTTTAAATAAATCTAATATTGTTTACTATTTTTAAATGTTTTTTTAATAAATCCAATATTGTTTAGTATCGTTCCATAAAAGATCTTTCATTTACTTAAAATTTTACCACATATTCAGCACATCATGAGAAGATAATCTGAAAAGTTTCGTGATTTTCTAACACTTGTACGAATTATTGTAATTTTAGTGAATTATTCTTTAAAATATAAGTAAAATAATTATAATAAATCATACAAATATTATAAAATCATGAAAAATTCCCGATTATTTTTTCATATTATAATGAACATGTGATAAAATTTTCGATTAAATCCAATGTTGTTTGATATTTTTGTAAAATTAATTTATAAAGAGAGGACGGTCACCACCGTCCCAAGGTACGTCCATTCTCTAGAACGGACAGACTCTATTTTTAAGAGTCCATCCGTTCTACGACAAAATTCGAGAGAGGATGGTCACCACAGTCCCAAGGTGCGTCCGTTCTGGACGGACTCTTGATTCAAGAGACTGTCCGTTCTAGGCTAAATTCGAGAACAGACAGTCTCTTGAAACAAGGAACCGTCCGTTCTATGGAACAGACAGTCTCTGTTTTGCAAGAGACCGTTCGTTCTACGGCAAAATTCAAGAGAGAACGGTCATAGGACGTCCGCCGAGGTTTGTTTTGTTACTTTTTCCATACTTAAAGGTTTGAATCGTGAAATATTATACTTTAAGGTTTGAATCGAAAAAACCGGTTATTTCGATGTCGAAGCCGGTAATTTTCCTTTTTTTTTTTATCGTGTTTACATACGTCACAATGTAATGATATGAAAGTTTGCTTATGTTTGAATAATGCAAACATGATGTCACTGACATATATGAAGTTAAAGGTGGTACAAAATGCATGATTATAAATAATATAAAGGATTATGCAAATGAGAATTAAAAAATAAATTGTTTTCATTGAATAGTTTGGATATTCTTGCACTTTTGAATACATAAATATACATGAAATTTTAGGCTTATGAAGTAGACATCATAAAAAAGAGAATAACATTTGAATTGTGTGATTAGCAGTTTTGTAACTCAAGTTACGTAATTTTTAAGTTGGATTAAGTGTATGAAACTTTTGAGTACAATTCTCGGTGAATACTTGATTCAGATAAATCGAGTGAGAATTTAAGAATGTTCAATAAGAAGAAAGTGTTTATAAGAACTTTATTTATGATATCACGCAATAAAATGTAGTCACCAAAAGCATGGTGTCACATGTCAAATTGAAAACGTGCATGAGACATTATTGGGAGATTAATTAAGTTAATTACTTAATCAATTCCTAATAGTTTAAATTTATTGTTTTAAGCTAATATCAATGGATTGATATAATTTTTACCGAGCAAGTAGCTCAAATTGTAATATTTTACCGATAGAAGGTAAAATAGTCATTTAACTTTAATTATGGAGGATAAAATGGTAATTTTCCAAGAGAGCTCTAGAAACTCTCCTTAGGAGAGGTCGTAATTGATGATGTAGAGAGGAAACAGAGGAGAGAAAAAGAAAATTTTAGAAAGGGAAGTTTGAAACTGAAGGTAAAGAGGAAGTAACGACCCCAACCCGGTCAGGGCCGTCACGGCCTAGCCATAACTTACTCCTTACTTAACCTCCATAATTAGAAATTCTTTTTTTTTTTTTTTAAAACACTTTCTATAACACTTTAAATAACTAAAAACCAAATAAACAAAATCAATAAAATAAAGGGGCAAAATTGTCAAATGCCAGCCAAAGGAGGGGCGAAGGCGTAAAAACCCCACCCCCATCGCCTGCTCTACAGGCGAGCAATCGCCTGCATTGCAGGCGATGGGCGATTGATCGCCCCTGGGGCGATCAATCGCCAGCTGCTCTGGAATTCTAAATTCCAGAGCAAGCTTCACTTCTTCATCCCTCATCCATCTTCCTTCATCCTTCTTTCCCTCTTATATCCTACCATACTTAACTAAATTTTTACATTAAACTCACTTATCTACAAGCATCTCCCGACATTCATCCATCACTCAAAACACGACCAAAACTTATTTCACACTCTTCTAATTATCACAAAACCAACTGCATGGATCGCTCAAAAATCGAGCGCATCCATACAGTTTAAATCACCTAAAAATCATCAAACAAAACCCAACCAAATCCTCAAATAACATCGAACATAAATGCGGAATTTATTAAAACATCACCCAAACAAATACATATTAAGTCCTCCAAAATAACATAACTCCAAGCCTAAATCATCTATACATCACACCAAAATTAAACTTCGTCTACATCCAAAAATCTATCCAAATGTGCATCAAAATCTAGTTCGTGCCTATTTACCACAAAATACTCGGAGCATACCCACACTTTACCCAGCCTAGCCAAAACATTCACCGTTGCCACGAACACCATCCGTCAACCACATATTCCTTGTCATCAAAAGGAACTCTTACCTTCACACCTGTCACCTACATCATACAACACAAACATTAAGCCTAATGCTTAGTAAGGGAATGTACTATACACGACATATGCATGAATGCATGATTCTTTTCCATAAAACATGTTCATTTACTTGTTCTTATTCTTTTTCTTTTCGTTGACATGGATTAAGGTGGGGATGTGCCAGGGGGTAGGCCAAGTGCGTGTACATAATCCTTTCGGCCGTCTTCATGTTCCATCGCATGGAAGTGACATTGGTTTTGTTGTTATGGCAATACCGTCCCAACCCACACTTAATCGTTACCTATCTTTTACATAAATCATGCATGAAACGTTTCTTATGACATTTGAGAAAACATGATGCATGAGGAATCTGCGTATAACATATTATCAAAACATATCACCAAACAATTCACAACGTACATGGACATACCTTACTTTTAACGAACTTTACAAACAACTAATAGCTAACATCCTAGACTACCCGACTCATTAAACCCCATAATCAGAAAATCATCATCAAAACAACAAAAGCCTAATGTTGACACGATGTAGGGCCTTAAGGGCCGAAAACCTAGCACCCTCTTACCTGGCGTCCGTAGCAAGCCGAGCACCGTCCAAAAGCCGTGTTCACCTAAGGCATTTCATAAATAAAGGCATTAAAACCGATCCATAATAAATGAATCCCAAAGTCAAACAAAGTTCCTAGCTAAGGCAATTCCTCCTAAAACTTTCATCTTCTCCATTTGGGCATTTCGTCGAACACGTGGTGCTCACAAAATACCAAACTCCATTAATGGAGATTTTACAACCTTCAACAACTCCAAATTTAACCTAACAATCACCCATGCACCATTAATCCATTTAGGCTATCTAAATAACGACAAATGCATCGTCAATGGACATAATATCCTTAAACTATCGATTTCTAACGGAATCCGGTAATTTCTCAACCCTAACTCAAATTAACCATAACCAAATAACACCCTAAAAACTAATTAAAACTCGCCTAAAGATTGGAACTTACCTAGAACGTTGATTGGGGAAGAAAACCGGAAGAAAAACGAAACGTTGGATGGACGGTTGAAGAAACACCGTGGGAGGGAGGAAGAAATCGCCCAAAGAAATGGAGAGGAAGAGCTCCCTGGAGCTTGGCGTGAAAATGGAGAAGAGAAGAGAAAGAGATGTGTGTTTTAATAAATCAAACCTCACAAATTACCCTTTTACCCTTATATCCAATTATTCGTTTAATTCACTATTTCGTCTATTGATTTGGTTCCTTCAAAATTCTCTTATTTCTCCAAATATTATTACTTATTCCTAGGGTTCTAACGAAACTCTCCGTCCTCAAAAACGGACTTAATTTACTATTTTTACGAGTTAAAACATTATAAGCCGAAACCGTCACTCGGCATTACACTATCGATTTGGATTCTAAAAATTTTACTTATTCTTCTAAAAATCCCCATAAATTCCTAGGGTCTTAACAAAATTGTCCGCTCAGAAAACGGACCTAAATTTCTTATTTACGAAAATACCCTTGGAGCGGAAACCCAAAAACTCGGGTGTCACATCCTTCCCTCCTTAATTGGAATTTTGTCCTCAAAATTACTGCTTGGTTAAACTTCTAATTACTTACCCTCACATTATCTAAGTACTATGCTCGTAATACTACCTCGATACCTCTATAGTCTTACTCACCCTTCGGGTTTCGATAGCTTCCTATATCTTCAAAGTTTTAAATTTTTCTAACTACGCACTTCGTAACTCAATCGCTCATACATTCATCAACTTCGACTTAACCCTTCGTCACCTAGAACTTCGAATTTCCTCTAACTTAACCTCGAGCTAAGTTCATTCGGTTTCTAACTTCTCAAATTTCGTGACAACAACACGCACCTATTACATCATACCCTCAAAGCTTCTCCAATTCAATGACACTAAGAACCTGATACGAAGATTTCTCATCATAATCCTCTATTTCAAACTCATCTTTACACTACTATCTAATTTCCTATTTATCATTTTCACTTTCTGAACCTACTTACCTTGGGCAATTATAACATTTCCTTAATCACTCTAATGCAATCCCCATGTCCAAAGCTTTCAATACATAAATCTACTCACTATCATCACAAGTTATTCTTTAAGTTCTCATAATTATGTCTACTATGCTCATTTTATCCAACTCTTATATCGGTCGTCATCAATCACTAACGAATTTTTAAGTCTAGACCAATTCGTTAAACTATTCACCCAACACCTTAAGGGTGCTTAAACAATTCGACGTAACTTACGAGTCGAAGCATTTCCTACACCTCCTGATCTAACCTCACTTCTAAGCTCACTCGTACAGTCCTCGTGTAAATCTTCCTTCCTTTCGTTCAATATGCTCATAATTCCTCAAGCTGCGATCTTCTCCACACACTTAAGTTTATCATCATTAACCTTAGCTATTTACAAAATTATTGGTTCCGACTTCGGTACATACGGGTTGAGCCTTTGAAATTTCCTAATTTAGTCTTATTCCTAATGCACTTAAATGTTTTTCAGGCAAGATCTTGCCTTCCTCATCTGATAACCCACTAATCCCTCAACTCGCACAACTCTAACATTCGAACTTAACTTCCTATCTAAACCTTTCATCTAATTAAACACTGCCCTATACTTATTCTTAATATCCCACAAGGACTTCCTCGAAGTTACTAACTAGCCTACTATCTTTCATTCCTTCTAGTCAGGTTCTAAATATTCTCCTTAGCTTCTTCACAATGATTTATCTAACAATTTTCTTGTTAGCAAACTTGTTGTAAATAGATTTACAATTTTTAATCCTAATCTTCTAAAATTCCCAAATCTCGTCCTTCTATTTTCCCCAAAAACTTAGAAGCATCTATTACCTTTAATGGAACTAAGCATGCCATGGCTCATACCACAAGCCCTATCAATTCTCAAGTCTCTAGGCAAATAACAAAGTGATCGAATTCACCTCCTTAAATTCTCACATAAATCGGCCTTCTCTTAATCCCTTATAGGACAAGCTTTCTAACTCACCTAATTTGATCTCATTCTCCCGATTTCCTCAATTACTACTTAGGCGCTAAATTTTGACTGATCTATGGCTTTAACCACCTATTGAGTAATGACTATTTCTGTAACGACCCTTAAACCTACCCTTAATTTCCCGTATAAATTTTTCATTCTATACATACGAACTTTAAATCTCTCATTCTAGCGGAATAAAACTTTTTTTAAATCGTAATTGAGATTACTAACAGCGTTTGAAATTTTCTTTTTAAAACTAGGTAAAATAAACTTAAGACAATCTATTCAAACGATTAAGTAATAAAGGAAAACATTTAATTTAAAGTTATTTTAAATTTTATTATTTATTTTTTTTTTGTATGTTCTGCCAAAATGGCAAAACATGTGGCGATTGCAACAGGCACAATCGCCTGTTACAATCGCTTGTGGCGATTGATCACCACAATTGTGGCGATCAATCGCCACACCCTCTGGAATTCTCCAGAGGGCAGCGATCACTATCACCTCTTGGCGATTTCAAGCAGAGGGAGGGGCGACTATTCGTCTCCCACAGGCAATTATTCGCCACTGCCTCTGGATTTTGAAATCCAGAGGCATCTTTTTCTCTAACCCAATTCACGCCCTGCACACTCATTAACAAACAACACACATATAACACAACTCTCTATCTTTTCCATACTTTCATCACACTCCCTTTCATACGTTTCACGAAAACACATTTCTAAACGATGACACTATCTCTAGCATACATTTCACTCAATACCTATTACCCGTTCGCCGACTCAAAACACAATTAAAACATAATCAATTCCATGAAAACAAAATCGCATGGTTCCGTTTAAACATTTCACATATTCCTCCTGTTTTAAAATACCAAAACATTTCAAAACATTTCAAAATAGTTACAATTTCCCAAAACACATTCTATCAACTATCCGGATCCATTCAACCTATTTGTTCTAACAATTTTATCCAAAATAACCCAAAATACCTATGTACGTCCCCACGGGTCAAAATCACACTCCGACTGCCAGCGCACTCCCACGGGCCTCCTCCCTCAACATGCTCATACTTCAGGCGGAGGGACATCATCCTCACCTGTCTCGAAATCACCTACACCATAAAGACACCTATGAGATAAAAATCTCAGTAAGCTCTACGTAAATGCTAATGCACGATCATGTATGCTCTGTACTATGAAAACCGTCCATGTCAATGCATATATCCGTACGTGTCAGTCTATGGTTATCGGGAACGCTCGACGAATGGATAGGGCACATCAAGCGATTAGACAGCCCACACCATCTGAAGGGAGGGAAACCCGCTCACCACGGAACGCCAGGTCTGAACCTCATCTCCGATAACCCCATGTCATGGTTGTTTACTGTGATACTTTACTTGCCTTTACATGCATGTTCTTTTCATGAAATCCGTGCGTAATTTCATTTTCATGTCGTTTTTAAAACCGTGATACATGAACAGTTCAAATATAACATAAAGTAAACAATCACATGTGTACCATCCAGACGATAAATAAACAACATATCAAAACAACTAATTCTAACTACCCATACCCAAAACAATTTAAACAAACAATCATCAAGGTTTCTCGAGACGACTTAGACATATGGTGTAGGCCTATCGGCCAGAGTAAGTCACGAGAACTTACCTCGCGTCCGTCGTACACCGAGCTTCGTCCACAAATGCTTGTTCACCTATAACATTTCACAATATACGTATTAAATCGAGTCTAAAATCATCAAACTCCGAAATTGCTTACTCTTAACTAAAGAAAGAATCTCCCAAACTCTATTTTAGTTTGTTGAGGCATTTCGTCGAGCACTCCGCGCTCGACATCTCAAAAACCCCATTAATGGAGGTTTTTAAGCTCCAAGTTAACCAATGCTTCAACACACCTCAACAAATCGATGAACTAAGCTCCGATAACTATCAATACGTCTATTAGAGGCATAACTTAGCTCACCCTATCAATTTCAAATACCAATTTACGTTTTCGACGAAAACCCTAACGAACCCTAATCATTTTAAACCCTAGAAATCGATATTTAACGTTCCAAAAGTGTAGAGCCTTACCTAGAGAGCAAAGACGACGAAGAAACGTGAAGATTCGAGTTGCCGGAGGAGAAGAATCGTTGGAAGAGGGAGTGAGCCGTGTGAGGAGAAGAAATCGCGCCAAGGAGGGAGAGAAAATGGAGTTACGTGGGTGAGAGGAAAAATGAAAGGGAAATTTGATTTTTAATTGAATTTTTGGTTTGCAATTTACCAAATCACCGTTCTATTTGTTTTAAATTTCTTCTTCCAATGGTCCCGTTATTTAACTAACAATCTGATTTTTCTAAAACTCTCATATTTCACCACAAATTCCAATTTATTATCACGGCTTCGTTAAAACTTTGCGTTCGTAAAACGAGCTTAATTTGACGTATTTACAAAAATGCCGACAATATTGGAATAATATTAAATCCCGTAAAGCCGGGTGTTACAATTTCTACATCCCCAAAGTTCTAAACTTTTCCAGCTTCACGCTCTATCGTTCGATCACTCATACGCACTTCGAGTTCCACTTAATTGGCCACCACCTAAACTCTACAGTCAATTCTTTTCCCAAAATCTGGAAATGACTCTTCATTACGATCTACCTCTCGGGTCCTTTAAACACTAAAGTTCCTACTTCCATCTTGGAGGTAAGTCACAGGTTACGGTATTTAACTCAAACTGTATCAACTTTAGACTTACTACTTATCTCCTATCTTTCTAAACCAAAAGTTCGAAATCAACTACTCGTTACTTTTCCTAATTGGTACTCATTCTGTCAAACCACTATTCCGTCTAACATTGCACTATACCTCAAATCATTACTTTTACTTTAGGGTGTTAAATTCCTCTCAAATTAACTGACATATCTAAATC
Organism: Begonia masoniana; assembly: GCA_022432975.1. NCBI lineage: Eukaryota > Viridiplantae > Streptophyta > Magnoliopsida > Cucurbitales > Begoniaceae > Begonia > Begonia masoniana. Next base: position 15,539,312 of record CM039516.1, read on the forward strand.
CCTAAATTAACTCAAACTCTCATCTACTTGCCCCATCCTCTCCGAACAACACGCACTCACGACTTGACGCGTCTATTACTTACAGATCACTCTTAGCTTAACTAAGTTTTCTCCCCTATCGCGTTGGTTGTAAACCTCACACGTAAAAAAGAGAAACAATTTCCCCCTTTATCGACTAACCTTCTAAAGTGGTACATATCTCCTAGCAAACGTCTAATTCTTGTAACTTAAGTACCACCTTACATAAGATTCCCTATTTTCTAACGTCTCTAAGTTTGTTAATCTACCAACTTCGTCTCAATATCTTTATTCTCTTCACTGATATTTACTAAGTCAAATGCTCCTTATCTTATTAGTCGCCACTATATGAATATACCTGGAATAACCGATGGTTGGGCGGCTCCCTCCTCTTCGATCAAGGTAGACATCCTCGAAGGACAACACGGTGGTATCTTATTCGGTCCTAGACAATCTCTGGCCTTGTGCCCCACCTTGTCGCACCGAAAACATTGACCGGAATGCAACTTGCACTCCCCAAAGTGATTCTTCATACACGTAGGGCATCGAGGAGCTTGTTGAGCCCCCTGTGACCGTTCACTCCTGTCCTGTATAAACGGTGCATCGTTGGGCCTCGTAGCGCCCCGTCGATGTAGTTGCCAACCCTGTTTTTGTTGCGGTTGCACCTCTCGAAAAAATCTCATTGGACAGTTCCTAGAGAGATGACCCAGTCCGTTACACGCAAAGCATCGACCAGAACCTGCCTTGCACACCCAACCATGGCACTTCTTACACGTTTGGCACTGAGGGAACTGCACAAGCCTTCGTGCACGTTTCCCATCTACCACGCTAATTAAATCCTCACCAACTCTTTTTATGCCCCTAACTGGTAGCTGCTCCTCCCCTAGCTCAAAAACTCGCACCATATCTGTAAGCTGGCTGATGGGATCCACTCGGAGTTGCCTAGGTGTTCTCAGCATTTCTTGTTCCTAGACATAATACAAACACAAGACAAAACAATATAAACATCTATGAATCAGACTTAAACTTAAATACTTACAGTCGATGGAGAGTCCTCGTGTGGCGGTTCGTGTTTTGGCAGGCAGTTCACAAAATCGCTTTTAAAACTCCGTTTCTCTGATACCATAAATGTAACGACCCCAACCCGATCAGGGCCGTCACGGCCTAGCCATAACTTACTCCTTACTTAACCTCCATAATTAGAATTTTTTTTTTTTAAACACTTTCATAAATGTAACGACCCCAACCCGGTCAGGGCCGTCACGGCCTAGCCATAACTTACTCCTTACTTAACCTCCATAATTAGAAATTCTTTTTTTTTTTAAAAACACTTTCTATAACACTTTAAATAACTAAAAACCAAATAAACAAAATCAATAAAATAAAGGGGCAAAATTGTCAAATGCCAGCCAAAGGAGGGGCGAAGGCGTAAAAACCCCACCCCCATCGCCTGCTCTACAGGCGAGCAATCGCTTGCATTGCGGGCGAGCATTCGCCTGCATTGCAGGCGATGGGCGATTGATCGCCCCTGGGGTGATCAATCGCCAGCTGCTCTAGAATTCTAAATTCCAGAGCAAGCTTCACTTCTTCATCCCTCATCCATCTTCCTTCATCCTTCTTTCCCTTTTATATCCTACCATACTTAACTAAATTTTTACATTAAACTCACTTATCTACAAGCATCTCCCGACATTCATCCATCACTCAAAACACGACCAAAACTTATTTCACACTCTTCTAATTAGCACAAAACCAACTGCATGGATCGCTCAAAAATCGAGCGCATCCATACAGTTTAAATCACCTAAAAATCATCAAACAAAACCCAACCAAATCCTCAAATAACATCGAACATAAATGCGGATTTTACTAAAACATCACCCAAACAAATACATATTAAGTCCTCCAAAATAACATAACTCCAAATCTAAATCATCTATACATCACACCAAAATTAAACTTCGTCTACATCAAAAAATCTATCCAAATGTGCATCAAAATCTAGTTCGTGCCTATTTACCACAAAATACTCGGAGCATACCCACACTTTACCCAGCCTAGCCAAAACATTCACCGCTGCCACGAGCACCATCCGTCGACCACATATTCCTTGTCATCAAAAGGAACTCTTACCTTCACACCTGTCACCTACATCATACAACATAAACATTAAGCCTAATGCTTAGTAAGGGAATGTACTATACACGACATATGCATGAATGCATGATTCTTTTCCATAAAACATGTTCATTTACTTGTTCTTATTCTTTTTCTTTTCGTTGACATGGATTAAGGTGGGGATGTGCCAGGGGGTAGGCCAAGTGCGTGTACATAATCCTTTCGGCCGTATTCATGTTCCATCGCATGGAAGTGACATTGGTTTTGTTGTTATGGCCAAACCGTCCCAACCCACACTTAATTGTTACCTATCTTTTACATAAATCATGCATGGAACGTTTCTTATGACATTTGAGAAAACATGATGCATGAGAAATCTGCGTATAACATATCATCAAAATATATCACCAAATAATTCACAACGTACATGGACATACCTTACTTTTAACGAACTTTACAAACAACTAATAGCTAACATCCTAGACTACCCGACTCATTAAACCCCACAATCAGAAAATCATCATCAAAACAACAAAAGCCTAACGTTGACACGATGTAGGGCCTTAAGAGGCGGAAACTTAGCACCCTCTTACCTGGCGTCCATAGCAAGCCGAGCACCGTCCAAAAGCCGTGTCCACCTAAGGCATTTCATAAATAAATGCATTAAAACCGATCCATAATAAATGAATCCCAAAGTCAAACAAAGTTCCTAGCTAAGGCAATTCCTCCTAAAACTTCCATCTTCTCCATTTGGGCATTTCGTCGAACACGTGGTGCTCACAAAATACCAAACTCCATTAATGGAGATTTTACAACCTTCAACAACTCCAAATTTAACCTAACAATCACCCATGCACCATTAATCCATTTAGGCTATCTAAATAACGACAAATGCATCGTCAATGGACATAATATCCTTAAACTATCGATTTCTAACAGAATCCGGTAATTTCTCAACCCTAACTCAAATTAACCATAACCAAATAACACCCTAAAAGCTAATTAAAACTCGCCTAAAGATTGGAACTTACCTAGAACGTTGATTGGGGAAGAAAACCGGAAGAAAAACGAAACGTTGGATGGACGGTTGAAGAAACACCGTGGGAGGGAGGAAGAAATCGCCCAAAGAAATGGAGAGGAAGAGCTCCCTGGAGCTTGGCGTGAAAATGGAGAAGAGAAGAGAAAGAGATGTGTGTTTTAATAAATCGAACCTCACAAATTACCCTTTTACCCTTGTATCCAATTATTCGCTTAATTCACTATTTCGTCTATGGATTTGTTTCCTTCGAAATTCTCTTATTTCTCCAAATATTATTACTTATTCCTAGGGTTCTAACGAAACTCTTCGTTTGGAAAACGGATTTAATTTACTATTTTTATGAGTTAAAACATTATAAGCCGAAACCGTCACTCGGCATTACACTATCGATTTGGATTCTAAAAATTTTACTTATTCTTCTAAAAATCCCCATAAATTCCTAGGGTCTTAACAAAATTGTCCGCTCAGAAAACGGACCTAAATTTCTTATTTACGAAAATACCCTTGGAGCGAAAACCCGAAAACTTGGTTGTCACAAATTTTGCTGTGAAAGCCTTGAGAAAAATGGAACGTGCGGAAAGGATAATAAAGAGTCCAAAAAGAAAAGAAAAGGTAGAACTTTGGGAAATCAATTCAAGTTTAAAGTGTTGTAAAAACCAAGTAATTCTAAACTGCAAAGAGTTAGAATTTTCTGTATTTTGCTTGATATAGGTGGAGAATTTAGTTTGTAAGTGATTGGTTGTGCTGATAAATGTTTGATTACGTTAAAGATTGAGTATCAAATATTGAAGAATTGGTAAAATCTCAAAGGGGGGAATGGGTTTGTACTCTCCGATAGTCCAGTGGTTGACAACTCTGAAAAATTGGTCGACCTAAAAGAATAGTAAAATTGTTCGATATATTCTAGAGAGGTTGAGCGGTCGACCGAACCACTGACATATTCAAACTTTAGACTTAAAATATTACCGAGAAGGTGTGTAACACCCGGTTTTATTGGACTATTTATTTTACTAACTTGCAGTGAATGTTTTATAGATGATATTGGGAGGAATTACTGATTAGGTTAATGAAGGAATAAGTAAGGGCATTTTAGTAATTATAAATTAGTAGTGGATAACCTATTTAAAGAAGAATTTATTGAGGTTTAGCCGCCATTGTTTATTCTCACTCTCGATTTTCAGCTCAACTTAGCAGAGCTCCCCAGGCGACTTCCTTCCCAATTCCTTTCTCCAATCTAGGTGAGCAATTTCGAAACAACTCCTAACCGAGTATCCACCAGGAATCCAGGTAAGTGAAGTTTACTTGTGCCTTCGGGCCTACATCACAAAACATTAGGATTATGTTTACTTGAATGTGTCTGTATGTTATGCATCATATTTTAAAAGTATACGAAAATGAATTTGAATGCATGTTGGCATGGTAAGGAATGAACATAATTAAACAGCTATGTGAATCAGATTTACTGTTAAGGGAAATAATCCGCCCCTTAATGAGACAGTGGATATTTAGACTTTGGGAAATTTGATCCGCTTCCCATCGAACAGGGGGATCGGAAACAGCTATGTGAATCAGATTTACTGTTAAGGGAATTAATGCGCCCCTTAATGAGTCAGTGGATATTTATACTCTGGGAGAGTTGATCAAACTTTCAATTTCACAGGGGGATCTGAACAGAAACGATGCATGAACAACTGAGATGAGAAAGTAGAAATTGTATGTTTAGGAATTCATATTTCAGCATTTCATTTCATTACTGCTTTACTGACTTAGCATTAGGCTAATAGATGAGTTTTGTGATGTAGGTGAAGAAGTGACAGCAGGTGTGTTTACTGAGTTTGCTGAGGACTAGACTGGTTGGAGGAGTGCATCTATGTAACAATCTGGCAGTTGATGGGGCGGTTTAACTGATGTCAGTTGGTGTGAAGGTTTAGTTGACAATGTTTCAATTTAAGTATGTTGAGTGTTCATGACAGTAGTGGTTTCAATATTTTGAATACGTTTTTGAGATTTTTCTGATAATAGTATTCTGTTGGGTTTTAATGTTGGTACTTACTAGATTTTGAGTAATGCATTGATTTGAATTATTTCTGAATGGTTTCAGTGAAGTAAGTAAATTCCTTTCTGTAGTTAGAGTTGTGTTCGTATAGCAAGGAGTAGTTGAAATGTCGCTCTGTTCTCTATTGGTAGATGATGTCTATCGGCAGATGTTGAGTTGTTGTTCTGTTGTCTATCGGATGGTGTCTTCAGTGGAAGCCATCGGAAGATATAAGTAGAAAATTTGTCGTTTTGTGATCGGGTGATGTCGAGTGTATTAAACCCACCGGATGATATAGTAGAAGTTTTGTCGTTTAGCGATCGGTGGATGTCGTGTATTAAACCCACCAGATGATGTAGTAGAAGTTTTGTCGTTTAGCGATCGGTGGATGTCGTGTATTAAACCTACCGGATGATGTAGTAGAAGATTTGTCGTCTTGTGGTCGGCAGAGGCTGGGTGAACGAATCATCCGGCTGACGTCATCGGTGGAAGCCTTCGGTTTGTTTCTGCCCTTTGTTGACTTCGTTCAGCGGATGATGTGTTTGACTTTTATAAACTTTAAATATTTCACGCCTAAGCCTTCATCTCTTCCGACTGAATGATTTTCTTAATATTTTAATTGATTATTCAAACACTATTTTATAATTTTTTTTAACTTTGCTTTGCTCAAAGATTTTTCCGCTGCAAGTTTTTATGTTTTTAACAAACGTTCAAATTTGACTTTCAAACAAAGTTTTAAATTTGGTCCGAAATTTTCTTAGTTATGTTCGGGTTTTTGAGTAACAAACCGGGTTCAGAAAACTCGGGGCGTTACAGTATGGTATCAGAGACATTCAGTTAAACCGTTCAAAAGATTACTCATCAGTGCCAATCGTTGCATGGAAGTACTTCAACAACTGTAAGTGTTTATGTTAACTTTAGTTGATAGATATTTAAGAGTGTAATTAACCCTGTACAGGAATTTAGCACAATGGCCAGACGCCCAGGGAGACCTAGAGTGCCAAGAGAAATGCCAAATGTGAGAGGTGAAGAGGAGCCTAGTGTGATTAGGCAGCTGACAGATTTAGTGCGTCAGCAAACTGATTTAGTGCGCCAACAGTCTGACCAACTAGGAGTACTATTGAACCGAGAGGTGCAAGGAAGTGCCAACTCGGGTTCTAGCAATGAACATTCTGGAGATAGATTCCGGAGGCTAAGACCACCCACGTTTGATGGACAGTCATCTGATTCAGTTATTGCTGAAGGATGGCTTAGAAAGATTGAGAGTATGTTTAGGTGTGCCAACATAGGAGAAGGAGACAAGGTCACGTTGGCAACATTTCACTTGGCTGGTGAAGCTCAACTCTGGTGGGAAACAATAGAGACCGCCACTGATGTTTTGGCGATGCCTTGGTCACAATTCAAGGACATTTTCTATGAGAAGTATTTTAACAGCACTGTCCAGACCGCGAAGAAATTGGAGTTTCTGAACTTGAAGCAGACAGAGTCTGTGGCCGAGTATAGTAGGCAGTTCGAGTCCCTGTCCAAGTTTGCTGGACATTTTGCTCACAAGGACGAGGATAAGGTGTTCAAATTTGTGCATGGACTGAAGCCAGAAATTTACCGAGGAGTTAAATTTTGTGGTATTAAAGGCTTGATATTCAGTGAGGTTGTGTCCACTGCTCTGGAAGTGGAAGAAGCTGAAAGGAAGTGTACTGGACCAAAGGAGGTCCCACAAAGGTTCATCCAGCCACACCAACAAAGAGGAATGAAGAGGCCAAGTGAGGGCCAAAATAGCCAAGGAACAGGAGGGAAGATACAGAATGTCAGGAAATTTCCCAGTGTCCTAAATGTTTGAAGAACCATCCGGGCGAGTGCAGATTGGGCTTTGGGAAGTGTTTCAACTGTGAGGAAGTTGGACACACGTTCAAGGAATGCTCGAAGCCTAGAATCACCAGATGCTAAAATTGTAACAAGGTCGGCCATATTAGTAGAGACTGTCCAGTTCTTAAGAGTGGCCCTGCTATGATTAAACCGAGGATATTCTCCATGATGGAGTCAGGTGATGAAGACCAGCCTGCTGTGGTGTCAGGTACTATATTGATCAACTATGTGTCTGCTTTTACTTTAATAGATTCTGGTGCAACACATTCATTTATAGCATCTGCATTTGCTGTTAAGCTAGATGTACAGTTTACTCCTTCTATGCATGTGTTTAATGTTGCATTACCCTCTGGTGAACGCATGCACTCTAACCAAGTGATGCTTGATAGTGATGTGATAGTAGGGAACGTAAGTATACCTGTTGATCTTATTATTATGGATATAATGGGATTTGATGTAATCCTAGGAATGGATTGGTTGTTTAAACACCACGCCACAATTGATTGTAGGACTGGAATAGTTAGCTTCCAACCCCCTGGTAATTTGAAACATACCTTTCAAGCTTCAAAGAAGAGTAAGGAAATGTCTGTGATGACTTCTATTAACACTAGACCTTCCCTATGTGGAGAGTATTTGTGCTTCTTAGCTAGTGTTTTAGACACACAACTTGTAGGAAAAGCAAATCCTCAAAATGTCTTAATTGTCCAAAACTTTCCTGAAGTATTTCTAGATGACCTTCCTGGTTTACCACCAGATAGGGAAATTGAATTTGTTGTAGATGTTTACCCCGGCGCCGAACCTGTGTTTAAAAATCCATATAGACTAGCACCTACAGAACTTAAGGAATTGAAGAGACAGTTGGAGGATTTATTGGAGAAAAGGTTCATACGCCCTAGCTTTTCACCGTGGGGTGCACCTGCCCTTTTTGTCAAAAAGAAAGATGGATCAATGCGCATGTGCATTGATTATAGAGAGTTGAATAAGTTAACTGTCAAGAACAAGTATCCATTACCAATGATTGATGATTTATTCGACCAACTTAATGGTGCAAGAGTTTTCTCTAAGATTGACCTTAGGTCCGGTTATTACCAGTTGAAGGTTAAATCTGAAGATATCCCGAAGACTGCCTTTCGCACAAGGTATGGACATTATGAGTTTTTGGTTATGTCCTTTGGATTGACAAACGCACCAGCTGCCTTTATGGATCTTATGAATAGGGTGTTTCATGAATACTTGGATAAGTTTGTCATAGTGTTTATCGATGATATTTTAATCTATTCCCGTATCAAGGATGAACATGCTAGGCACCTGACCTTGGTGTTGGAAGTATTAAAACAGCACCAACTATACGCCAAGTTTTCTAAGTGTGAATTTTGGTTGGACCAAGTTCACTTTTTAGGACATGTTATCTCTGGGGATGGAATATATGTCGATTCAGCTAAGGTTCAGGCAGTTAAGGAATGGCCCCAACCGAGGAATGTTACAGATATCAGGAGTTTTCTTGGACTTGCAGGGTATTATAGAAAGTTCATTGAAGGATTTTCGAAGATTGCTACACCCCTTACTAAGTTAACAAGGAAAAATGTGAAGTATATATGGACTGATGAATTTGAGCATAGTTTCCAGACCTTGAAACAGAAACTGATCAATGCTCCAATTTTAACCCTTCCAGTTGAAGATGGTAAATTTAGTATTTATTGTGATGCTTCCAAAATTGGTCTTGGTTGTGTGTTAATGCAGAATAGTAAAGTAATAGCTTATGCCCCTAGACAGTTGAAAACACAGGAGAAGAATTACCCTACACATGACTTAGAATTAGCTGTAGTGGTATTTGCACTTAAGATTTGGAGGCATTACTTGCATGGACAATCTTGCGAGATATTTTCAGATCATAAGAGTCTGAAGTATATTTTCACACAGAAGGAACTAAACATGAGGCAACGTCGATGGTTGGAATTTGTAAAGGACTATGATTTCGATATTAAATACCATCCCGGCAAAGCAAATGTTGTGGCAGATGCTTTGAGTAGAGTAACAACACCAACCCCAACTATGATTTTCAATATACCATTAGCCTTAGAGTCAGAATTCCAAAGGTTTAATCTAGAAGCAGTATCCAGTGTATCAGCTATACTCTCAGCCATAACCTTAAAGCCTACCATTCTTGAGAAAATAAAGGAAGCTCAGACGAATGATGATAAGTGTAACAAGTACAAGTTAAGCATGGATTCTACGGACAAATCAGAATTTAACCATTCTGCCGATGGAATCCTTAAGTTTAGAAATAGGTGGTTTGTTCCTGCCATTAAGGAACTTCGTGATGAGATTCTTTATGAGGCACACTCTTCCAGGTTCTCTGTTCACCTGAGAGTACAAAGATGTACAAGGATCTTAAACAACATTATTGGTGGCCAGGTATGAAACGAAGTGTGGCAGAATATGTAGGATTGTGTTTGTGTTGTCAGCAGATTAAGGCCGAGCATCAGAGACCCTCTGGAACATTGCAACCTTTACCAGTTCCTGAATGGAAATGGGAACAAATAACGATGGACTTTGTTGTGGAATTGCCTAGAACAGCAAAAGGAAATGATGCAATTTGGGTAATAGTTGATCGTCTAACCAAGTCTGCCCACTTTTTGCCGATGGGAATGACTTACTCAATGGATCAGCTTGCTGAGTTGTATGTGCATGAAGTTGTCAGACTGCATGGAGTTCCAAGCACTATAGTTTCAGACCGAGACTCTAGATTTACTTCTAAGTTTTAGAAAAGTTTACACAAGGCTATGGGGACACAGCTTAGTTTTAGCACAGCTTTTCACGCTCAAACAGATGGACAGTCCGAAAGAACCATCCAAACATTAGAGGATATGCTTCGTGCATGCACATTGGATTTTCAAGGTTCTTGGAGCAAGTATCTATCCTTAGTAAAATTCTCTTACAACAACAGTTTTCAGGCAACAATAGGAATGGCACCGTATGAAGCATTGTATGGACAAAAATGTAGATCGCCTTTGTACTGGGATGAAGTTGGTGAAGCACAGTTGCTTGGTCCTGACATTGTGTAACAAACTGTTAAAAAGATTGCCCTCATCCGACAGAGAATTTTGGCAGCTCAGAGCCGACAGAAAAGCTATGCAGATTGCAGGCGTAGAGAATTGGAATTTGAGTTAGGTGATGAAGTTTTTCTCAAGGTGTCACCATTCAAAGGAGTTGTGAGATTTGGGAAGAGAGGAAAGTTGAACCCCAGATTTATTGGACCCTTCTCAATCTTGAAAAGGATTGGAAAGACAGCCTACCAGTTATAGCTACCAACCTCTATGGAAGGAATCCATAATGTGTTCCATGTTTCCATGTTAAAGAAGTGTGTACGAGATCCATCTCTGATTGTGGAACAGCAGAGTATTGAAATTCATCCTACTCTTACCTATGAGGAGAAACCAGTAAGAATCCTGGATTATGCAGTAAAGGTATTGCGCAACAAAGAGGTTCCACTAGTGAAAGTCTTATGGCACAACCAGAATATAGAGGAGACAACTTGGGAGCGCCAGCAAGACATGATGGACCAACATCCAGAATTATTCAGGTACTGAATTTTGAGGGCAAAATTCTTTTAAGGAGGGTAGATTGTAACACCCGGTTTCATTAGACTATTTATTTTACTAACTTGCAGTGAACGTTTTATAGATGATATTGGGAGGAATTACTAATTAGGTTAATGAAGAAATAAGTAAGGGCATTTTAGTAATTATAAATTAGTAGTGGATAACCTATTTAAAGAAGAATTTATTGAGGTTTAGCCGCCACTGTTTATTCTCACTCTCGGTTTTCAGCTCAACTTAGCAGAGCTCCTCAGGCGACTTCTTTCCCGATTCCTTTCTCCAATCTAGGTGAGCAATTCCGAAGCAACTCCTAACCGAGTATCCACCAGGAATCCAGGTAAGTAAAGTTTGCTTGTGCCTTCGGGCCTACATCACAAAACATTAGGATTATGTTTACTTGAATGTGTCTGTATGTTATGCATCATATTTTAAAAGTATACGAAAATGAATTTGAATGCATGTTGGTATGGTAAGGAATGAACATAATTAAACAGCTATGTGAATCAGATTTACTGTTAAGGGAAATAATCCGCCCCTTAATGTGTCACGACCCTAATACTGTACCCGATTTCCGTACATATATATTTTTTTTTATCCCTATACTTTAAATAAACTCTAGGTGGACTTTAGGCGGAAATTAAACCGAAATCAAAATCGGCGAACAACATACAAATGTATTTGAAAACCAATTAAATAAACTTTAAAATGATTTATTAAAACAATTAAAATCATTTAAAAACAATTGAAAATAGAAAGCAGGGCAAAATGGGGAAGTCGCCCCATTTAAGCAAGGGCGATCGCAACCAGGCGATCATTCGCCTGGTTGATCGCACCTGGCGATCCACACATGCCCAGCGATCGCCATTGCCAGGCGATCGCTCAGCAAGCGCTCTGGAATTTCTTCCAGAGCGCAGCATAAAGGGGCGATCGATCGCCCCCCCTTGGCGATCGATCGCCAACCTCTTTGAAACTTCTTCCAGAGAGGTTAGCTCCTCTCTTTTCCCTTCTCTTTTTCTCTTCACTTTCCTTCACTTTCCTGTAAACACCCTTTCAATAACACTCTAAACCTTTCAATACTCATCAACATAAACTAACTCACAACCCTATCAATTTCTCTTTTGCCAATCACCCCAAAATAATTGGCTCAAAACGAAATTTTACCTATACACATTTTTATGAAAACGAACTGCGTGGATACGTTTAAAACCTAATCAAATCCTCCTGTTTTGAAATCACTCAAACAGTTATAAAATCAGTTTCCAAAACATTTTAAAACGTCTATACATAAACCTATCCAGATCCAAACATCCTATAATGTTCTATCTATACAACCGTCAATCAAAATCATCCCAAAAACCCCAAAATCTATACATACGTCCCCACGGGTCAGGTAAGCGTCGACTGCGCCAGCACACCACTGCAACCATCCTCCGTCAACTGCGTCACTCCTCAGGTGGAGGGATCTCATCCTCACCTGTCTCATCGTAATCACCTACACCATACAGACACCTATGAGATAAAAATCTCAGCAAGTTCTAGTAAATGTACATGCATGCTATGCGTATGAGTTCAGAAATCATGCAGCATTTTCTTTATCTTTACTCTGTGGTGTCACCGAGATCTCAGCCTCCTAACCGGAGAGAGCCCATCCTGCGATCAGACTACTCTTTCCAGCTAGACGGGGGGGGGGGGGGGGGTACACGCTTACAACACGTACAGCCGTGCCTGAGCCCCATCTCGCATGACCTGTAACTGTATAACTGTATGAGTATGCAATCGATGTGGTATTGTGACAAACCCGTAATCGGTTTCCACAATAAGTCGTGCCCCTCTCCAAGCCACATCGCCATTCTCTTTAAAACATCATGCAGAAATTCATTTTCTATGTTCTTTTAAAACACGTGATGCGTGAACAGTTCAATATGATAGAAAGTAAGCATACGTGCAGAGCATACCATCAAAACACAGAATTCAACCTAGAAGACAATCGAACCCTAACTACCCAACCAAAGCGAGTAAATAAACGCGTCACCAAAAATCCTCGAGACGACTTCGAAGTACGGTGTAAGCCAATCGGCCAGAGAAGATCACGAGAACTTACCTCGTGTCCAAAGCAGCTCAAGCTCCGTCCACGAGCGTTGTTCACCTAAGCAATTCACAACGTTTATCGTTAAAACGGGTTTAAACCTCTAAACGTCCAAATTTAACCAAAACCTTAACTAAGGAATTTTCTTAAAATCTTCACCTAACTAATCGAAGTATTTAAACAACGATTAACGCTCGATAGTTTAAAATTACAATTAACGAGTTTTCCTAAAAACTCAAAAATTCTCCAATTTTAACATTCCTCATAAATCACTCTAACTTCGTCCAATAACGTTCATTACGCCCTATACATTCGTAATCTACAACAATCTATCGATTTCGAACCCTAAATCTCGATTTTTAACAAAACCTAAACGAAATCCTAATTGTTTAAACTTCGTAAAAATCAAAATAAATGCTCTAAGATCGTAGATTCATACCTAGAGCGTCGATTGGAGGAGAAAGCGTGAAGAAAACGGAATGATTGGAGGGCGAACGGAGGTCGGAAGTGGAGAACTCCGTCGATGGCAGAGGGAATCGCGAAGGAGAGAAAATGAGAGAAATGGTTCTGGCGTGAAATCGTGAAGAAGAAGAAAGATTGGGTTTTTAATATAAAATTGACTTTGCAAATTACGATTTTGCCCTTAGCACTTAATTCTATTTGTTTCGTCCTTTGTTTCGTTAATTGTCTAACGATTTGGTTTCTCCAAATCTCCTTATTTCACCAATAACTCCAACTTATTATTTGGGATTTATTAAAACTATCCGTTCGTAATTCGGACCTCGTGTACTATTTTTTACTAAAACGTTATTTATATTACGAGAAACGTAATTTCTCGAAATATAGCGTTATTACTCCGAAAAATCCCGTAAATTACTTAAAATTCCAATTAATAATTAGGATCATAATGGCGCTCTCTTTTTGTAAAACGGGTTTGATTTGACATATTTACAAAAATACCAATATATATTATAATATAAAACCCCGTACAAGTCGGATATTACATTTCACCCACCTTATTTAGAATTTTGTCCACAAAATTAAATCATACAAACAATTCAGGATATTTAGTCATCATATCATGTTGTCGCTCCCACGTAGCTTCTTCCACCTCGTGGTTCCGCCACAAAACTTTGACCAGCGAAATCTCTTTGTTACGCAATACCTTGATGGAAGACTCCAAAATACGCACCGGCCTCTCCTCATACGTCAAGGTAGGCTGTACCTCAATCTCTCTAGCCTCGACGATATGCGATGGATCGCGCAAACATTTCTGAAGCATAGATACGCAAATACGTCGTGGATACCCTCCATAGAAGTCGGAAGCTGTAGTCTGTACGCCAACTTCCCGATCCTCTTCAGAATAGGAAAGGGCCCCATATAACGAGGGTTTAACTTGCCCCTCCTTCCAAATCTCGCAACGCCTTTAAACGGAGAAACCTTAAGGTAAACCTCATCACCTTCTTCGAACTCTAGCTCTCTCCGTCGTGTGTCAGCATAGCTCTTCTGTCTGCTTTGAGCTACCTCAATACGCTGTCGAACAATGGCAATCTTCTCTGCCGTTTGTTGTAGAATCTCTGGACCGGCGACGCTGGCCTCGCCAACCTCGTCCCAATATAACGGAGACCTACACTTTCGACCATACAAAGCCTCATACGGTGCCATGCCAATGGTAGCCTGGAAGCTGTTGTTGTACGAGAACTCAATCAGAGGTAAATATCGGCTCCACGAGCCCAGAAACTCCAGCACACAAGCTCTCAGCATATCCTCAAGAATCTGATTAGTCCTCTCTATCTGTCCATCAGTCTGAGGATGAATTGCCGTGCTGAAATTAAGTTGAGTCCTCATAGCTTTGTGCAAACTCTTCCAGAACTTCGATGTAAATCTCGGATCTCTGTCTGAGACAATCGAGACTGGCACTCCATGAAGTCTGACAATCTCCTGTACATAAAGCTCGGCGAGTTGATCCATAGAAGATGTCATCCTCACAGAAATGAAGTGGGCCGACTTTGTCAATCGGTCCACGATCACCCAAACACCATCATGGCCCTTCGTCGTCCTCGGGAGCCCCACAATAAAATCCATGGAGATCTGCTCCCATTTCCACTTCGGAATCGGTAGTGGCAATAATGTTCCAGCCGGTCTCTGGTGCTCTGCTTTCACCTGTTGACACACTAAACAGGTCTCAACGTACTTGGCAACCTCCCGCTTCATGTTCGGCCACACGAAATGTTGCTTTAAGTCCCGGTACATCTTAGTACTTCCCGGGTGCACAGAATACGCTGAAGAATGTGCCTCGGCTAATATATCCTTCTTCAGATCCTCGTCGTTAGGCATGTACCACCTATGCCTGAACTTCAGAATACCATCCTCTGATAAATGAAAATCTGACGAGTCTCCCAATGTCATGCTGGATCGAAGCTCCTCACACTCCGTATCATTCTGCTGAGCCTCACGTATCCGATCCAGAATAGTTGGCCTGAGAGAAATGTTGGTGAGCATACTGGACAACTCTGCCACCATCTCAACGTTGAACCTCTCAATCTCAGACCGCAGCGTAACTGACATCGCTGCTAATGAAGGCTGACTCGCAGAAGGCACTCTACTCAAAGCATCATCTACCTTGTTCGCCTTTCCTGGGTGGTACTTGATATCGAAATCGTAATCTTTGACAAACTCAAGCCACCTCCTTTGACGCATATTCAGCTCCTTCTGCGTAAATAGATACTTCAAGCTCTTGTGGTCGGAAAATATCTCGCACTGCTGCCCATATAAATAGTGTCTCCATATCTTCAGTGCGAAGACCACAGCTGCTAGCTCAAGGTCGTGCGTAGGGTAATTCTGCTCGTACGGCTTCAACTGCCGAGAAGCATAAGCAATAACTTTCCCCTCTTGCATTAATACACAACCGAGTCCAACTCCAGACGCATCACAATAAATACTGAACTTGTCACCTTCAACAGGTAGCGCCAATACTGGAGCGGTGGTCAATCTCTGCTTTAACTCCATAAAACTGCTATCACAAGCAGCCGACCATATAAATCTCTCGTTCTTCCGAGTCAATCGTGAAAGAGGAAGTGCGATCTTCGAAAATCCCTCTATAAACTTCCGGTAATAACCAGCTAATCCAAGAAATCCACGCACCTCACGTACGTTCTTTGGCTGTGGCCAATTTCTGACCGCCTGAATTTTACTCAGATCTACGGAAACTCCATCCTGCGATATAATATGGCCAAGGAAGCTCACTCTGTCTAGCCAAAACTCGCATTTAGAAAACTTTGGATATAACTGGCATTGACTCAGAATCCTCAGATGCTCCTCGTGTTCTTCCTTTGTCTTAGAGTAGATCAGAATGTCGTCAATGAAAACCACAATAAACTTGTCCAGATACTCCTTGAAGACACGGTTCATCAAGTCCATAAACGTTGCAGGGGCATTAGTAAGTCCAAAAGACATAACTAGGAACTCATAATGCCCATACCTCGTTCGGAACGCCGTTTTCTGAACATCTTCCTTTCGAACCTTTAACTGATAGTAACCCGAGCGTAGGTCGATCCTGGAAAACACTCGGGCACCCTGTAGTTGGTCAAACAAATTATCGATTCGAGGCAACGGATACTTATTCTTCACCGTCAATTTGTTCAACTCTCTGTAGTCGATGCACATCCTAAAGGTCCCGTCTTTCTTCTTGACAAACAGAACGGGCGCACCCCAAGGCGAAACACTGGGTCGAATAAAACCCTTTTCTAATAACTCATCAAGCTGAGTCTTCAGCTCTTTCAACTCAGCTGGTGCTAACCGATATGGATTTTTAAACTTTGGCGCGGTGTTAGGATAGACATCAATAGTGAATTCAATCTCCCGGTCTGGCGGTAACCCGGGAAGATCATCGAGGAATATATCAGAGAACTCTCTGACTATAGGAATGTCGCTCGGCTTCACTCCGCTGAGCAACTGAATATCAAATACTGAGGCCAAATAAATAGAGCACGCACCTTTAAACTGCTCGTTGACCTGCATGGAATATGAAGTAGGCGATCCACTCAATCGGTTCATCGCGTGATAAGAAAACTCGGCTTTACCCGGGGGTCGGAAGGTCACAATCCCAGATCGACAGTCGATGGTGGCGAAGTGCTGTGCAAGCTAGTCCATCCCTAAGATAAGATCATACCGCTCTATGCTCATAACTATCAAACGAGCATAGAGGGTAATATCCCCCACTGAGATGACGTTGCCCTGGAGAATACGTTCTGACTGCATAAGCTCTCCCGAAGGCAGCATCACTCTATACTCGACTCCCGCTAACTCAGACTCTAATCCCAGTCTACTCATGCATGCAGTCGATATAAAGGAGTGCGTAGCTCCTGTATCCATCAAAGTAAAAACAGGGGTGCCCATAATCAGAATAGTACCTGCTATCACAGAGGGATGAGCCTCGTCGTCGACATCGCCAGGCTCAATAAATGCGAAAATCCTCGGCATAACTCTCCTCTGATCACCGCCTAACTGATCTCTGCCGGGCTTCGGGCAATCCCTAACAAAATGGCCCGCGTCTCCACACCGATAGCACACACCCATGCCCAATCTGCACTGGCCAGTGTGTTCCCTCTGGCATTTAGGGCAGAGAGGTATCTGAGAAGTCCCCTGTATCTGCTTGCCCTTCCCTCGATCATTACCTCCCTCAAGAGGTCTTTTAACACCCCTCTGTTGCTGTTGAGGCTGTGCTCTCGGCTGCCATCCTCGGTTCAGAGACTGAGGACGTATCTCTCGGAAGAAACCCTTAGATGGCTCCCTCGGTTTGGCAGAATCTTTATCAACTGCCTCAATATCAAGCGCCCTGGCCACTATCTCGTCGTATGATACATTCCATACCCCAGATATAGTAAGGCGCATTCGGAACTCCTGACTAAGTCCCTGTAAAAATCGGCGTACCTTGTCCTCGTTAACGCTGACCTAACGTGGCGCGAATCGAGAAAGGGCTTCAAACTTCCTCACGTACTCGGCAATAGAACTGACCTGCCGTAACTGCATAAACTCAACCATCTTCGCCTCCCGTACGGTATGGCTGAAATACTTGTCATAGAACAACTCTCGGAATCTCTCCCATCCCATAATCATCACGTCGGTGGTAGTCTTGATGGAATCCCACCAAAACCGAGCGTCTAGCGCTAGGTGGTAAGTCAACAACGCCACCTTTTCTCTGTCTTCGATACTGGCATAGGTCAACATATCCTCCATAGTACGAATCCACTCCTCGGCTGAAGCGGGATCCGTAGATGGTCCATTAAATATAGGAGGTTGGAGCTTCTGGAATCTCTCAATTCCACGATTACGCGGCATAGCTGCCTCCCGAGCTCTAGTGCCCTCTCGATCTATCAAAGTACCCAGCTGTTGAGACTGTCTCTCCATCTGTTGAGCCTGTCGCTCCATATGCTGAGACTGCTGGGCAATAAAATCCTTGAGGGTGTCGATCGTATCATCTCGGTCATTTCCTCGACGCACCATTTTTATAAATGACTCCTATAAAAGTTAAGACAAATCCTCTAAGAAACTAGAAATCAAACAAAGCTATAAACATACTTACAGTTGATGAAGAATGTCCGCGTAGTGGCTGTGCAGTCGAGCAGTCTACAGAACCAATTTTAAAACCCGGGAGCTCTGATACCATAATTTGTCACGACCCTAATACTGTACCCGATTTTCGTACATATTTTTTTTATCCCTATACTTTAAATAAACTCTAGGCAGACTTTAGGCAGAAATTAAACCGAAATCAAAATCGGCGAACAACATACAAATGTATTTGTAAACCAATTAAATAAACTTTAAAATGATTTATTAAAACAATTAAAATCATTTAAAAACAATTGAAAATAGAAAGCAGGGCAAAATGGGGAAGTCGCCCCATTTAAGCAAGGTCGATCGATTGCCCAAAAAGGGGCGATCGATCGCCCTCGGCAATCGCAACCAGGCGATCATTCGCCTGGTTGATTGCCCCTGGCGATCCACACATGCCCAGCGATCGCCATTGCCTGGCGATCGCTCAGCAAGCGCTCTGGAATTTCTTCCAGAGCGCAGCATAAAGGGGCGATCGATCGCCCCCCCTTGGCGATCGATCGCCAACCTCTCTGGAATTTCTTCCAGAGAGGTTAGCTTTTCTCTTTTCTCTTCTCTTTTTCTCTTCACTTTCCTTCACTTTCCTATAAACACCCTTTCACTAACACTCTAAACCTTTCAATTCTCATCAACATAAACTAACTCACAACCCTATCAATTTCTCTTTTGCCAATCACCCCAAAATAATCGGCTCAAAACGAAATTTTAGCTATACACATTTTCATGAAAACGAACTGTGTGGATACGTTAAAAACCTAATCAAATCCTCCTGTTTTGAAATCACCCAAACAGTTATAAAATCAGTTTCCAAAACATTTCAAAACGTCTATACATAAACCTATCTAGATCCAAACATCCTATAACGTTCTATCTATACAACCGTCAATCAAAATCATCCCAAAAACCCCAAAATTTATACATACGTCCCCACGGGTCAGGTAAGCGTCGACTGCGCCAGCACACCACCGCAACCATCCTCCGTCAACTGCGTCACTCCTAAGGTGGAGGGATCTCATCCTCACCTGTCTCCTCGTAATCACCTACACCATACAGACACCTATGAGATAAAAATCTCAGCAAGTTCTAGTAAATGTACATGCATGCTATGCGTATGAGTTTAGAAATCATGCAGCATTTTCTTTATCTTTACTCTGTGGTGTCACCGAGATCTCAGCCTCCTAACCGGAGAGAGCCCATCCTGCGGTCGGACTACTCTTTCCAGTTAGACGGGGGGGGGGGGGGGGGTACACGCTTACAACACGTACAGCCGTGCCTGAGCCCCATCTCGCATGACTTGTAACTGTATAACTGTATGAGTATGCAATAGATGTGGTATTGTGACAAACCCGTAATCGGTCTCCACAATAGGTCGTGCCCCTCTCCAGGCCACATCGCCATTCTCTTTAAAACATCATGTAGAAATTCATTTTCTATGTTCTTTTAAAACACGTGATGCGTGAACAGTTAAATATGACAGAAAGTAAACATACGTGCAGAACATACCATCAAAACACAGAATTCAACCTAGAAGACAATCGAACCCTAACTACCCAACCAAAGCGAGTAAATAAACGCGTCACCAAAAATCCTCGAGATGACTTCGAAGTACGGTGTAGGCCAATCGGCCAGAGAAGATCACGAGAACTTACCTCGTGTCCAAAGCAGCTCAAGCTCCGTCCACGAGCGTTGTTCACCTAAGCAATTCACAACGTTTATCGTTAAAACGAGTTTAAACTTCTAAACGTCCAAATTTAACCAAAACCTTAACTAAGGAATTTTCTTAAAATCTTCACCTAACTAATCGAAGTATTTAAACAATGATTAACACTCGATAGTTTAAAATTACAATTAACGAGTTTTCCTAAAAACTCGAAAATTCTCCAATTTTAACATTCCTCATAAATCACTCTAACTTCGTCCAATAACGTTCATTACGCCCTATACATTCGTAATCTACAACAATCTATCGATTTTGAACCCTAAATCTCAATTTTTAAAAAAACCTAAACGAAACTCTAATTGTTTAAACTTCGTAAAAATCGAAATAAATGCTCTAAGATCGTAGATTCATACCTAGAGCGTCGATTGGAGGAGAAAGCGTGAAGAAAACGAAATGATTGGAGGACGAACGGAGGTCGGAAGTGGAGAACTCCGTCAACGGCAGAGGGAATCGCAAAGGAGAGAAAATGAGAGAAATGGTTCTGGCGTGAAATCGTGAAGAAGAAGAAAGATTGGGTTTTTAATATAAAATTGACTTTGCAAATTACGATTTTGCCCTTAGCACTTAATTCTATTTGTTTCGTCTTTTGTTTCGTTAATTGTCTAACGATTCGGTTTCTCCAAATCTCCTTATTTCACCAATAACTCCAACTTATTATTTGGGATTTATTAAAACTATCCGTTCGCAATTCGGACCTCGTTTACTATTTTTTACTAAAACGTTATTTATATTACGAGAAATGTAATTTCTCGAAATATAGCATTATTACTCCGAAAAATCTCGTAAATTCCTTAAAATTCCAATTAATAATTAGGATCATAATGGCGCTCTCTTTTTGTAAAACAGGTTTGATTTGACATATTTACAAAAATGTCAATATATATTATAATATAAAACCCCGTACAAGCCGGATATTACATAATGAGACAGTGGATATTTAGACTTTGGGAAATTTGATCCGCTTCCCATCGAACAGGGGGATCGGAAACAACTATGTGAATCAGATTTACTGTTAAGAGAATTAATGCGCCCCTTAATGAGTCAGTGGATATTTATACTTTGGGAGAGTTGATCCAACTTCCAATTTCACAGGGGGATCTGAACAGAAACGATGCATGAACAACTGAGATGAGAAAGTAGAAATTGCATGTTTAGGATTCAATATTTCAGCAGTTCATTTCATTACTGCGTTACTTACTTAGCATGAGGTTAATAGATGAGTTTGTGATGTAGTGAAGAAGTGACAGCAGGTGTGTTGACTGAGTTTGCTGAGGACTAGACTGGTTGGAGGAGTGCATCTATGTAACAATCTGGCAGTTGATGGTGCGGTTTAACTGATGTCAATTGTGTGAAGGTTTAGTTGACAATGTTTCAATTTAAGTAGTTGAGTGTTCATGACATAGTGGTTTCAATATTTTGAATACGTTTTGGAGATTTTTCTGATAATTAGTAGTCTGTTGGGTTTTAATGTTGTACTTACTGGATTTTGAGTAATGCATTGATTTGAATTATTTCTGAATGGTTTCAGTGAAGTAAGTAATTCCTTCTGTAGTAGTAGAAGTTTTGTCGTTTAGCGATCGGTGGATGTCGTGTATTAAACCCACCGGATGATGTAGTAGAAGTTTTGTCGTTTAGCGATCGGTGGATGTCGTGTATTAAACCCACCGGATGATGTAGTAGAAGTTTTGTCGTTTAGCGATCGGTGGATGTCGTGTATTAAACCCACCGGATGATGTAGTAGAAGTTTTGTCGTTTAGCGATCGGTGGATGTCGTGTATTAAACCCACCGGATGATGTAGTAGAAGTTTTGTCGTTTAGCGATCGGTGGATGTCGTGTATTAAACCCACCGGATGATGTAGTAGAAGTTTTGTCGTTTAGCGATCGGTGGATGTCGTGTATTAAACCCACCGGATGATGTAGTAGAAGTTTTGTCGTTTAGCGATCGGTGGATGTCGTGTATTAAACCCACCGGATGATGTAGTAGAAGTTTTGTCGTTTAGCGATCGGTGGATGTCGTGTATTAAACCCACCGGATGATGTAGTAGAAGTTTTGTCGTTTAGCGATCGGTGGATGTCGTGTATTAAACCCACCGGATGATGTAGTAGAAGTTTTGTCGTTTAGCGATCGGTGGATGTCGTGTATTAAACCCACCGGATGATGTAGTAGAAGTTTTGTCGTTTAGCGATCGGTGGATGTCGTGTATTAAACCCACCGGATGATGTAGTAGAAGTTTTGTCGTTTAGCGATCGGTGGATGTCGTGTATTAAACCCACCGGATGATGTAGTAGAAGTTTTGTCGTTTAGCGATCGGTGGATGTCGTGTATTAAACCCACCGGATGATGTAGTAGAAGTTTTGTCGTTTAGCGATCGGTGGATGTCGTGTATTAAACCCACCGGATGATGTAGTAGAAGTTTTGTCGTTTAGCGATCGGTGGATGTCGTGTATTAAACCCACCGGATGATGTAGTAGAAGTTTTGTCGTTTAGCGATCGGTGGATGTCGTGTATTAAACCCACCGGATGATGTAGTAGAAGTTTTGTCGTTTAGCGATCGGTGGATGTCGTGTATTAAACCCACCGGATGATGTAGTAGAAGTTTTGTCGTTTAGCGATCGGTGGATGTCGTGTATTAAACCCACCGGATGATGTAGTAGAAGTTTTGTCGTTTAGCGATCGGTGGATGTCGTGTATTAAACCCACCGGATGATGTAGTAGAAGTTTTGTCGTTTAGCGATCGGTGGATGTCGTGTATTAAACCCACCGGATGATGTAGTAGAAGTTTTGTCGTTTAGCGATCGGTGGATGTCGTGTATTAAACCCACCGGATGATGTAGTAGAAGTTTTGTCGTTTAGCGATCGGTGGATGTCGTGTATTAAACCCACCGGATGATGTAGTAGAAGTTTTGTCGTTTAGCGATCGGTGGATGTCGTGTGTTAAACCCACCGGATGATGTAGTAGAAGTTTTGTCGTTTAGCGATCGGTGGATGTCTTGTATTAAACCCACCGGATGATGTAGTAGAAGTTTTGTCGTTTAGCGATCGGTGGATGCCGATGATGTAGTAGAAGTTTTGTCGTTTAGCGATCGGTGGATGTCGTGTATTAAACCCACCGGATGATGTAGTAGAAGTTTTGTCGTTTAGCGATCGGTGGATGTCGTGTATTAAACCTACCGGATGATGTAGTAGAAGATTTGTCGTCTTGTGGTCGGCAGAGGCTGGGTGAACGAATCATCCGGCTGACGTCATCGGTGGAAGCCTTAATTTGTTTCTGCCCTTTGTTGACTTCGTTCAGCGGATGATGTGTTTGACTTTTATAAACTTTAAGTATTTCACGCCTAAGCCTTCATCTCTTCCAACCGAATGAGTTTCTTAATATTTTAATTGATTATTCAAACACTATTTTATAGTTTTGCTTAACTTTGCTTTGCTCGAAGATTTTTCCGCTGCAAGTTTTTATGTTTTTAACAAACGTTCAAATTTGACTTTCAAACGAAGTTTTAAATTTGGTCCGAAATTTTCTTAGTTATGTTCGGGTTTTTGAGTAACAAACCGGGTTCAGAAAACTCGGGGCGTTACAAGGTGGGCGGTCGACCAGGAATTGGGAGTGGTCGACCCGTCAAAGTTATAAGTTAAAAATTATGTAAATTTCATTACATTTAACATAAATTGCTAACCATTTTAGTTATCCTTTAGACATGGCCTATGACATAAATAAAGAATGTCTAGATAAGCATGTGATCATACTTCATGCATCATTTGATATGTTAAACAACAAGAATTGCACGATTCACAGTACATGAATTATATTACGTATTTATATATATTCAATGTATGCATAAAATAGATACTTAAATCATGCATCATGAAATTACTTATATGTATGAATGATATTACGAGTAGTATGATTGATCACATTTGTACCCAATATATTTCGTCGCGTATGTATTGTGTGACATATGTAAAATATAAAAAATAGAAGGGGAGTGATTGTGAGTCCCCTTGAGATTGCAAATCCTAACCCTTCTGACGTATATTATGTGAGACATGCATTTATTGAAAACATCATCATTAAGGTGCTACATGGTTGTGTGGATCGTTACATATAATGAATTATATAATCATGCATATTGACATTCACAAAAATATGTTAATATAGTACTTGATAGAGTGAAATTTTTTAAATAAATAGAATTTAATTTATGCATTGATTCATAATATAATAACATTTATGTGTGGAAACATTTATTTAATGATATTCATGTCATATATCATCAAGAAACAGATAAAAGTTTATATTTTAATCTAGGTGGTGGGAGTTGGTCCTATATTTGTGAATTATATGATATTGTAATTGTTAAGTATTAAATTTACTTACTAAGCTCCGTTATCTCACGACAATGTGGTTTCTATTTTTCAGAGACAGATGACAACTAGAAGGATAAGACCAAGATAGATTAGTGGATTAAGATACTTATGTTAAGGTTAAACATTGGCTCGAAATTCGTAGACCTTATAAATATGAGTTTGCTTTTGGTTGTGTAAGTGGTTGTGTAAGTGATTGTATAGTTTTGTGAGGGTCACATTTAGTGGCCCATGTCATGTAAATTATGAAATTGTAAAATGTTGTAGTAACAACATATTTTGTGTTGTGTATGATTTTAAATAAATGTTGTATGTGTAACACCCAAGAATATCGGTAAGCTTTAATCTCGCATTCAAAGATAAATTTGTATTTTACATTATTATTATGAGGTTGAGTTTTTGGAGAAAATGATATGATCTAAGTCAGGGTTAAATGATGTAATGATACGAACCAAGGAAGAAAAAAATTAAAGCTTCAATTAAAGATTTTTCAAGCATGAGTAAATATTCATTAAAAGAATGTGATGCATTTGAAAGGGTAAAAGAATAGTTTTTTAGTGAAAAATTACAAATAGAAGCCGAAAAGAGGTGTGGAATGCACCTTGTAAGCCAACAAAGTGAAAAACATGAAATAGAGCATGTAGCAAGGCGATGGGAGCGCCAGAGGCCCAAGAAGGCGCGCTGGGTGCGCGGCGAACCATTATTTTTAAGCCAACTTATTTTTTGGTATTTTTTGACTTGTTTTCTAAATTTCATATTTCTAAATTTATTAGGATTTTCTATATTTTTAAGGATATTTTGGGTTATTTACTATTATTTTTAAGGTTTATTTGATCATATTTAAACACAAACTTTGTACCAATTTATGCACGTTAAACCTAGCCCTTATTTCGTTTGGAACTCGCGATTTGCCTTCTTGTTTCTACAAAATCTCCAAGGTAATCATAAATCTAATAGACTTTAACACTCAAATAAGTAAACACGTGGGTTTACATGCTTGAGGGAGACGATTAAGATTTTCATTGTTATTAGGGTTTCTCAACAGAAATTCTTCGATTATGATTCTTCTCCTCCATTTCTTTCACTAATATGCGACAACTCTATGGTTAAACTTATTAAAAGGTGAAAGATATCTGTTATGAGAAAGAGCCTATGTACTAAGGATACGAGGTAAGAGATGTTAGTATGCGTTGACCCGTCGGTCTGCATCACAAAATGCTAGGTTATCTCTTTACGTTTTATTGACACTTGAGGATGTATTTTATTCAAATATTTATGATGATGTCGATTGAGATGTTTTATGAGACATTTTATTGTTATTCGAAGATTGATAACGATGATGATATTTCTAGAAGATATGTTATATTATAGGCTCTTGAATATGATACGTTGATGGACGTAAGTAATGTTTTATTCGTTGACCTGTCGGTCTGCATCACAAAGTGTTAGGTTAAGTAGTTTCGTTACGATAAGACTTTGAGGACTTGTTCTTTTTATTACGTTACTATTAATGAGTTGAAGATTTATTTAATCGTTATGATAAAAGTTTACAATTAATGTTATGTTTTATGATTATATTGATGATGATGCTCAAGGGAGTGCTATAATATAGATTTTTTATTATGATATATTGTTAGATGATATGATCGTATTGACAATGATGTCGCTCGAAGATACACATTTGATTGTGATGTTTGGTAGACGATATGATGGTGTCGCTCGAGATATGCTTTGTTTGATAATGTGATAAATGTAGAAATACTGATATTTTTATGATACGTAGTAAATTATGATAAATAGAAAGAACATACGAATTGACTCGAGGATATGTTATGTTTTACATCGTATGTTTATATACGACTCATACATTATGAAAAAGAATTTATGTTAAGAAAAATTTAAAGAAAACAAAGAAATAAAAACTGACATAAAAGACAAACATAAATACAGAAAGATGAGAAAATGTCTGAATAAACATAACTTTGATACGAGTTGGCTGTCTCATAAAACGGGATCATGAAGTGCCTTCTCGCTTCCCTAAACTGAATTACCTCAAACAAATAGATTGTATATCAAAATTAAAGCAAGAATAAAAGACCCAGTGAGAAAGAACCGCGATAAGACTATTTTACAAAAATTACATGTAAATACATGTTCATGATAGTTTATGCATCTTTTACTGAATGTTAGACTCATAGTTTGAACTTTGTGATGTAGCTGATAAATTTTATGATGTACACGATGAAAAAAACAAATAAAAGATGCAGTTAGAGAGATGTTCTCATGGCAAGGTTATATGGTGTTAATGCAAATAGCAATTCAGAGACTATGAAGAGAAAAACTTACGTTTTATTTTTATCTAAATTAAAAAAGATTTTACATCACTTATTATTTCGTTATGTTTATGAATGAATTTATTAAGTATTGTTTTCAAATGATCATTTGATATCGTTGATTTTATTTTAATGAACAATTATGTTTTTAAGACTTTAATTGTACGTTTTCAATGAAGTGATTTCAAAAATTTTAAATGAACTCTTTCGAAAAAAAAAAGTAAAATAGAAACAGTGCGTTACAGGGTGTTACAGTATGAATGGTTGAATGTGATACACATAGTAAAAAGAAATTCTTATTGGATTAAATTATGCCAAATTATCTTTGGAATAAATTATATGAAAACCTAATTTAGGATACCAAAATAATGTAATTCATGGAAATCATTATTAGATTAAATAAAATGTGTATAAATGTGTCTCTCTGGGTTGAGAATCCTTATCAAAGGGATCAGAGGTGGGGTCGTGACACGCAATATAGATATATATATATATATCAGAGAGGGGAGGATCGAGAATAGAGAAGAAATATCAAAAACAGAATTTGTTATTTAACAAGATAAAGAGGTTACAGAGAGAGAGAGTGCTTACAAAGATAGACGAGAGACCAGAGAGAATTTGAGAGAGAGGATAATTCAAAACCTACCAAGTAAACTAACAGACTCCTCTTTATATAGGGAGGGAGAGACTATTTACAGAATAATTGACGAAGTCGACGTGGCTTACGTCACTTACTGATTGATTCTGAATTATTCAAACTTTAAAAACGGGACCACAACTTTCATCTTTAAAGAAAGAATCCGCGGGAACACAACTTTTCAGAATGATTGCAGCTTTAAATCACCATCAAGGTCGACAAAGTCATTAAACTTAGGATTAAGTGCAAAAAAAATCTTCAACTATCGAAAAAGTACAAAAAAAAATTTTAACTATCGAAAGTGCAAAATAAAACTCGGCGGATAACCGCTGACCCCCCGCAGAGGGTGCAGCGGGTACCCACCCCATTGAGACGGGTACCCGTCTAACGCGGGTGGTCACGCAGGTAACCACTAACCCTCCGCGTGATGCGAGTACCCGCTACTTTGAAACGGTCCACCGCGTTTAGAGAAAGAGCCACCCTCCTCTTGCAAAAGTAGGGCAAATGTTTTTCTAAAATCAATTACAAGCTTAATGGTTTTGTTAGGAGAATCTCTTTTGTATCTCCATCTGCAGCAAAACCATCGTCTTCTTCCAACTGATGAAGAAATTCAGAAGCCGATTTTCCAGCTGCAACAAGTCCTCCGCAACCTTTGGTATATATTCTTGGTTAAAAGGCCTGAAATCTTGAGCAATTCCACCAATTCCTCAATTCCTTCAACATCACTCTCTTCTTCCAAATGGCTATGGAGATTGAGTCTAGTTTACGCCAAATGCTTCGTCTTCTTTTTTGGAATTCAATTCCATCTGCAACCTCATTTCTTGCCGAAACCACTTTTCCTATAAATGCACACACGTTCCCTCTCTGCACTCTCACCTTTCTTCTTTTTCTCACTCCACCACGTTACTCCAGTGCTT
The DNA here is from genome assembly GCA_022432975.1 of Begonia masoniana. Classification (NCBI taxonomy): domain Eukaryota; kingdom Viridiplantae; phylum Streptophyta; class Magnoliopsida; order Cucurbitales; family Begoniaceae; genus Begonia; species Begonia masoniana. The sequence goes on from CM039516.1 coordinate 15,567,657, forward strand.
GATTTTGTTAAGAATGGCGTGGTAACGAGGTTGCGTCCTGGATTTAGGTTTCACCCTACGGATGAAGAGCTTGTTGTTTAGTATTTGAAGCGGAAGGTCTTTTCTCTTCTGCTGCCTGCAACTATCATCTCTGAAGTTGATGTTTGCAATTTTCATCCATGGGATTTGCCAGGAAATTTGGAGGAGGAAAGGTAATTTTTCAGCAGAAATGAAGGGAAACATCTAAATGGGAAAAGGTCAAAAAGAGGAACAGATTCTGGGTATTAGAAAGCAACAGGAATAGACAAGCAGATTCTAACCAGCACAAATAAAAAAACTGTCACGACCCTTACCCGTACCCTAATAAATTTTTTTTTTTTATATGTACAAACTCTAAATCTGACTTTCGTGCAGAAATAAAACTTTTAAAGTCGGAATGGAAAATTATTATCGGTGTAAGAAAACTACTTTGAAATCTATTCAAAATAAACTTAAAACCAACAATTAATCAATTAAGTAATAAAGGAAAACAATTAAATTAAAACACATTTTTTTTTATATATAAGTTCGGCCAAAGAGGCAGAACGGGTGGCGATCAATCGCCAGAAAACTGGCGATTGATCGCCCCTTGGCAATTGCTCCTGGCGAGAAATCGCCCTACGGCGATTGCCTTCATCGCCATGCGATCGCCGCTCCAGGCGGTCGCAGGCAAGGAGCGGCGATTGATCGCCATCCTATGGCGATCAATCGCCATGCTCTCTGGAATTTTCCAGAGAGCACAGCTCCCTCTTGCCTTCTTTCTTTCTTCCATTTCTTCCTTCCCTTCCACGCCCTGCACTTCACATTCTTAACACAAAACACAACACGCTTCCTTCACTCTTTACATACATCCCATAAAATACATTTCAAACATAACACTTACCCAAACACTCAAACCGACACAATTCACTTTAAACACAATCAAATTTCATAAATACGAACCGCGTGGTTCCGTTTAAAAGTTTAACATTCCATCCTGTTTGAAAGACGTCAAAACACGACAAAACGTAATGTAAAATCTATCCAGTCGCCAAACATCCTAAAACTTGTCTAATTGTACTAAAAATCCATCTAATTCACCATTAAGCCAAACATCACCAAAAACTCTCAAAAATTGTCTAACCATGAGTCATCCTGCCTAGCCAAAACACGCCCCGCTGCCACGAGCTCCGCCCATCGACCAGCTACACTTGGTCATCATAAGGAGGTTCCTCACCTTCGTTCTCGTCACCTACATCATACGATAAATACATTAAGCCTAATGCTTAGTAAAGAGTGCACTAAACATAACATTTACATATATGCATGACGTTATTAAAAACATGTTCACATCGTTTCATTTTATTAACATTAACTCATTTGTCTACGTAGTAGACCGTTTCCTTGCCCCGTAAGAACCGTGACTTGCCCCGTGAGAACCATGACTTACCCCGTGAGAACCATGTATTACCCCGTGAGAACCGTGTCTTACCCCGTGAGTACACATATCATCATTAAATCGTTATCGTTCAATTCATCATAAAAACATGCTCATAAAATAGTTCGTATGCACTTTAATAAAACATGATGCATGAGGAGACAAACACGATCGCTACTCTCATCAAAAACAACTCCTAACGTCCCTTTAACATTTATGGCCCGTAGGCAGACAAAACCACTAACTAATGGCTAACACGCTACCATGGGCTTCCCGACTTACCAAGACTCCTACCACCATCAATCTCTAACCCAACAAACAATTCTAACATCGATATGACGTAGGGCCTTAGGGACCGGAAACCTAACACTCACTTACCTGGTGCCCTAGCTATGCCGAGCACCGTCCTTGAAGAGCTTGGATTACCTAAGGCATTTCATAGCACGTCGTTAGTATTAACTCTAAATCATAAATTTCAAAGCTAAACGAAATCCCGAACTAAGGTAAATTTCTTCCAAAACTCTAATCCACTTCATTCGGGCATTTCATCGAGCACTTGGTGCTCACTAATTCAAAAACTCCATTAATGGTGTTTTACCAACCTCCAACAACCAAAACTTAACCTTAAACTTCAACCCACACCATTAATCTACTCCAACAACCTCAATAATCATTAATACACCATCAATGAACATTAATATCGTTAAACTATTGATTTCTAACTAAAAACCAACAATTCTCACCAAACCCTAAATCGAAATAAACCCTAAAACCACAAATAAACTTGTCTAGAATGTAGAACTTACCTAGAAGATTGATTTGGGGAAGAAACTTGAAGGAAAAAGCCAGAAATAGGGGGAGTCGCCGGCGTTGGAGGATTGGCGATGGAGGAGAGGAAAAATGGCGAAAGAGAGGGAGGGGTTCGTGCGCTGGAGGAGAAAATGAGAAAGAGAGAGAGACATTAAGCTTTTTAATAAAAATTTTACTTAATAAATTACTTAATTGCCCTTAGTTAATTCCTTAACTTAAATCGTTACTTCGTCTATCGATTTGGTCTCTCCAAAATTCCCTTATTCCTCCAAATATTTTTATTTATTCCTAGGGTTCCTACGAAACTTTCTGTTCGCCATTTGGACTTAATTTACTATTTCTTCAAATTAAAACTCTATAACACTTAATTAATAAAACCCGAAAACTATAGGCTCAAAACCCATGGCTAAAGTTTCTGGGCGTTAATCCTACCCTCCTTATTTAGAATTTTGTCCCCAAAATTACATACCTGAACAAATCTGGATATCTGTCCATCATGTCCTGTTGTCGCTCCCACGTTGCTTCCTCTACGTTTTGGTTTCTCCACAGTACCTTAACAAGAGGGATTGACTTATTACGCAGGACCTTAACCGAAGACTCCAAAATCTGTATCGGCCTCTCTTCATAGGTCAAGGTTGGCCGTATCTCAAGATCAACTGGTTCTACCACGTGCGTAGGATCCCGTATACACTTCCTTAACATCGACACGTGGAAGACATTATGTACGCCCTCCATAGACAACGGTAATTGAAGCCTATACGCTGTAGCTCCAATCCTTTCTGTAATCTGGAACGGCCCAACAAACCGTGGATTTAACTTCCCTCTCCTACCAAAGCGAACCACGCCCTTGAATGATGAAACCTTCAAAAACACTTCATCATCGACTACAAACTCCAATTCTCTGTCTTCTTCGATCAGCATAGCTCTTTTGGCGACTCTGCGCAGGTCTCCATTCTTTGTCTAATCAAAGCAACCTTCTCAGATAACTGTTGTAAAATTTCAGGGCCGATCAACTTAGCTTCGCCCACTTCATCCCAATACAGCGGCGACCTACACTTTCTGCCATAAAGCGCTTCGTACAGAGCCATACCAATCGTGGACTGATAACTGTTATTGTAAGCAAATTCAACCAAAGACAAATATCAGCTCCACGACGCCTGAAACTCTAACACGCATGCCCTCAGCATATCCTCGAGTATCTGAATCGTCCTCTCAGACTGTCCGTCGGTCTGTGGGTGGAATGTCGTGCTAAAAGTCAATTTGGTACCCATTGCGCTTTGCAAACTTTTCCAAAATCTCAAGGTAAACCTGGGATCCCGATCTGAAACAATCGACACAGGGACCCCGTGCAGTCTAATAATCTCTTGGACATAAAGTTCTGCAAACTGATTCATCGTGTAAGTCATCTTTACAGGCAAGAAATGAGCCGCTTTCGTCACTCTATCGACCACGACCCATATACTGTCGTGCCCTTTTATCGTCCGCAGTAATCCAACTACGAAGTCCATTGCAATTTGATCCCACTTCCACTCGGGAATCGGTAAAGATTGTAACATCCCACCTGGTCTCTGGTGTTCTGCCTTAACTTGTTGGCAGACAAGACAGGATTGCACATAACTGGCCACATCACGCTTCATATTCGGCCACCAATAGTGCACTTTCAATCTCGGTACATCTTGGTGTTTTCTGGATGCACTGAGGACAACGATGAATGTGCCTCTGACATAACCAACTTCCTCAACTCTTCGTCCTTTGGAACGTACCAGCGGTCTCGAAATCTCAGAATGCCATCCGCTGAGTAACCGAAATCGGAAGGTACCATCGATAATTTTGCTACAATAGCCACATTTTCTTCTGTATCTAACTGTTGAGCCTCTTTTATCTTGTCCAACAGAGTGGGCCGTATTGTCAAGTCAGCAAGTAGGGCCGAAAGTTCTGGAACTAATTCAAGTTCAAACCCGTGCATCTCCTTTCTCAACGAAGCTGACATACAGAAAGCAACTGACTCCTCTATCCTGGGCATCCTACTCAAAGCATCTGCCACTGCATTTGCCTTTCCAGGATGATACTTGATTTCGAAGTCGTAGTCTTTCACGAATTCTAACCATCTCCTCTGCCTCATATTTAAATCTTTCTGTGTAAACAGGTATTTTAAACTTTTATGGTCCGAAAACACTTCACACTTCTGTCTGTAGAGGTAGTGTCTCCATATCTTTAACGCGAATACCACCGCTGCCAGTTCTAAGTCATGGGTCGGGTAATTTTCCTCATAACTTTCCAATTGCCTAGAAGCATAGGCAATGACCTTTCCTTCCTGCATCAACACGCATCCCAATCCAACTTTGGACGCATCACAATAAATACAGTATACCCCATTCTCCACTGGTAGAGTCAGTAAAGGCGCTGTGGTCAACTTTTGCTTCAAGGTCTGAGCTTTCTTCACATGCCTTAGTCCATTCGTACTTCACTTCTGTCTTTGTTAAGTTCGTCAGAGGTTTGGCTATTACTGAAAACCCTTGGATAAACTTCTGATAATACCCTGCTAGGCCTACGAAACTCCGTACATCACTTGTATTTCTCGGTCGAGGCCACTCCCTTACCACTTGAATCTTGGCCGGATCCACAGAAACGCCTTCTTTTGAAATCACGTGGCCTAAGAAATTCACCTGACTCAACCAGAATTCGCACTTAGAAAGTTTAGCATACAACTGGTGTCGCTTCAAAGTAGTCATAACAGCCCTTAAGTGCTCTGCATGTTCTTCGTTGTTTCGGGAATAAATCAAAATGTCATCTATGAACACTATAACAAACTTATCCAAGAATTCCCGAAACACTCTGTTCATGAGGTCCATAAACGCTGCTGGAGCATTGGTCAATCTGAAGGACATAACCATAAACTCATAGTGCCCGTAACGTGTCCTGAAGGCAGTCTTTGGTACATCCTCAGCTCTAATTTTTAACTGATAGTACCCAGAACGTAAATCAATTTTAGAAAACACAGCAGCCCCTTGCAACTGGTCAAATAGATCATCTATCCTCGGTAACGGGTATTTATTCTTTATAGTCAGCTTATTCAACTCACGGTAATCCACGCACATTCTTAAGGAGCCATCCTTCTTCTTTACAAATAAAACCGGAGCGCCCCAAGGAGAAACGCTCGGCCGAACAAAACCCTTGTCTATTAGATCTTTCAGCTGGATTTGTAACTCCCTCAATTCAACTGGCGCCATTCTATAAGGATTCTTGGACACTGGCGCCGAACCTGGAATAATCTCAATTGTGAACTCCGTTTCCCGATCTGGAGGCAAGCCGGGCAACTCGTCCAGGAACACTTCCGTAAAGTCCTTAACCACCGGAATGTCACATAACTTTAACTTCTCTCGCATGCTTACTTCCTCAACGCTTGCTATAAGCCCAAAACATCCATGCTTCATCGAGTATAAGGCACCTACAGGCAAGCTGGGTAACTCGTCTAGGAACACTCCCGTAAAATTTTCCTCCACCGAAATGTTATTCAACCTTAGCTTATCTCGTTTTCTTACATCCACAATGCTTGCCACAAAATTGAAACATTGAGGTTTTGTGGAATACCGGGCACTCATTGACAATACAAGAGGCATCTCACTTGATCGAAGGGTTACTGGAAAATCATAATTCTCCCCACTCGGGGGTCTGAAATCTACTACCCCCGACCTGCAATTGATTGTGGCATAGTGCCTGAACAACCAATCCATGCCCAAGATTACATCGTAACACTTCATACATATGACGATTAGGTTCACATACAACCGCCTACTACCAACAGATATAATTTCTCCCCGAATCGCCCGATCTGAGTGCAAATACTCACCGGAAGGCAACATAACACTATAACTATGATCAGCTTGGACGACATCTAAATTCTATTTAACTATATACTTCTGTGCTATGAAGGAATGGGTTGCCCCAGTGTCAATTAGAACATGAGCCGTGTTTCCACAGACCCAAATAGTACCTGTAACAAATGAAGGCTGAGCAGCTTCCTCGCCTTCAATCAAAGAAAAGATCCGGGAGGGACCGCCCGGTGGCCGCCTATTCGGCTCTAGGCAATCAACGGCCTTATGGCCCACTTTATCACACCGAAAACATCGTCCACTATGCAACTTGCACTTCCCATGATGATTCTTTAGGCAAATAGAGCATAAAGGAGCTTGCGACGCCCCTTGCGGACGTTTACCCCTATCTTGAACTCTAGGCGTCTCATTCGCCCGTTTGACACCCCGTTGTGGATGTGGCTGCCAACCCTAATTCTGTTGTTGTGGTCGCACATCTCTGCCAAACATTCTCGACGCTTCTCTCTGTCGCTGAAGCTTCATTTCTATGTCATCAAGTCCAAGAGCCCTTTCCACTATCTTATGATAAGGCACGTCTTCGTCATCCACCGTCATCACCCCTTTTTGAATCTCTAATTTCAAACCTTGCACGAATTGGTGAATTTTGTCCTCCTCCTCATAGATCATATATCCGGCATATCGAGATAGCGACTCAAACCTTCGCACATATTCCGTCACCGTCCCTGTTTGGCGCAATTGTGTGAACTCCACCTTCTTACTTGCTCGAAGAGTGCGACTGAAATACTTGTTGTAGAATATCGTTTTGAATCTTTCCCACCTCATAATCTCCACATCAGTAGTAGCCTTAATCGTGTCCCACCATAACAAAGCGTCCTTCTCCAAACTGAATACTGCAAACATCACCTTATCAGCTTCCTCTACTTTTGCATAGGCAAACATACTTTCAATCTTACGAATCCACTGTTCGGCACTCGTAGGATCTAAAGACTGTCCGTCGAAAGCCGGAGGCCCAAGGCGTCGAAATCTCTCTCCACCCTGGTCCCGTGAAGAACTTCCTTGTCCATTTCCATTACCATTTCCCTCTTGGTTCAGTAAAATCCCTATCTGATTCGACTGTTGTTGCAATATATCCATGAATTGATCCATGGGATTCCCTGGAGGTGGTCTAGGCGCTCTCGGCATATTTTGTTCCTAAACACATTAGACAATACGAAACAATATAAATATCTAGGAATCGTACTTAAACTTAAACACTTACAGTCAATGGAGAGTTCCCGTACGGCAGTGTGTTTGGCAGGCATACCACAAAATCGTTTTTAAAACTCCGTCTCTCTGATACCATAACTTTCACGACCCTTACTCGAACCCTAATAAATATATATTTTTTTTTTATATGTACAAACTCTAAATCTGACTTTCGTGCTAAATAAAACTTTTAAAGTCGGAATGGAAAATTATTATCAGTGTAAGAAAACTACTTTGAAATCTATTCAAAATAAACTTAAAACCAACAATTAATCAATTAAGTAATAAAGGAAAACAATTAAATTAAAACACATTTTTTTTTTATATAAGTTCGGCCAAAGAGGCAGAACGGGTGGCGATCAATCGCCAGAAAACTGGCTATTGATCGCCCCTTGGCGATTGCTCCTGGCGAGCAATCGCCCTACGGCGATTGCCTTCATCGCCATGCGATCTCCGCTCCAGGCGATGGAGCGGCGATCGCAGGCAAGGAGTGGCGATTGATCGCCATCCTATGGCGATCAATCGCCATGCTCTCTGGAATTTTCCAGAGAGCACAGCTCCCTCTTGCCTTCTTTCTTTCTTCCATTTCTTCCTTCCCTTCCACGCCCTGCACTTCACATTCTTAACACAAAACACAACACGCTCTTCACTTTTCTCACTCCTTCTTCACACAATCTTTACATACATCCCATAAAATACATTTCAAACATAACACTTACCCAAACACTCAAACCGACACAATTCACTTTAAACACAATCAAATTTCATAAATACGAACTGCGTGGTTCCGTTTAAAAGTTTAACATTCCATCCTGTTTGAAAGACGTCAAAACACGACAAAACGCAATGTAAAATCTATTCAGTCGCCAAACATCCTAAAACTTATCTAATTGTACTAAAAATCCATCTAATTCACCATTAACCCAAACTTCACCAAAAACTCTCAAAAATTGTCTAACCATGAGTCATCCTGCCTAGCCAAAAACACGCCCCGCTGCCACGAGCTCCGCCCAACGACCAGCTACACTTGGTCACATAAGGAGAACCATGTATTACCCCGTGAGAACCATGTATTACCCCGTGAGAACCATGTATTACCCCGTGAGAACCATGTATTACCCCGTGAGAACCATGTATTACCCCGTGAGAACCATGTATTACCCCGTGAGAACCATGTATTACCCCGTGAGAACCATGTATTACCCCGTGAGAACCATGTATTACCCCGTGAGAACCATGTATTACCCCGTGAGAACCATGTATTACCCCGTGAGAACCATGTATTACCCCGTGAGAACCATGTATTACCCCGTGAGAACCATGTATTACCCCGTGAGAACCATGTATTACCCCGTGAGAACCATGTATTACCCCGTGAGAACCATGTATTACCCCGTGAGAACCATGTATTACCCCGTGAGAACCATGTATTACCCCGTGAGAACCATGTATTACCCCGTGAGAACCATGTATTACCCCGTGAGAACCATGTATTACCCCGTGAGAACCATGTATTACCCCGTGAGAACCATGTATTACCCCGTGAGAACCATGTATTACCCCGTGAGAACCATGTATTACCCCGTGAGAACCATGTATTACCCCGTGAGAACCATGTATTACCCCGTGAGAACCATGTATTACCCCGTGAGAACCATGTATTACCCCGTGAGAACCATGTATTACCCCGTGAGAACCATGTATTACCCCGTGAGAACCATGTATTACCCCGTGAGAACCATGTATTACCCCGTGAGAACCATGTATTACCCCGTGAGAACCATGTATTACCCCGTGAGAACCATGTATTACCCCGTGAGAACCATGTATTACCCCGTGAGAACCATGTATTACCCCGTGAGAACCATGTATTACCCCGTGAGAACCATGTATTACCCCGTGAGAACCATGTATTACCCCGTGAGAACCATGTATTACCCCGTGAGAACCATGTATTACCCCGTGAGAACCATGTATTACCCCGTGAGAACCATGTATTACCCCGTGAGAACCATGTATTACCCCGTGAGAACCATGTATTACCCCGTGAGAACCATGTATTACCCCGTGAGAACCATGTATTACCCCGTGAGAACCATGTATTACCCCGTGAGAACCATGTATTACCCCGTGAGAACCATGTATTACCCCGTGAGAACCATGTATTACCCCGTGAGAACCATGTATTACCCCGTGAGAACCATGTATTACCCCGTGAGAACCATGTATTACCCCGTGAGAACCATGTATTACCCCGTGAGAACCATGTATTACCCCGTGAGAACCATGTATTACCCCGTGAGAACCATGTATTACCCCGTGAGAACCATGTATTACCCCGTGAGAACCATGTATTACCCCGTGAGAACCATGTATTACCCCGTGAGAACCATGTATTACCCCGTGAGAACCATGTATTACCCCGTGAGAACCATGTATTACCCCGTGAGAACCATGTATTACCCCGTGAGAACCATGTATTACCCCGTGAGAACCATGTATTACCCCGTGAGAACCATGTATTACCCCGTGAGAACCATGTATTACCCCGTGAGGAACCGTGTCTTACCCCGTGAGTACACATATCATCATTAAATCGTTATCGTTCAATTCATCATAAAAACATGCTCATAAAATAGTTCGTATGCACTTTAATAAAACATGATGCATGAGGAGACAAACACGATCGGCTTACTCTCATCAAAAACAACTCCGAACGTCCCTTTAACATTATGGCCCGTAGGCAGACAAAACCACTAACTAATGGCTAACACGCTACCATGGGCTTCCCGACTTACCAAGACTCCTACCACCATCAATCTCTAACCCAACAAACAATTCTAACATCGATATGACGTAGGGCCTTAGGGGCCAGAAACCTAACACTCACTTACCTGGTGTCCTAGCTATGCCGAGCACCGTCCTTGAAGAGCTTGGATTACCTAAGGCATTTCATAGCACGTCGTTAGTATTAAGTCTAAATCATAAATTTCAAAGCTAAACGAAATCCCGAACTAAGACAAATTTCTTCCAAAACTCTAATCCACTTCATTCGGGCATTTCATCGAGCACTTGGTGCTCACTAATTTAAAAACTCCATTAATGGTATTTTACCAACCTCCAACAACCAAAACTTAACCTTAAACTTCAACCCACACCATTAATCTACTCCAACAACCTCAATAATCATTAATACACCATCAATGAACATTAATATCGTTAAACTATTGATTTCTAACTAAAAACCAACAATTCTCACCAAACCCTAAATCGAAATAAACCCTAAAACCACAAATAAACTTGTCTAGAGTGTAGAACTTACCTAGAAGATTGATTTGGGGAAGAAACTTTAAGGAAAACACCGAAAATCGGGGGAGTCGCCGGCGTTGGAGGATTGGCGATGGAGGAGAGGAAAAATGGCAAAAGAGAGGGAGGGGTTCGTGCGCTGGAGGAGAAAATGAGAAAGAGAGAGAGAAATTAAGCTTTTTAATAAAAATTTTACTTAATAAATTACTTAATTGCCCTTAGTTAATTCCTTAACTTAAATCGTTATTTCGTCTATCGATTTGGTCTCTCCAAAATTCCCTTATTCCTCCAAATATTTTTATTTATTCCTAGGGTTCCTACAAAACTTTCCGTTCACCATTTGGACTTAATTTACTATTTCTTCAAATTAAAACTCTATAACACTTAATTAATAAAACCCGAAAACTATAGGCTCAAAACCCATGGCTAAAGTTTCTGGGCGTTACAAAAACTCTTGGTTTTTACAGAGGAAAACCTCCAAATGGCAAGAGAACTGATTGGATAATGCACGAATATGGCCTTTCTCTGAACGAAGCTTTGGAAAAGAGCTCAACCCAAAGCTTAGTTGTTCCAGTGAAAAACTGGGTGTTGTGCCACATATTTTTGAAGAAAAGAAGCACCAAAAACATGGAGGAGGAGTAGGAACTAAGCTCAATTTGTGATGGAAGCTCAGAGAAAGCATGGACAAACAGGCCTTTTCTTTATAACTTCATGACCAAGGTTGGTGGAATGGATTTGAATCTTCCTCCTCCATCTTCATGTTCAAGTGGAGTTACAGAGATTTCATCAGATAAATTCGACGAGCAAGAAGAAAGTAGCAGCGGCAATAATGGCTGTTCCTTTGATTTTGTAACACCCCGAACCCGCCCCGGCTCGGTGCGTCACTTTCTAACCAACCCCGCGTTTAAAATGACGGTTAAAATAATTTTTGTAAACTTTACGACTCGTTTTTGGGTTTTTCGAACCCTCAAAATTTATTGGAAAACGAGCCCAAAATACGTTTAAAATACGTCGGAAAATGTCGGGTCAAAACATTGTAGAAATAGGGAGAAATTTAAAAAATTTTGAAAAACAACCCAAATGGGCGCTGGGCGCGCGCGCCCCGTGCGTGCCCAGCCGCGATCGATCGCGATTTAGCCTGATCGATTGGGCACGCTCGGGCCATTTTCACCCAAAAACATCTCTTCCACGATCGGTCGCACCCCGGGCCCGATCGATCGGGCCGGCTCGGGTTTTTCTCAACCAAAACCCTTAAAAATGCCCGTTTTAACCTTTCCTCACTTTTTCTCATATTTTTCCACCCCGAACACCTCCAAAAATCACGAAACTTTAACCATACCTCCCCGACACTTGAATCTTCAAATCCCGTAAAAATTTTAGAAAAAAACCGACTTAAAACGGATATTAATAAAAATAGCTAACTTAAACCCGACGTCGTTTGTTTTAAATTCAAAACGAACGGCATAACGCCTAAATTTCTTTAAACCAAAACCTGCACATAGAAACCGAAAAATAAATACCTTCAAATTTCAAATGGTTGTACTCACTACTTATTAACAAAATAAATTCATAAAACCATCAAAGTGAGTACGAAAACATTTACGAAACGTTTACAAAACCAAGTACTAAAACCTTCCACCATTCAAAACTATTTCAAAACAAAACCTTGACAACAAAACTATCCTCAACATTCACACAAAATACCCGAAGAAAGATAGCGATCCAGACGCCCCGACAAATAGTCTGCACCGGCGAGCTCCGTACTCCTCCGACCGCAGCCTAATCCTCAGCGGTCTCGTCTACCTCACCTGTGAAATACTCGTCACCTACACCATAGAACACAAAAAGGTAAGCCTAATGCTTAGCAAGTAGGGAAATAATGCACATTAACACACAAAATGCTCAACACAACCCTAACATGCGGTTTCTACACACTCCGTTGTTTTCTTCTCGTTCTGATTACATTTATCTTCCACTTTCATGTGAATCAAGTAGGCTCACTCCCCAACTGTAGCACCTGGTTCCATTGAACCAAAAATTTAATTTATTAATGATGTACTTTTATAAAAGGGTTGGGGGAGTTATTGATTAGGGTAATAAATGATCAGGCGAGGGCATGATGGTAATTAGAATTTTACATAGTGGATAACGTATTTAAGGAAAAAGTCCAGTGAGAGTAGCCGCCACTATTCCCTATTTCCCTCTTTCGGTGTTCAGCTCGAGCAGTAGAACTCTCTAGGCGATTCTCTCGCCCGATTCTCCTTCAACCTAGGTAAGTCTGTTTCCTTGCATTTTAGCGATTAGTTTACTGAGAGAATACAATGTGAAGATTTTGAGGTTGTTGTGATTGAGGGTGGGTTCGGGTTTTTGGTGATAAATGGAAATGCACGGGTAGCAGAGTTTCAAATCGATTTCCTCAAACATATTATTGATTTTTGATAAGGTTTAGTAAGAGTTGGATTAATGTACTGTCATAACCTAGGTGAGAGAGCTTCTGGAGTAGTTATAACCGAGCATTTCCAGGAGAGCCAGGTAAGTGAAGTTTGTTTGTGCCTTCGGGCCTACATCACAAAACGTTAGGATTATGTTTGCTTGAATGTGTATGTATGTCATGCATCATTTTTTTTAAAGTATACGAAAATGTATTTACATGAAATGGCATGGTAAGGAATAAACAGACCGTAACAGCTAAGCTATTAAGGGAACTAATTCACCCCTTAACTTATGAAGGGATTTATACTTTGGGAGAAATGATCCAACTCCCAATTTCACAGGGGGATCTGAACAGTTGTTAAGGGAACTAATCCGCCCCCTTAATTGAGAGAGAGGATGTATGACTTTGGGAGAAGTGATCCAACTCCCAATTTCACAGGGGGATCAGATCAGAAATGTTACATTTGCAACAGAGAAGAGAAAATAGAAACTGCATGTGTAGGAATTTATGTTTCAGCGTTTCATTTCATTACTGCTTTACTTACTTAGCATTAGGCTAATAGATGAGTTTTGTGATGTAGGTGAAGAGGTGACAACAGGTGAATTCTCTGAGTTTGCTAAGGAATAGGCTGGTTGGAGGAGCACATTCATGCCTCGACTTGGTGGATTGGTGGGGCGGTTTAACTGGTGTCAGTGGTTGTGAAAGTTTAGTAGACAGTGATTTCAAATTGAGTATGTCAAACTTTCTGATGATAGAAGTTGCTTGGATGTTTTCAATTTAAAAATGTTGAGTTTTCATGACAGTAGTGATTTTAATGTCTTGAATTCGTTTTTGAGTTTCCTTTCTAATAATAGTATTCTGTGGGGATTTTACGTTGGTACTGCTGGTTTTTGAGTAATGCATTGGCTTGAATTGTTTTTTGGATGATTTCAGCAAAGTGAGTAAATTTCTCTCTGTAGTAGAGTCGTGTTGTATAGTAAGGAGTTGCTGGTATGTCGCTCAGTTTGTTCAATCGGAAGATGTCTTCAATAAAGCCATCGGATGATGTAGGTTTAATTTTGTCGGAAGATGTCTTCAATAAAGCCATCGGATGATGTAGGTTTAATTCTATCGGTAGATGTAGATTTTGCACTATCGGTATGAATGTGCATTATGTTTTGTCGTTTAGCGATCGGTGGATGTCGTGTTTTAAGCTTATCGGATGATGTAGAAAGTCTTTTGTCGTTTAGTGAATCGGCGTGTGCAGTTTGTTCAATCGGAAGATGTAGTGTATTAATCTTACCGGAAGATGTAGTTAAAGTTTTGTCGTTTAGTCATCGGTGGATGTAGAATAAAGTCGATCGGATGAGAGAAATCATCCGGCTGACGTCATCGGTAGATACAGTCTACCGAGAGATGTCCTTGGGTTTTCATTCGGGTGACGTCATCGGCAGGAGTCTTCTATTTTGTTGTTTTCTGCTTCTTCCGTTGACTTTACTCATCGGCGGATGCGTTTGACTTCTGCAACTTTTAAAGTGTTTTCATGTTTCAAACTTCTATTTCTTTTGACCGATTATTTCTTAACATTTCAAATGATTTCTGCTGCAAGTTTTAAAAAAAAAATAATATGGTAGAAATTTTAGTCATGTACGGGCATGGTGTAACGAACCGGGTTCAGATAACTCGGGGCGTTACACCAACAATATCCTGGACGGCCACGCCTTGACCCACGGAGCTAGACCGGAGGCACACGCCCTAACACAATCCTGGACAGCCAACCAAATCTCCCTCAATCGATCGTAGAATCCTCATTGTGCTTTCAAGCATGAGCATATCGAGGCATTCATACTCACGACACATTACGTAATTTTTGCATAGCATCTCTAATCAAATACCTCACGGGGTGCTCAGCGAGCCACGAGCCCGACGAGGCTATTCAACTAGAGACCAAGTTGCATATCAATTTTCTTATCTTTCAATTCATTCTCACCACTCAAGCATGCAAAACACATGGTTTCGTAGTTAGAAAACAATGATGCATGACACACGATGCATGACACAAATTAAAACATAGCAAACAACAAACATAGCAAACAAACAACCATTTCAAAACAATCATTTCCTACCGTTCTATGGTGTAGGCCCGAAGGCAACAAACAAGCACCACTACTTACCTGGTTGCTAGATACTTTCTCATTCACTTCGTCCAACCAAATCAAACGTTCGATCACCTAAAATGACGAGACCTCAACTTAGTAATTTACAAACTCTAAGGAAATTCTTCACCTAAACTAACAAAACTATAACACAATTCATGTCCAAAACTCCCAACCCGATTTTTACCCCAAAATTGACCGTCTAACTTCAAACGGCCATAACTCCCTCGTTTTGCAACGGATTTTGACGTGCCACCCCAACTCGGAAACCTCTACACGTCTACTATCCATTGAATCACTCAAAGTAACCAAACAAATTAAATGGCCAACACGAAATCCAGCAAACAGAATCGGGTATATAAGTGTTCTTAAACCATTTTTGTGGAACACTTCACCAATCTTCAATCTAACCCTACAACCAAGTCATCCAACAACCAAATCATCAAAATAGGAAAGAAATCTAACATTTAAACCCAATTTTCGGACTTCACATTCTAGGGTTTCCAAACCCTATGCAATCCCCCACAAAACACCCTAAAAACACTCATAATCTTCATCCAAAGTTACAAAAACCAAAACCCATAAAGTTTTACCTTAAAATGCCTTGAGAGAATTGAAGAAAAGGGAGGAAGGAGGTCGGCTATGGAGGAGAAAGAGAGAAAATCGATGAAGATGAAGAAAAACAACGGAAACTCACCTTTTTAACCAAAAATTTTTGTCCACTTTTTCTTTTCATCCACTAACCTTTTTAAAATTGTAAAACCACCCTCACATTTCATCTCCCAAATTCTCCAACGTGATTGACCTCATTTATTTCAAATTCTCCTTTGAATTGTCAACAACAAATTCCATTGGTTGAAACATTTGACTTTTCAACCTTTGAATGTCAACTGTTCACCCTTTTTCTCTTCTCATCTCATTTCTCCTAACCCTTCCTTCCTCACATCTTAACATCTTTAAACCCTCTAACCGTGTACTTCTAGACCTATACGCGCTATATAAAATTCTCGGGTGTTACAGATTTAACAGGAAGATTATGACCTGACTTATCTAGAATATATACCAGAGGTTGTGGAGGACTTGTGTTACAGCTGGAAAATCGGCTTCTGAATTTCTTCATCAGTTGGAAGATGATGGTTTTGCTGCAGATGGAGATACAGTGTAATTGATTTTAGAAAAACATTTGCCCGACTTTTGCAAGAGGAGGGTGGCTCTTTCTCTAAACGCGGGG
The DNA here is from genome assembly GCA_022432975.1 of Begonia masoniana. Lineage (NCBI taxonomy): Eukaryota > Viridiplantae > Streptophyta > Magnoliopsida > Cucurbitales > Begoniaceae > Begonia > Begonia masoniana. The sequence continues at coordinate 15,584,086 of CM039516.1, forward strand.
GACCGCTTCAAAGTAGCGGGTACCTGCATCACGCGGGGAGGTTAGCGGTTACCCACAACCGCTAACCCCCCGCGTTAGGCGGGTACCCGTCTCAATGGGGCGGGTAACCGCTGCACCCTTTACAGGGGGGTCAGCGGTTATCCGCCGAGATTTATTTTGCACTTTTTCGATAGTTAAAGCTTTTATTTTGCATTTAATCCTTAAACTTATCTTCAAATTTATTTCTGGATTATTTTTCCCCTGCATCTGCTTTAGCTCAATTAGAGAGTCTCACATGTCAATATCAGTCGGATAATCTTCGTCTTCATTAGGATCTTGGGCTTCACCAACTAAGACAGAAAATTGACCACTGTGGACTTCAATCGAGGCCATAGAGGAATCACTTTGATTGTCCAATTCTTTTTTCTTTGGCAAGGATAAAAACTGTTCTTTAATAATTTCTAAAAATTTTATTTCCTGATCGCTAGAGTTCAAATCTGGATACTAATTTTTAATCATCAATTTTATTTGATGAATAAAATTAGTCGATCCTGCTGAAGAGCTTGTTTCTTTTGGGGACTTTTTATTTTCATGATACTTCTTTATGACTTGATTCATATTTACTAAACATTTTTCGGAATCAAATCTAGTCCACCATTTTACAGAAAAATTCCGTTGAAGCTCCAAAATTCCTAAATGGTCCTCAGATAACTCGAGACCCCATTGCCATATCCAGTTGATTTGAAACTCAATACAGAACCATAAAGTATCCTGACCGATCCAACACTTTTGTATTGATAAAATAGGGTGACATTTAACCCATAAAGATAAATTTTTCTAAAACTGTTCTGGAAAAATACTTAGTTCCGGAGAATGAAATTCCCACCAATGAAGGAACCAAGAGGGAAACTTTGATTCTGATTTTAAAATTTCTGGATTTAAAGAAAAAAACCACGAATGCGTCCTGATTAGATTATGATAATAAAAGGCGAAAATCCACGCCAGAGTATAATCCCAATAATTATACTTTTGATCATTTAATTTTAAATTACGGGTTGCAAATACTGATAATCTCCATTCATGAGGATGAAGCACCCAAATGATGTAACATTTGGAGTGAGTTATTGGGGTTTTGCTATTCCCCTCTTCCTGATAATGATGGAATAAATTTACTGATTATGTTTCAGTAAGAATAGCCTCGTAAATATACCGAGACTTCTCTTCAGAAACAGTATACTGTTGAGTTTGTAGCTATCTTTCTTTAAGATACCACAGATCATTCTGATGTAATTTTAAATCACTTTCAGATAAATTGAGCAAATGCTCAACTACTTTCTTTTTAATGAATTGGGCTCCTTGTTCAATAACCTCTTTAGCAGTCTTTTTCTGATTATTCTGATTATTTGCGCTTGAGATGTTGAACCCAAAGCTGGAAAGTTGACACCATACTGAAATAATCCTGCTTTTTTACCACGGCCACGATCGCAGCCTCTACCCCGACTAAGGGGCTCCATGCTGCAAAAAACTCATGAGTCAGAAAATCTGGTAAATAATTATTATCACCTTTAATATATTCAATAGTAAAATCAAAGGCAGAAAGTTCTGATTACCAACGAGCAAATATTTGTTTTGACGCTAAATTTTTAACATCATTAGTTAAAATGTATTTAGCTGAACTACAGTCAACCCGAATAATAAATTCCTGATTTAAAAGATCATCTTGGAATTTAGAAATACATTTTACAATTGATAATACTTCTTCTTTTACAATTGAATAATTTTCCAAACTCCAGAAGTAAACAAACTAATTCTTCTTTATTATCATTCGGATTAAACAGTTTTAAAATGCCACTATAACTAAGGTATGAGGCATCTGTTTCAACAATTTTTCTCCAGTTTGAATTACGTAAGCAAAGACAAGGTAAAGCTTTTGGTTTTAATTTAATTCTTTTTACTACTTTAGTATGATTTGAAGTCCTAGGTAAAGGATTTTTCCAAAGACGTTCATACAATAAGGAAGTGTCATGGGCTAAATACTGATAATAATCCCCTAAGTAGTTTAGACTACCAAGAAATCTTTGTAACTGAGTTTTATCTTTAATTTCATCAAGAAATTTAGACGCAAACTCAATGCTACGGTCAATAGGAACAATCTTACCCTCATTAATGGTATGTCCCAAAAAACCTACAGTTGTTTGAAATAATTTCAGTTTTGGTGCTGATATCACTAAACCATTAAGTTTAATGACATCTTTTAAAATTCTTAAATGTTTAATAAGATGATCAATAGATGATGAAAAAAATTAAAATGTCATCTATATAAATAATGCAAAATTTAAAAAATGGAGAAAAGATACTGTTCATAATGTTTTGAAATTCTGATGGAGCGTTTTTCAAGCCAAATGGCATCACGTCCCATTCATAATGGCCAAAGGGGACCATAGAGGCAGTTTTATATCTATTCTTTTCAGATATTTGAATCTGCCAATATCCTGATTTTAAATCAAATTTTGAAAAAATTACAGCAGATTGTAATCGATCAAAAAGATCCTTTTTATTAGGAATTGGATAACGGATCCATTGCAAAACGTCATCTAACGGCTTATAATTAGTAACTAATCGAGGAACACCACGTTCCTTTTCATTACTGTTGTTTACATAAAAAGTCGTGCAACTCCAAGAAGAGTAGCTTTTTCTAATTAAATGCTTTTCTAAAAGGGTTTTTATCTCATTTTTACAGAGATCTAAATATTCTGCTTTCATTTGACTAGGACGAGTCTTAGTCGGAATTAATTTTTCATTAAATTCTGAAATATATGGGAGAGAGATAACATGTCTTTTTCGATCCCAAAAAGCATTAGGAATATTACTGCATACTTCAGATAAGAATTTATTTTCGATTTCCTTAATTTTCTCTAACAAATTCGGGCTTTGAAGTTGTTCTGATATATTTAAGTGATTAATTTCTGTTTTAAGAAAACTTAATTGTTTTTCTTTATTTTTATAAAAATTTTGTAACTCGTTAATAGTACGAGTCTTGGGATCAGAAACAAAGGGATAAATAATTTTCTGATCCTTCACAGTTGCATGAATTCCAGTTTCATTAATCATCCTAATAGGCATAATTAAATTTAAAAAATGTGTTCCAAGAATCACATGTTGTTGCATATTTTTAATAAGTAAAAATGTGGATTCCAAACAAGTCGCTTTATTACAGATTAAAACTTTAGGTAGCTTGTAATTTATTTTTGTTCTGCTTCCACCAGTAGCAGTTAAAGACTGAATTGTCTAGGGCTGTGCACAGTCCGGTCTGGGCCGGTTCTGCCCTGGACCCAGAATGGAGCGGTCATTTCGAGAAATATTTTTTCGAAACTAGAACCAATCCCTAGCGGAACCTGTAACGCCCCCGAACCCGCCCCGGCTCGGTGCGCTACTTGACTCACACTTACTACGTTTAAAACGGCGTTTAAAATAATTTTTGATAAAATTTCGACTCGATTTTTTGGGTTTTTCAAACCCTTAAAAACGGTTGGAAAACATGCGTAAAATAAGTTTAAAATACGTCAAAAAAGATTGGTGAAAATATATTTGAAAAACCAACTCCAAATATCAACGAAAACATAGGACATCAACCAAAAAGAGTTATAAATTCCCATCATTTCCACGAGCAGAAATCTACAATAAACTACCAAAATACAAATTCCCCCACACCTCCCAAAGACCATGGTCGAGACGTCCCGACAACTGCCCGCACCGACATGCATTGTGCGTCGCCGACTGCTTCCTAGTCCTGGGCTCCTTCGTCTAGTTCACTGTAACTCTGTCGTCACCTACACCTCAGAACACACACACACACACGTAAGCTTACGCTTAGCAAGTAGGGGATAACAAATATAAACATGCACAATGCACACACAACCCTCGCACAACCCTAACACATGCAGTTTCTACTCCCTCCATTGTTTCGTTTAATTTTCGTTGCATTTCTACTATTTACTCATGCACGTTAACGAAGAGACGTTAAACCCTCTAGTGCTCCTCTTGCACGTTAACGACGAGGCGTTCAACTCCCTAGTGCATGCTCTAGTAAGTTAACAACAAGACGTTAAACCCTCTAGTGCTCTGCTTGCACCTTAACGATGAGGCGTTTAACTCTCTGGTACATACTCTAGCACGTTAACGACGAGATGTTAAACCCTCTAGTGCTCTGCTTGCACCTTAACGACGAGGCGTTTAACTCTCTAGTGCATACTCTAGCACGTTAAAGACGAGACGTTAAACCCTCTAGTGCTCTGCTTGCACCTTAACAACGAGGCGTTTAACTCTCTAGTGCTTTTTGCACGTTAACGACAAGGCGTTAAACCCTCTAGTGCGACTTGCACTTTAACGACGAGGCGTTCAACCTTCTAGTGCTTTTCTTACATGTTTCATTCTTATCATTCCAATCATGAACAGAACTCATTTTCGTAGCTTAAAACATAATGCATGACATTCACACAATACTCAAATAGAAACAGCCAACAACAACCACAAAATAAATCTTATCGTTCCATGGTGTAGACCCGAAGGCAAAACAATTACAACCCACTACTTACCTGCTCCTCTGCACGTGTTTGTTCACTTTAACTACGCTAAACGTTCGCTCGTCAACATATCACGTTAAAGGGAAAAACACTTAGAAACCATTAATATAATTCTAAGGAATGCCTAAACCAATTTAATAACAACTTAATCAATTCTTAAAACATAAATCTCAAAAATCCGAAATTCCCACAATTTCTTTCACCTAACTTCAATCGGCCATAACTTACTCGTTTTTCAACGGATTTCAACGATTCACCCCATTCCGTAAACCTCTCCATGTCTGCTGTCCATTGAAGCAAACAAATTAACCATCCAAACATCATGGCCAACTTGAATACAGCAAAACAGAATCGGTACATTGATCAACAAAAATTGATTTTTGCACAACTTTTATCTAAACTCTAATCTATCACTAAAAACAACCTAAACTAACCTATCTGAGGATTAAACCACTAAATGATCAAGCAAAACCAGCAAGAGAATGGGAAATTCGGAATTCCATAATAGGGTTTTTCAAACTCCTCCAAAACTTCACTAAACTTACTAAAAACACCAACAATCATTAAAGGGTTGTATAAAACTTAAAACCTCACTAAATCTCACCTCAATCTTTGAAGAAAATGGAGGAAATGAAGGTGGAGAAACCCTTCCATGGTGGCTGGAGATTTGTGGGAGAAGAAGAAGAGAAAACCAAGAATTTTGCCCTTTTACACTTCACATTTCCAAAATTTAAAAGCAACACTTTATCTTATTTTTAAAATTGCCACCAAACTCATCTTTTTTATAAATTCAACCCACATAGCATGTAATCCCACGTGCACATCTCCTTTCTCTACCTTTTTATTCACTTTTCTTTCCTTCTTTTTGACTTTTCAACTTTGCATAATTTCCTTTACTTTTTATTTTATTCACTTTTCAACTACTTTACACTTTTTTTTTCACTTTCAAACTTCTCATACTTCTTTAAACCCTTCACACGTGATCATCAAATTATCATAGGAAAGTTTGACTAATTCAAACTTAACCTCACCTCTAACTCCTCTCTCTCTCACTTCATAAAACATTTAACATTTTTATATTTTTTTCTTTATAACTCTCACGTGAGTTGACTTATTCAACCTTTACTCCTCCTTTTGTTTTTCTTCTTTTATTCTATGAAAATTACAAATTCTCTTCTAATTTATTTACTTGAATTCTAGGGCCCTTGTTATGCTCTCATAACCGTCGAATTTAAAGCTACGTACGCTAGAGAAAAATCTCGAGTGTTATAGAACCGGTACCGAATTGGAACCAGACCAAATGATGTAGCAATATTCACTTCGGCCATTCTTCTGTATACAGCGCCGACGCGATTCCCGCCTCACCTTCCCCTCAAAATCTAAAAAATTAGAACAGAAAGCCTGACATTGAATTAGATGCAGAAATTTCTGAAATTAGAATATGAATTTAGAAGACGAAGAGTCGGTAACCAGGATTGTGATTAGGAATTGTGAAATTAACAATATGAAAGAAGATGAAACAGAGAAAAAGGGAAGATGAGAAAAAGCGATGGAAGCATTATATAACACCAATTTCAGACGAATGACTTATTCGGCTAGGGCAACAAAATTCACTTATCCGGCTAGGGGAAGGAAGATAAGTAAAGGCAAAATAAATTGACTTATTCGTGTGACGGTGTGTGAGAGTCGAGAACCAAGAGTAGGAGAGTGGCTAAATGAAAACTGGCCTTTCAAATCAGACTTGTTCAGTGGAGAATGCAGAATTGGGAGAGATGGTCACTGCCCATTGGTCAGGTCGCTGGTTGGGTCACCAGGTCGGAACTACGAAAGTCGCTGGATGAGGTCGCTGGTCGACGGTCGATGAACGACGATCGGAGCTGCGCGAGTCTGAGATGTGAGGTCGCTAGGTCGGAGTCAGGTCGTCGGTGCTGAGGAGTGAGCTGAGGGAGGCTTGTTGGTTTTAGTTTTTATTTTTTATTTTTTTAAGTTATCTGACCCATGGGTCGGATAACCCACTGGGCCGACCCATGGGTCGGTTCTCCCATGGGAATTCTCGATCCCGATACGGGGAACCGGGGACCGGATCACGGTTCCCAGTTCCCCAATCTGTGGCACCGGAACCGGTTCCATGGTAGGCAGAACTGACTAAGAACCGGCCCGGACCACCGGTTTGGTCCGGTTTTGCGATTCCAGGCCAATTCTGTCCACTCCTAGAACTGTCTTTTCAAAATATTGGGTAGGAACTAACCCTTCCTCAATACAGTCAATATCTCCTCCACTATCTTTAACGACCTCCCCCCGGACCAGGGCTCACCCCGCATCCGAGGACAGGCAAGTTGTGCAGTCTCGGCTCACAGAGGGCCCTGCCACGTGGCAGCCACACAGGCCCACCACGTGTACTCACGATCTTCTCCCCCCCTGATGAGAGTTTTTGCCTTCCCCCTCACTCGAACCCAGGACCTCAGGGATAAGTACCAGCTCAAGTGGTACTCCTCACTTGTAGCCCAGGTACTTATCCCTGAGGTCCTGAGTTCGAGTGGGGGGAAGACAAAAACTCTCATCAGGGGGGAGAAGATCATGAGTACACGTGGTGGGCCGTGTGGCTGCCACGTGGCAGGGCCCTGTGTGAACTGGGACTGCACGACTTTCCTGGCCTCGGATGCAGGGTGAGCCCTGGTCCGGGGGGAGGTCGTTACACTATCAACAAGAGCGATTAAATTGGAAATTCTAAAATCCTGATTTATTATCAATGTAATTCGAATAAACCACTTTTGTAAAGTGATTCGACTTATACTGTTAAGATAAGATCAGAATTATTAATATCATTTTCCTGATTAGATGTTGATGCGACATTTGATTCTAACCTAGAAAGTCGATCATCAGTTAATCTTTTATTCTGATTATAAATATTACGAAAATGATTTAATTCAGATTTCAAATTGTTTATTTCATGCCTAAGATCCTGAATTGTTACAGGTTTAGAAGCGGATTCATTTTCAAAACGATTAAACACTTCATTAATACTATAGTATTTTGAAATTATAGGCTTTTTGGATTTAGGATTTGAATCAACAGTTTCATTTAATTCTACAGTTTGTTGTAAAATAATTTCAATAACCTTTCTTCGAACTTGAAGATCAGAAATCTGATCAATTAAAGTAATTGTTTCCTATTGAGATTTTGTTAAAACATTTAATGTTAACTTATTAAAATTTTTACAACAATTATTTGTGCAGTTATTATCTTCGGAAGAAAACGACGAAAAGTCATCATCGCTAGATCCACTGAAAGATTCTTCGTCAGTAGAATTCAAAAGTAACTTTGAAAGCTAAAGGCGAAGATCTTCTGTGACGCCCCGAATTTTTATAAACCCGGTTAGTTATTCATAGCTCAAACGTAACTAAGAAACTTTGGACTAAATTTAAAATTTCACTCAAAGATCAAAATTTGATTTTTTTTTTTTTTTTGTAAAACCTCAAAACATATCAAAACTTACAGCGGAAAATCAATTGAGCAAAAATAGAATTAAACGAATCTATAGAACAATACTTGAATAATCGGTTGGGATGTTAAGGAATAATCGGTCAAAAGAAATAAAGGTTTAAATTGTGAAATACTTTAAAAGTTGCAAAAAGTCAAACCCCTGTCCTGAAGACATCATCCGATGGCTTTACTGAAGACATCATCCGATGGCTTTACTGAAGACATCATCCGATGGCTTTACTGAAGACATCATCCGATGGCTTTACTGAAGACATCATCCGATGGCTTTACTGAAGACATCATCCGATGGCTTTACTGAAGACATCATCCGATGGCTTTACTGAAGACATCATCCGATGGCTTTACTGAAGACATCATCCGATGGCTTTACTGAAGACATCATCCGATGGCTTTACTGAAGACATCATCCGATGGCTTTACTGAAGACATCATCCGATGGCTTTACTGAAGACATCATCCGATGGCTTTACTGAAGACATCATCCGATGGCTTTACTGAAGACATCATCCGATGGCTTTACTGAAGACATCATCCGATGGCTTTACTGAAGACATCATCCGATGGCTTTACTGAAGACATCATCCGATGGCTTTACTGAAGACATCATCCGATGGCTTTACTGAAGACATCATCCGATGGCTTTACTGAAGACATCATCCGATGGCTTTACTGAAGACATCATCCGATGGCTTTACTGAAGACATCATCCGATGGCTTTACTGAAGACATCATCCGATGGCTTTACTGAAGACATCATCCGATGGCTTTACTGAAGACATCATCCGATGGCTTTACTGAAGACATCATCCGATGGCTTTACTGAAGACATCATCCGATGGCTTTACTGAAGACATCATCCGATGGCTTTACTGAAGACATCATCCGATGGCTTTACTGAAGACATCATCCGATGGCTTTACTGAAGACATCATCCGATGGCTTTACTGAAGACATCATCCGATGGCTTTACTGAAGACATCATCCGATGGCTTTACTGAAGACATCATCCGATGGCTTTACTGAAGACATCATCCGATGGCTTTACTGAAGACATCATCCGATGGCTTTACTGAAGACATCATCCGATGGCTTTACTGAAGACATCATCCGATGGCTTTACTGAAGACATCATCCGATGGCTTTACTGAAGACATCATCCGATGGCTTTACTGAAGACATCATCCGATGGCTTTACTGAAGACATCATCCGATGGCTTTACTGAAGACATCATCCGATGGCTTTACTGAAGACATCATCCGATGGCTTTACTGAAGACATCATCCGATGGCTTTACTGAAGACATCATCCGATGGCTTTACTGAAGACATCATCCGATGGCTTTACTGAAGACATCATCCGATGGCTTTACTGAAGACATCATCCGATGGCTTTACTGAAGACATCATCCGATGGCTTTACTGAAGACATCATCCGATGGCTTTACTGAAGACATCATCCGATGGCTTTACTGAAGACATCATCCGATGGCTTTACTGAAGACATCATCCAATGACTCTATTGAAGACATCATCCGATGGCTTTACTGAAGACATCATCCGATGACTCTACTGAAGATATCATCCGATGGCTTTACTGAAGACATCATCCGACGACTCTACTGAAGACATCATCCGATGGCTTTACTATCATCGATGGCTTTACTGAAGACATCATCCGACGACTCTACTGAAGACATCATCCGATGGCTTTACTGAAGACATCATCCGACGACTCTACTGAAGACATCATCCGATGGCTCTACTGAAGACATCATCCGACGACTCTACTGAAGACATCATCCGATGACTCTACTGAAGACATCATCCGATAGACGACAGAATGTCATTTCAGCTACTCCTTGCTATAAAAACATAACTCTAACTACAGAAGGAATTTACTTGCTTCACTGAAATCATTTAGAAATAATTCAAATCGTTGCATTACTCAAAATCCAATAAGAATCAACATTTAAAACCCAACAGAATATTTTTATCAGAAAATCCCAAACATATTCAAAATACTATAACCACTACTGTCACGAAAACTCAACATACTTAAATTGAAACATTGTCAGCTGAACATTCACACCAACAGACATCAATTAAACCGCCCCATCAACTACCAGATTGTTACATAGATGCACTCCTTCAACCGGTCTAGTCCTCAGCAAACTCAGAAACCACACCTGCTGTCACTTCTTCACCTACATCACAAAACTCATCTATTAGCTTAATGCTAAGTAAGTAAAGCGGTAATGAAATGAAATGCTGAAACAAGAATTCCTAAACATGCAGTTTCTACTTTCTCATCTCAGTTGTTCATGCATCGATTCTGTTCAGATCCCCCTGTGAAGTTGGGAGTTGGATCAACTCTCCCAAAGTATAAATATCCACTGACTCATTAAGGGGTGAATTAATTCCCTTAACAGTAAATCTGATTCACATAACTGTTTCCGATCCCCCTGTTCGATGGGAAGTGGATCAAATTTCCCAAACTTTAGATATCCACTGGCTCATTAAGGGGCGGATTATTTTCCTTAACAGCAAATCTGATTCACAAAGCTGTTTCATTATGTTCAATCCTTACCATGCCAACATGCATTCAAATTCATTTTGTAACACCCGGGATTTTTTCAGTAATGTACGTAGCCTTAGAGTAGGTTATGTTATGAGGTTTAGCACATCTCTTAGAGTTTTGGTTAGCAATAATTAGAAAGTGAGGGTTATACTAAGTATAAAGATTAGAAAGTGGTAGTTGGAGAATTTTGGTGTATAATTGGTTAACATAAATGAGAGAGATAAATTAAGTGAACAAAAAGAGAGTTAAGATTAGGCCCCACGTTGAAAGTAAAGAAGTGAGTGAAGATGACTTTGACTTGAGGAAATGAAATTGATGTTGAAAAGTCAAAAGACCTTTGAACCAATAGGAAGCAAAATAATGTAAAGTAGAAAGGATAAGTTAATAAAATAAAATAAAAGAAAATATAAAGTAAAGTAATTCATTTCATGTTGAGGAAAAAGTAAAAGTAGGAAAATGAGATTTTTATTAAAAAGGGTAATTATGGAATGGAAATTTACTTTTGGTAGGTGGATCATGCTTATCCATTTGATGAGAAAACATAAAGTTAATGAAAAGTAAAGTAAAAGAGTGATATTTGTAGGAAAAAAAGTAATTAAAGGGAAAAGTGAATGATGGAATCACGTTGGAATTAAGTAAGCAAAAAGAGAGTGGTTACTTGGCTAAATACTAAAAGTTGAGGGACTTTTTAAAAAGTGGAAAAGTGAGTTGGGTTAAATGGGGAAAGTGGTGGTCTCAAAGACAAAAGAATGTCATCCACTTTTTTTTTTTTTCTTCCACGATGGAACCAGCAGCCATGGAGGGTTCATCTTCATCTTTTCTTCAATTTCTCAAGGTTTTTAAGGTAAATTTAAATGGGTTTTATGTTGGATACCTTTAGGTGTTGATTGTTGGTGTTTTTAAGGTGTTTTAGTGAGTTTTAGTAAGGGTTTGGAAAACCCTAAAGGAGAGCTCCGAAAATTCTATTTCTTTGCTGTGTTTTCTTGGTAATTTGAAGGTTTAAACATTATATGGAGTGGTTTGAATCATTTAGGTGGAAAGATTAGGAGTTTAGTGGTTTTGTTAAAAATCAGAAATTGGATTTCAATGTATGACCGATTTTGTTTGGTGTAATTTCTGGCCGAGCAAGTTGATTGGTTGTGGAAAATAGATTGTTTCATTGGATAGTAGACATGGAGAGGTTTACGAAATGGGGTGGCACGTCCAAATCCGTTGAAAAATGAGTGACTTATGGCCGATTGAAGTTTGAGCTGTGAAAATGGGTGAACTTCGGGTTTTGGAAGTTTAAAAGCTTAGGATTAGTTAGTTATTGCTTCTTTAGGGTTAATTATATGTTGATTAAGTGCTTCTTCATTTATATGCTAGGTTATCGAGCGAGGGAATTGTGTACTCGGAGTAAGCAATTACGATACGTGCGGGGAATCCAGGTAAGTAGAGGATTGTGTGTTTGTTGCCTTCGGGCCTACACCACAGAACGGTAGGATTTTGTAACACCCGGTTTATTAGAATTAAAATAACCTATTAATCTTCTAAGTGTGAATTTTATAGAATAAAATTCGGGGTAAAATCAATTAGGTTAATAAGTAACTAAGTGAGGGCATAAGGGTAATTGTCAACTTATGTTATGGATATCATATTTAAGGAAAGATTGAATGAGGTATAGCCGTCATACTCATTTCACTCTCGGTTTTCAGCTCAACCCAGCAGAACTCTTTAGGCGATTTCCTCATCGATTCCTCCAACCAAGGTGAGTTTAGATTCGATTAATTGCTGATTTTAGTACCTAGGTAGCTTAAGGATCCCAATGTATGCATTTTGATAATGTTGCGAGTGAGAGATTCTGCTTGAGGGTTAGAGCAGAATCGGGAATGTTAGATAAATAGAAATGTCAAACCAACTCCTTAGATTTCTGAATAGCTTAAATTAAGGTTTAACATTCTGTTTATGAATATAGGTGAACGAACCCCCGAAGTAGCTCTTAACCGAGCATTTGCTAGGAATCCAGGTAAGTAAAGTATTGCTTGTGCCTTCGGGCCTACATCACAAAACAGTAGGTTTGTGCGTGATTGTATGTTTCTGTTATCCATGCATCATGATTTATTAAAAACTACGAAAATGAATTTTCATGTAAGGAATGGTAAGGTATGAACTGTATGCGACAGACAAACTATTAAGGGAGCTAATCCACCCCTTAACTTATGAAGGGATTTATACATTGGGAGAATTGATCCCGCTCCCAAGGGAACCATGGGATCAGATCAAGTGTTAAGGGAATTCATCTGCCCCTTAATTAAGTAGGAGGATGTAGACATTGGGAGAATTGATCCCACTCCCAAGGGAACCATGGGATCAGATCAAGTTGTGAATGAACGTGTATGCCACTGAGATGAGAAAGTATAAACTGCATGTTTAGGAGTTTAAGTTCAGCATTACTTTACATATATAAATATATTGCTTTACTTGCTTAGCATTAGGCTAATAGATGAGTTTTGTGATGTAGGCGAAGAAGAGTTAGCAGGTGTGTCCCCTGATCATGTTGAGGAGTAGAGGATGTTGGAGGAGTGCATTCAGGCTTCAACTTGGTAACTGATGAGGCGGTTTAGCATGTTGTCTACAGATGAGGAGGTTTAGTGATTAATGATTTAATCTGAGTACATTGAGTTTTTAGTAAACGAGGCTACAGCTGTTTGATTTCGTATTTTTTTTTGAGAATTTCTGATTTTCATGTTCTTACTGATTTTTATCAATACAATGACTTGGAGTGTTATGAATGGATTTTTGGTAAAATGTTTTAAGTCCGGTTGATAGTCGAAGTTTTCTTGGTTTATATATATGTTGTTTAGTCCATTGGTAGGAGTCGAATAATTTTGTATCAGTGGATATGTGTAGAGGTTTATTGCGTTCTGTTGAAGGAAGTTGTGTTGATGTCTATCGGTAGATGTCTTAAGGGGTCACGTGAGTAGCACGTGTTGGCAGATGTAGTCTATTCGATCGGAAGATGTAGAGTATTAAGTTTGTTGTTTAGTGATCGGCAGGTGCAGTCCGAGGGAGTTAAGTGATTTTGTCGTTTAGAGAATCGGAAGATGTAGTGTGTATATTAATTCTATCGGAAAGGGTCATATTGTCGTTATCGGTAGATGTCGTGCGCTTGTCTGTTGGGAGATGAAATTGTGCTGACTTTATCGGCAGATGAAGTCATGTTGACTTCATCGGCAGATGAAGTGGTGTATGGAGTTACGATGACTTCATCGGCAGATGAAGTCGAGAGGGAAGCTGTGTAGACGTTATCGGCAGAGGGTGTTGCGTTGTTGTACACGTCATCGTTATATGAAGCCTACCGAGTGATGTCTTTTGTTTTCATTCCTTCCGGCTGACGTCATCGGCAGAAGTCTTCAGTTTTCTATTTCTGCTTCTTTCGTTGACCTTGTCATCGGCAGATGACTTCAACATTTCCGTTAAACACCCCAACAATATTTTCTACAGTTTGTCTAACTTCATTGTTGTTTTAAATGATTTTCCGCTGCAAAGTTTTCAAATGTTTTGAATGTTTAGAAAATGTCAAATTTTGAATGTCGAATGAAGTTTTAAAATTTATCCGAAATTTCTTAGTCATGATAGAGTGAAGTGTAGCGAACCGGGTTTAGATAATTCGGGGCGTTACAGTATGGTATCAGAGACATGCTGCTAAACCGTTCAGAAGATTACTCATCAGTGTCAATCGTCGCATGAAAGTACTCCAACAACTGTAAGTGTTTATGTTAGCTTTAGTTATAAGATGTTTATGAGTATAGATAACTTTGTGCAGAACCTTAGACAAATGGCTAGACGACCAGGGAGACCAAGAGTACCTAGGGAGATGCCGAACTTGAGGAGTGAAGAAGATTCAAGTGTAATTAGACAGCTGACGGAGTTGATGCGTCAGTAGACAGACATTGTGCGACAGCAATCTGACCAGTTAGGTGTGTTATTGAGTCGGGAAACACAAGGAAGTGCCAATTCAGGTCACGTCAATGAGCATTCAGGGGATAGATTTCGTAGGCTGCAACCACCCACATTTGATGGAAAGTCATCTAACCTGATTGTTGCTGAGGAATGGCTTCGAAAGATTGAGAGCATGTTCAGATGTGCCAATGTTGGAGACGGAGAGAAAGTCATTTTGGCAACGTTTCATCTAGCAGGGGATGCACAACTTTGGTGGGAGTCGCTGGAGATCACCACCGATATTGCAACCATGTCCTGGTCGCAATTCAAGGAAGTCTTCTATGAGAAATATTTTAGCACCACTGTCCAGAACGCAAAGAAGGCTGAGTTTTTGAGCTTGAAGCAGACTGGGTCTGTGGCAGAGTACAACAGGCAATTCGAGTCTCTGTCAAGGTTTGCTGGATACCTCGTTCATAGAAATGAGGATAAAGTGTTTCAATACCTGCAAGATCTAAAGCCAGAGATTTACAGAGGAGTGAAGTACTAAGGCATTAAAGGCTTGTCATTCAGCGAAGTAGTGTCTACTGCATTGGAGGCAGAAGAAGCTGAAATGAAGTGTGCTGGACCAAAGGAAGCCCCGCGAAAGTTCTTTCAGCCCCACCAGCAGAGAGGGATAAAGAGGCCTGCTGGAGGCCAGGGTAGTCAGGGTTCTGGAAAGAAGGTACCGGATGCCGAGAAGTTTCCTCAGTGCATGAAATGAATGAAAAATCACCTGGGCGAGTGTAGGTTTGGGACTGGTAAGTGTTATAACTGTGAGGAGTTTGGACATTCGTTTAAGGATTGCCCGAAGCCCAGAGTCCTTCGATGTTTCAACTGTAATAAGACTAGCCACGTCATCAGAGACTGCCCAACGTTGAAGAGTGGCCCTGCTAAAATAAAGCCGAGAATATTTTCTATGATGGAGTCGGGAGAAGGAGACCAGCCTGCTGTTGTATCAGGTACTATATTGGTTAATTCTATGCCTGCTTTTACCTTGCTAGATTCAGGCGCAACGCATTCCTTTGTTGCGTCTACTTTTGCTGATAAGTTGGAAGTACAATCCACCCCTTCTAAGCATGTATTCAATGTTGCTTTACCCTCTGGTGAGCATTTGCATTCCAATCATGTATTGCATAATTGCATGGTATTAGTAGGGGACAAAAACCTATCTGCTGATTTAATTGTTATGGATATAACGGGATTTGATGTAATCCTAGGAATGGACTGGTTGTTTAATCACCACGCCATAATCGATTGAAGGACTGGAATAGTTAGTTTCCAACCCCCTGGTAGTTTGAAGCATACCTTTCAAGCTCTGAAGAAGAGCAAGGAAATGACCGTGATGTCTTCTATAAATAGTAGACCCACCCCATGCAGGGAGTATTTGTGCTTTTTGGCCAGCGTTTTAGACACACAACATTTAGGAAGATCAAGTCCCCAAAATGTCTTGGTTGTTCAAGATTTTCCTGAAGTATTCTTAGATGACCTTCCTGGCTTGCCACCAGATAGGGAAATTGAATTTGTTGTGGATGTTTACCCAGGCGCCGAGCCTGTATCTAAGAATCCTTATAGACTAGCACCTACAGAGCTTAAAGAATTAAAGAAACAGTTGGAAGAACTATTAGAGAAAGGGTTCATACGCCCAAGCTTTTCGCCGTGGGGTGCACCTGTCCTTTTTGTCAAAAAGAAAGATGGATCAATGCGTATGTGCATAGACTATAGGGAATTAAATAAGCTAACTATCAAAAACAAGTATCCCCTACCGAGAATTGATGACTTATTTGACCAGCTTAGAGGTGCAAAAGTTTTCTCTAAGATTGACCTTAGATCTGGTTATTACCAACTGAAGGTTAAATCTGAAAATATCCCAAAGACTGCCTTTCGTACTAGGTATGGACATTATGAGTTTTTGGTTATGTCTTTTGGTTTGACAAATGCACCGGCAGCCTTTATGGATCTTATGAATAGGGTGTTTCATGAGTATTTGGACAAGTTTGTTATTGTATTCATTGATGACATTCTAATTTATTCTAAGACCAAGGAGGAGCACACAAGACACTTAAACTTAGTATTAGAATTATTGAAGCAGCGCCAACTATACGCCAAGTTTTCTAAGTTTGAATTTTGGTTAGACCAAGTTCACTTTCTAGGACATGTCATCTCTGGAGAGGGATTATCTGTCGACCCGACTAAAGTTCAAGCAGTCAAGGAATGGCCCCAACCGAAGAATGCTACTGATATTAGAAGTTTTCTTGGACTTACAGGGTATTATAGAAAGTTCATTGAAGGATTTTCAAAGATTGCTACACCTCTTACTAAGTTAACAAGGAAAAATGTGAAGTATTTATGGACCGATGAATGTGAGCATAGTTTCCAAGCCTTGAAACAGAAACTGACCAATGCTCCAATCCTGACCCTTCCTGCTGAGAATGGTAAATTTAGTATTTATTGTGATGCATCCAAGATTGGTCTTGGCTGTGTCTTGATGCAAGAAAGAAAAGTGATAGCCTATGCTTCCAGACAGTTGAAAACTCATGAGAAGAATTACCCTACACATGACTTGGAATTAGCTGCTGTAGTATTTGCACTCAAGATTTGGAGGCATTATTTATATGGACAATCGTGTGAAATATTTTCAGATCATAAGAGTCTAAAGTACATTTTCACACAGAAGGAACTAAACATGAGGCAACGTAGATGGTTGGAATTTGTAAAGGACTATGACTTTGAGATTAAGTATCATCCCGGTAAGGCGAATGTTGTGGCAGACGCTTTGAGTAGGGTGACTCCATCGGTTGCTACGTTGATTCTAGACATACCGATAGCCTTAGAGACTGAATTCTTAAGGTTTAACCTTGAAGCAGTATCTAGTGTGTCAGCCATGCTTTCGGCCATATCTTTGAGGCCTACTATTTTGGAAAGAATAAAAGAAGTTCAAATGAATGACGCTGAATGCAACAAGTATAAATTGTGCATGGATTCTACTGACAGGACGAATTTCAGCTGCTCGGTTGATGGAATTCTCAAGTTTCAAAATAGATGGTTTGTTCCGGCTGATACTGAACTTAAAAAGGAAATTCTATCCGAGGCACACTCTTCTAGGCTCTCTGTTCATCCTGGAAGTAGTAAAATGTACAGAGACCTTAAGCAGCATTACTGGTGGCCTAATATGAAAAGAAATGTGGCAGAGTACGTAGGGTCATGCTTGATCTGCCAGCAAGTTAAGGCTGAACATCAGAGGCCTGCAGGGACATTACAACCCCTATCAGTTCCGGAATGGAAGTGGGATCAAGTGACAATGGATTTTGTTACAGGATTGCCTAGAAAAGCAAAAGGACATGATGCAATTTGGATAGTAGTTGATCGTTTGACCAAATCCGCCCATTTTCTGCCTATAAAGATAACACATTCGATGGATCAACTTGCAGAGTTGTATGTGCAAGAAATCATTAGATTGCATGGAGTTCCAAGCACTATAGTTTCAGACCGAGACTCTAGATTTACATCTAAGTTTTGGAAAAGTTTGCATAAGGCTATGGGAACACAACTTAACTTTAGCACGGCCTTTCACCCTCAAACTGATGGACAATCCGAGAGAACTATTCAGATTCTAGAAGATATGCTCCGTGCATGTGTTTTAGATTTCCAAGGCTCTTGGAGTAAGTACCTAGCTCTGGTAGAGTTCTCTTACAATAACAGCTTTCAGGCAACAATAAGAATGGCACCGTATGAAGCATTGTATGGACGAAAATGCAGATCACCCTTGTACTGGGATGAAGTTGGTGAAGCACAGTTACTTGGTCCTGATATTGTGCAGCAAACTGTTGAGAATGTTGCTCTCATCCGTCAGAGGATCTTAACAGCTCAAAGTCGACAGAAAAGCTATGCTGACAGAAGACGCAGAGAGTTAGAGTTTGAAGTTGGTAGTGAGGTTTTTCTTAAGGTATCACCATTCAAAGGAGTTGTGAGATTTGGGAAGAGAGGGAAGCTTAACCCAAGATACGTTGGACCTTTCTCAATCTTGAAGAGGATTGGAAAATCAGCATATGAGCTGCAATTGCCAGACTCTATGGAAGGAATCCACAATGTGTTCCATATTTCTATGCTTAAGAAGTGCTTGAGGGATCCATCTCAGATTGTGGAACAGCAGAACATTGAAATTCAACCTACACTGACCTATGAGGAGAGACCAGTAAGAATCTTGGATTATGCAGTGAAAGTATTACGCAACAAGGAAGTTCCGCTAGTGAAAGTCTTATGGCATAATCAGAATATAGAGGAGACAACTTGGGAACGCCAGCAAGACATGATGGACCAGCATCCAAGATTGTTCAGGTACTGAATTTTGAGGACAAAATTCTTTTAAGGAAGGTAGATTGTAACACCCGGTTTATTAGAATTAAAATAACCTATTAATCTTCTAAGTGTGAATTTTATAGAATAAAATTCGGGGTAAAATCAATTAGGTTAATAAGTACTAAGTGAGGGCATAAGGGTAATTGTCAATTTATGTTATGGATAACATATTTAAGGAAAGATTGAATGAGGTATAGCCGTCATACTCATTTCACTCTCGGTTTTCAGCTCAACCCAGCAGAACTCTTTAGGCGATTTCCTCACCGATTCCTCCAACCAAGGTGAGTTTAGATTCGATTAATTGCTGATTTTAGTACCTAGGTAGCTTAAGGATCCCAATGTATGCATTTGATAATGTTGCGAGTGAGAGATTCTGCTTGAGGGTTAGAGCAGAATCGGGAATGTTAGATAAATAGAAATGTCAAACCAACTCCTTAGATTTCTGAATAGCTATTAAATTAAGTAGGAGGATGTAGACATTGGGAGAATTGATCCCACTCCCAAGGGAACCATGGGATCAGATCAAGTGTTAAGGGAATTCATCTGCCCCTTAATTAAGTAGGAGGATGTAGACATTGGGAGAATTGATCCCACTCCCAAGGGAACCATGGGATCAGATCAAGTGTTAAGGGAATTCATCTGCCCCTTAATTAAGTAGGAGGATGTAGACATTGGGAGAATTGATCCCACTCCCAAGGGAACCATGGGATCAGATCAAGTGTTAAGGGAATTCATCTGCCCCTTAATTAAGTAGGAGGATGTAGACATTGGGAGAATTGATCCCACTCCCAAGGGAACCATGGGATCAGATCAAGTGTTAAGGGAATTCATCTGCCCCTTAATTAAGTAGGAGGATGTAGACATTGGGAGAATTGATCCCACTCCCAAGGGAACCATGGGATCAGATCAAGTGTTAAGGGAATTCATCTGCCCCTTAATTAAGTAGGAGGATGTAGACATTGCATGTTTAGAGTTTAAGTTCAGCATTACTTTACATATATAATATATTGCTTTACTTGCTTAGCATTAGGCTAAGAGATGAGTTTTGTATGTAGCGAAGAAGAGTTAGCAGGTGTGTCCCCTGATCATGTTGAGGAGTAGAGGATGTTGGAGGAGTGCATTCAGGCTTCAACTTGTAACTGATGAGGCGGTTTAGCATGTTGTCTACAATGATAGTTTAGTGATTAATGATTTAAGCTGAGTACATTGAGTTTTTAGTAAACGAGGCTACAACTGTTTGATTTCGTATTTTTTTTTAGAATTTCTGATTTCATGTTCTTACTGATTTTATCAATACATGACTTGGAGTGTGTATGAATGGATTTTGGTAAAATGTTTTAAGTCCGTTGATAGTCGAAGTTTTCTTGGTTTATATATATGTTGTTTAGTCCATTGGTAGGAGTCGAATAATTTTTGTATCAGTGGATATGTGTAGAGGTTATTGCGTTCTGTTGAAGGAAGTTGTGTTGATGTCTATCGGTAGATGTCTTAAGGGGTCACGTGAGTAGCACGTGTTGGCAGATGTAGTCTATTCGATCGGAAGATGTAGAGTATTAATTTGTTGTTTAGTGATCGGCAGGTGCAGTCCCGAGGGAGTTAAGTGATTTTGTCGTTTAGAGAATCGGAAGATGTAGTGTGTATATTAATTCTATCGAAAGGGTCATATTGTCGTTATCGTAGATGTCGTGCGCTTGTCTGTTGGGAGATGAAATTGTGCTGACTTTATCGGCAGATAAGTCATGTTGACTTCATCGGCAGATGAAGTCATGTTGACTTCATCGGCAGATGAAGTCATGTTGACTTCATCGGCAGATGAAGTCATGTTGACTTCATCGGCAGATGAAGTCATGTTGACTTCATCGGCAGATGAAGTCATGTTGACTTCATCGGCAGATGAAGTCATGTTGACTTCATCGGCAGATGAAGTCATGTTGACTTCATCGGCAGATGAAGTCATGTTGACTTCATCGGCAGATGAAGTCATGTTGACTTCATCGGCAGATGAAGTCATGTTGACTTCATCGGCAGATGAAGTCATGTTGACTTCATCGGCAGATGAAGTCATGTTGACTTCATCGGCAGATGAAGTCATGTTGACTTCATCGGCAGATGAAGTCATGTTGACTTCATCGGCAGATGAAGTCATGTTGACTTCATCGGCAGATGAAGTCATGTTGACTTCATCGGCAGATGAAGTCATGTTGACTTCATCGGCAGATGAAGTCATGTTGACTTCATCGGTGTATGGAGTTACGATGACTTCATCGGCAGATGAAGTCGAGAGGGAAGCTGTGTAGATGTATCGGCAGAGGGTGTTGCGTTGTGTACACGTCATCGTTATATGAAGCCTACCGAGTGATGTCTTGTCTTTTGTTTTCATTCCTTCCGGCTGACGTCATCGGCAGAAGTCTTCGGTTTTCTATTTCTGCTTCTTTCGTTGACCTTGTCGTCGGCAGATGACTTCAACATTTCCGTTAAACACCCCAACAATATTTTCTACAGTTTGTCTAACTTCATTGTTGTTTTAAATGATTTTCCGCTGCAAAGTTTTCAAATGTTTTGAATGTTTAGAAAATGTCAAATTTTGAATGTCGAATGAAGTTTTAAAATTTATCCGAAATTTCTTAGTCATGATAGAGTGAAGTGTAGCGAACCGGGTTTAGATAATTCGGGGCGTTACAGATTTATTTTGTTGTTTATTGTTTGGTTGTTTTCTTTGTTGGTTAAGCATTGTTGGTTGATTGCTTTGCTTTGTTTGGGAATTGTTGATGGTTGATTGCTTTGCTTTTTTTTGGTCTGTTTAAGTACTTGTGGGACATGCATGGTTTGAATGGTGAGTATGAAATGTTGGGTGTCTCGTAAGAGATGTACGCTTTGTGTCTTGAAAGAGATGTACGCACTGGGTGTCTCGTAAGAGATGTACGCTTTGTGTCTCGAAAGAGATGTACGCACTGGGTGTCTCGTAAGAGATGTACGCTTTGTGTCTCGAAAGAGATGTACGCACTGGGTGTCTCGTAAGAGATGTACGCTTTGTGTCTCGTAGAGATGTACGCACTAGGTGTCTCGTAAGAGATGTACGCTGGGTGTCTCGTGAGAGATGTACGCTGGGTGTCTCGTCAAAGATGTACGCTCTGGGTTGTCGTTAGGTGTTGTGTCGTGTTGTTGAGTTGCATTGTTGTGAGGTGTGGCATTGTTTGGCATGGTAGTCTGTTAAAGAGTAAGGCACGTGTTAAAGAGTAAGGCACTTCGGTGCGGGCAATGAGTAAGGCACTTTGGTGCGGGCAACTAGCATTGTTTGGTCGTGTGGCTGTATCGTGTTGAGTCAGGTTGTAGTGTTGCATTGTGGTCGTGTTGCTGTGCATTGTGCTTGTTTATATCTTTGTTATTCCCTACTTGCTAAGCGTAAGCTTACGTGTGTGTGTGTGTTCTGTTGTGTAGGTAACGACGCGGGTACAGGTGAGCTATGTGAGTCAGCCAAGACTTGGGAGCAGTCGGAGATGCACGGGGCGTGCCGGTGCGGGCAGTTGTCGGGGCGACTCCACCATGGTCTTCGGGAGTGTGGGCTTTGTATTTTAATAGTATTGTAAATGTCTGTTTGTGGAATTGTTGGAAATGCATAATGTTTTTGGTTGACAGTTATGAGATAGCTATGTGTCAGGGTGATGTTTTGCTAGTTAGGAATGTTAGTATTTTATAGTTTCCTATTTACTGTTGTTTGGAGGTTTTATATGTAGGATTGTTGAGTGGATAGTTGAGGAAGAATATTCTGGTTGGGAATTGGTTTGTGTGTAGGTACCTTGCATTTTGGAGGCGCCATGTTCAGGCGTTACTTTGCCGAAATTTTTGGGAAGGACGCCGTGGTGCTGAAAGGTTAGGGGTAAGGGAATTGATGTGTTTAGGCAGCTAGGTATGAAGTAAGAGAGTTTCAGGAGTTTAGTTTTAAATTCAGCTGTGTAAGGTCCTTTTATGTTTGGGAGTCAGTTTTAACGTGGGATTAGTTAGCAAAGTAGCGCTCCGAGCCAGGGTGGGTTCGGGGCGTTACACATTTTCGTATACTTTTTGTGACGACCCGTCTTTCAACGGACTGATAAGGAACCACCCATTCTCCGCGGATTCTGGGGCTGACCTGGGCCGGAGGTGGGTAAAGCTCCGCGGATCCTGGGGCTGACCTGGGCCGGAGTGGTTTCTCCGTTGAAGCAGGGGCCGTTACGAACCCACATCGCTTGGGGAAGTACATGGAAATGAAGCATATGTAAGAGATCCCTCCCTAAATAGCAAGACGCGTTTTGGAGCTCAATTGACAACGGATCCCATAAGAACTCCGAAGTTAAGTGGGCTTCGGCAAGAGTAATTCCAGGTTGGGTGACCTTCTGGGAAGTGCTCTCGCCAAACAAAGCCGTGAGGGGAGGATATTGGGCTGCGGCCCAATCCCCGGAGCGGACAATATCTTGCTGGGATGAGGGGTCGTTACAAATGGTATCAGAGCCTGTACCCAACCGGAAATGTGGCCAACGAGGACGTTGGGCCCCCGAGGGGGGGTGATTGTGACGACCCGTCTTTCAACGGACTGATAAGGAACCACCCATTCTCCGCGGATCCTGGGGCTGACCTGGGCCGGAGGTGGGTAAAGCTCCGCGGATCCTGGGGCTGACCTGGGCCGGAGTGGTTTCTCCGTTGAAGCAGGGGCCGTTACGAACCCACATCGCTTGGGGAAGTACATGGAAATGAAGCATATGTAAGAGATCCCTCCCTAAATAGCAAGACGCGTTTTGGAGCTCAATTGACAACGGATCCCATAAGAACTCCGAAGTTAAGTGGGCTTCGGCAAGAGTAATTCCAGGTTGGGTGACCTTCTGGGAAGTGCTCTCGCCAAACAAAGCCGTGAGGGGAGGATATTGGGCTGCGGCCCAATTCCCGGAGCGGACAATATCTTGCTGGGATGAGGGGTCGTTACACTTTTAAAACATGATGCATAACATACGGACACATTCAAGTAAATATAATCCTAATGTTTTGTGATGTAGGCCCGAAGGCACAAGCAAACTTCACTTACCTGGTCTCCTGGAAATCACTCGATTTCAACCACTCTGGAAACCCTGCTCACCTAATGTCATAAGCAGAATACCGATTAGATCATCACTAACCTTATCCTATTTTATTCAAAAACCTAAGGAGCTAGTTTGGAAGCTCTGGTCATCGCACATTCTCGGCTCAACACTAACTCAAACTCAACTCACTCACAGCATTATCAAAAATACACACATTGCACTCTCTCTGCTATCTAGCCACTAAAATCTCAAGAAAACGAAGGGGAGAACTTACCTAGTTGAGGAATGGAGATCGGAGAGGAAAATCGCCTGGAGCTCTGTTGAGCTTGAGCTGAATACCGAGAAAGGAAAATGAGGGAACAGTGGCGGCTAAACCTCATTAAACATTCCCTTAAATACTTTATCCACAATATATTACAATTTATCATTCTGTCCTTACTCATTCACTTATTAACCTAATCACTAAATCACTCAATTTCAATTATAAAACATTCTCTATAAATGGAAAATGGTAAATCGGTTAGTAGAAACTGGGTGTTACATCTTCATCCAGATTTAACTTATTAATCTTTTTCGTTGTTAGACACTTACTTGCATAGTGTCCAAACTTTCCACACTTAAAACACTTTATTTATGATATAGATTTTTTATATCTTTTCGGATGACTCTTATTCTTTTTTTAATGGGAATCCTTTTTATGAGATTCTTTAGACCATTTTTTAATATATTTTCTTTTGTGTTGAGTCTTTTTCGGCTTATTTTGTTCTGCTTTTGATGAGATTGGGGTCATTGTAAGCAAATTGTTGACAAAATTCTCCTATTTCCTTCTTTCCTGTTAAGTTCTGTTTTTTAACTTGATATTGTAACTTCATGTCGTTACAAAGGGATAAACCAACTTGTACACGGACACTAATAAGATGACCGTAAGTACAGGTTGACCAAGAAATAATGTTTCCAGATATAAGATCCATCAATATCTGACGAATCTTCTTAGCGAATGATGGTGGTAGGCCATCAATAAATTTGGCCTTCCAGTGCTCGGAATTCGCATCTTTGCGCTACATCACTTTAGTGATAAAAACATCTTTATACCACCAAAAGTGGGTCAAAGATGGGTAGCGAAGATTCTGTAGTAATTCACGACTTGATCAGCTGCACCAATAAAATGCACTATAATTGCTTGAATAAGCGAATAGACAGCATCTTCGACAGCTATCGTTCTTTCCTAAGTAAGATGTTGACCTGAAACAGGGTCGACAGAGACTTCCATAATATTCTCCTGCTTTACAGCCCGAAGAATTTCTATTTGTTGTGGTAAAGTTAGATAATTATCCCACCAACCTTTTAAACAACCTATAAAACCATTAATAATGAAGATAGCGATATCATAATCGCTATTGTTCGAGGCTTTACAAATGCTAGAATACATCAGGATTTTATGAATTACTTCATAAATCTGATATTTTGATAATCCATCTATGTTTCACTCATAAATGGTCTTAGCGCTATAAGATTTTTGTTTTAGATAAAAATTTTCTTCCCACAGAAGATCCTGGGGAGTTGGACGTTTATAATACGTTCTACGGACAGCATCAGTACCAGGGCCATTATCGTAATTAACTCGATCTACTGATAAGTTCTGAAGGTCATTATATGATTCCCTCATTAAAGGTTCAAGGCAATTATCATAGTTAATTATTGATTCTTGCATATTTTTAAAAGACTCCTGAAGATCTTGAATTTCTTTATATTCGAAATTTTCTCCAGAACTTTCTTCATACTCTTTATTACTTAAAGTACTGAGTTGAAGTTTCTTATCCAGACGATTGATTAATTGATCCATGAAATCAGAATCTTTTTTCGAATTTGAAAAATTAAAATTTGAAATTGGAATTGGAGGTTTAACATCCGGTTTTGATATTTTTATTAAATTTTCTGAAGTTGAAGGAATTAAATTAGTCGAATTTGGAAGAACACTATTAATATGACTTTCAATTCGAACTAACTGTTTTCCTATTGTCTGCAAATTAACATTTGTAAAGTTATTCTGTTTAATTATTATTTCTTCTTTAGAAGACAAAGGTGTTGACAAGTTAACTAAATGGACAGCTTCTACTGTTGCTTGATTATTTTTCAGTTGAATTGGTTCTAACAGAAGATGGATTAACTTTACAGTTGAACCATTTACTTTTAACCAAGTTTTTTGGTATGCTTGATATTCCTGAAGTACATTTATATTACCACTACGGTTTATATACCAAGTCCAAAACCATTCGGTAAAAAACATTATAATTTGATTGATTTTTAAATCAATATAAAATTGATTTTTTATCATTTCTAATTCAAATTTATCATACTGTTTGAAATACCATTCCCTAAACATTTTATTTATAGGGAAATTAAATTCTTCACTGATTATTTTTATAATTGTTGAGCCTGGGGAAAAATCCATTAAAACAATTAGACATTAAAAGTCATTTCGGATACAGTAGGAGATTCGGTATTTTGGGAGTAAATTCTATAAGAAATTTATTGTTCAGATATCCTAATACCTTCGATTTTAGAATCAAAGGTAGATTCTGTAGCACCTGGCCTTTTGGCTGTAATTATTTCCTAAATCATTTTGCGGGATTTATTTAATATTAATTCAATATGTGTTTTGTTGGGAACCAAACTAATGTGTAACTAAACAAAACACTAAGTTTAAAATGCATGGAAGGGTAAATTGGAGAAAAATTAAGGTTGGTGGGAGATAGCCAATGGATAGTTGACACTTGGCAACTTGTTGGGGAAGCTAAGTTCTTCCTCCTACGTGAAATCTTCATTTCACTTCTCTGCTTCCTCTCTTCCTTCTCTTTGTTCTTCTCTTCCAGGCGACTGAAACAAAGTTCCACACTTTGTTTCTCCTGCATTCTTCTATTTTCTTCAGTGAAGGTAATTTCCATCGGTAGTTAACAAGTTTAACTACACTATTTACTGATTTTTGAGAGGTTTAGGGTAATGACCATATAATCACGTTTTAGGTTCACAAACTACTGAAACCGAGACGATCAAGAACATCAACTCTACAGCAAACAGGTAAGTTCATATCCGTAGGTTGGCCCTTAAGGCCCTACATCGCGGAGGTACTAAGTTTTTCAGTTCTGTCGGGTTGTCTAGGTAGAAAGGTTATAGTTCATATTCTGAGTTGTTTATGTTCTGCTTCATAAAATATTCTGTTCTGTTATTCTGTCGTCTGTTATTGTAAGTTCAGGCACGGTAAAGTGTTCATGCATACACGTTTTCACCGAAAGTTCATGCAAAATCGATTTCTGTACACTGTTTGAAACTAAACAAGATAAAATCTGACTGAAATGTATCGGTTAAGTGTGGGACAGGGACTGGCCCCCAGATCTGTTTCTGTTCTGTTCTGTATTACTGATTGTGCCTGATAGTGCACCTACTATTCGCCAGTTCCCCTATAAGCCCCACTTATACCCCTCTGCCACTGAAATGTAATGTAATGTTCTGTCACTGTATTCTGAAAGCCGCATGCATAGCATTTTGCATCACTGCATATTTATTATGTTCTTACTGAGTTTTAGACTCATAGGTGAACTCCCTGATGTAGGTACTGAACCCGTGAATGAGGACCTTATGCCTCAGTCTGATGAATAGGTGGCTGGTGGTTCGAGCTCTCGGGTTGGTTGTGGCTGTCAGACAAATTCCCAACTAAGAGTGTGAAATTCTAAACTATGTTTTGTTTGAGTATTTAAAACTTCTGTGTTGGATATTTTGCAAATGTATGTTAGGTTCTGTACTGATCCTCAGATTTTAAAACAATGCACAGATTTTGATGTCTAAGTTTCAAAAACTACTGTATTTGACAGTTTAATTCATGTTCTGAATGTTCTGAAATTGTTTGGAATATTTTCCTGATAGTCTGTGCATGGATGATCTCTGGTTTTAGAGCTATCCATGCAGTGTGTCTTTTTGAATCTGTCAATTGTAAAGTATGTCCTACAACCTTGTTTAGAATCGGGTATTGAAGGTCCACAACTTTCATGCCTTCTGATTGTGCTGTGTTTGACAGTTGGATAAGTTCTGAAGTATTCTGAAATGGTTTGGAATATTTTCTGTATCCTTAAGTTTTTGTTATACCTTCTGTTGTGCTCGAGAACCATGTTTTGAAGTGGTTTGAGAATCTAAGACTTTTGGGTCTTCTGTTTTATGCCCTCTGTTCGTATGTCTCCTCTTAAAATTGCCAAGTCCTGCCCTAAAAACTGCATCTTCTGATTACGTTCACTGCTGTTTTAAGTGTACATCCACCGATAGTCATTGTTCATATTTTGTCTTATCTCATCCATCGGTGAACAGTAGATTTCATCTCAGTTTTAGTTACTTCTGCCGGTTTCATCTGTCCCTCAGTTTACCTTCACCTTTCCGATGACGTCATCACTTATTCCGATGACGTCATCACTTATTCCGATGACGTCACCACACCTGCCGATTTCATCTGCTGCCTACATCTTCCGATGACGTCATCACTTATTCCGATGACGTCATCACTTATTCCGATGACGTCATCACTTATTCCGATGACGTCATCACTTATTCCGATGACGTCATCACTTATTCCGATGACGTCATCACTTATTCCGATGACGTCATCACTTATTCCGATGACGTCATCACTTATTCCGATGACGTCACCACACCTGCCGATTTCATCTGCTGCCTACATCTTCCGATGACGTCATCACTTATTCCGATGACGTCATCACTTATTCCGATGACGTCATCACTTATTCCGATGACGTCATCACTTATTCCGATGACGTCACCACACCTGCCGATTTCATCTGCTGCCTACATCTTCCGATGACGTCATCACTTATTCCGATGACGTCATCACTTATTCCGATGACGTCATCACTTATTCCGATGACGTCATCACTTATTCCGATGACGTCATCACTTATTCCGATGACGTCATCACTTATTCCGATGACGTCACCACACCTGCCGATTTCATCTGCTGCCTACATCTTCCGATGACGTCATCACTTATTCCGATGACGTCATCACTTATTCCGATGACGTCATCACTTATTCCGATGACGTCATCACTTATTCCGATGACGTCACCACACCTGCCGATTTCATCTGCTGCCTACATCTTCCGATGACGTCACCACACCTGCCGATTTCATCTGCTGCCTACATCTTCCGATGACGTCACCACACCTGCCGATTTCATCTGCTGCCTACATCTTCCGATGACGTCACCACACCTGCCGATTTCATCTGCTGCCTACATCTTCCGATGACGTCACCACACCTGCCGATTTCATCTGCTGCCTACATCTTCCGATGACGTCATCACTTATTCCGATGACGTCATCACACCTGTTGATTACATCTGTTGCCTTCATCTTCCGATGACGTCATCACTTATTCCGATGACGTCATCACACATGCCGATTTCATCTGCTGCCTACATCTTCCGATGATGTCATCACTTATTCCGATGACATCACCACACCTGCCGATTTCATCTGCTGCCTACATCTTCCGATGACGTCATCACACCTGCCGATTACATCTATTGCCTTCATCTTCCGATGACGTCATCACTTATTCTGATGACGTCACCACACCTGCCGATTTCATCTGCTGCCTACATCTTCTGATGACGTCATCACTTATTCCGATGACGTCACCACACCTGCCGATTTCATCTGCTGCCTACATCTTCCGATGACGCATCCAAAATCATCCGGCAACGCATCTGACAATCTTCGGTATTAGTTTGTTACATCCACGCTTTCACTCGATTGCTGCTTATTCGTTCAACGCCTTCTGCCAGTTTACCTGCTTCCATTTATAACTGCTATCCAGAATCTCTTTTTACTGTTTTCCGTTTGATTCGAATCCAGAGAATTCTCTCTCCCACTGTAAATGTTTTAAAAGTATAATGTTTTAAAAAAATAATAATAATAATAAGCCCAGTTTTCTGTTAAATGCCCGGAGTGATGGCTTAACTCTCGGACCCCGATCGGGTTCGGTCTCGGGCCGTCACAGATTCATCCTGGTTTTCAGGGTTTTGTTGTTCTGAGTATCTGGAACTACTCGGAACAGAAACTCTATATGCTGGAAGACTATGTCTAGACAACATACTTCCAGAAAAAGATAATCTACGGGTAATTTCTAGTGTAAATCGGACTTCTACATGTCTGTCGCTAGTCTGAGTAATTTGATCTAATTGATTACTAATAATCGGTTGTGGGGATACAGCATTGGGAATATTCCAGTTTTCTGGAAATGTCACTTCATCCCAGTCAATAAGATGAGGAATAGCAACATTAGTGGTTAATAAATTATTTTCAATAACTACGGTTTTTCCTACATCGCTACACAAAATAGCATTCGGACAAAGAGTATTTAAAACTTTATAATGAGTACGGTAAATTACGGCTATAGTTTCAGAACCAGCAAGATGATTATATCTGTGAGTCTGAACATGCAAACTTACTGCTTCAAATAAATTTCTATCAGATAATGACAGTGTTAAATTCAGGTAAACATTAAAATAAATAGGACCATGACACAAACTTGTCTGAACTATTCTGATTAAAGAGGATTTCCAGTCTTAGCATCTAGCATCTCTAAGATCAGCTAGAATGCTAGAATTCAAACCCAGAAGAGTTAAAAGTTTAAAAGTAATCTGTATTAAACCTATATGCAAATATTTAAATTCGGATAAATATTTCTGAATGTTCTTTAAACATAACAAACGAATTGTTTTATCACAAGTATCTAAGCAAATCGTTTGTTCGGGCGTTTTAACAGCTCGTTTACTGATAGAATCAAAAAACCCTAATTTATAAATCTTTTTAGATTCTACTTCGGGAATTGTCCACTGATTTAACTGCTGAGCTTGAGAATACTCAACAATCTCTTCATTTTTAATTGATACAGATGAATGATTTAAAATATTCAAATTCATTTTTCTAACAGTGCTAATTTATGCATGAATAATCTGATAACTTAAAAAGCAATCTTGAAATCATAAGTTGAAATTATTATCCATGTTAATTAAACAAGTTTAATTTTCTTTTGTACTCCCGTCTCCGACTAATTACGAGTCAAGGCCAAATATCCGTTCCCTTAATTTTTCCAGCATACTCGTCTAACAATGGTTTACAAGTAAAAGCCTTTTCCCATCACGGTACTTAATGGCATAACCACTCAACGTGTCTTGGGTGATGAACCAAACACCAAGAAACTTAATGGAACGAATGTAATTGATGATCGACTTTCCAGGTTAGAATCAAATGTCGCATCAACATCTAATCAGAAAAATGATATAAATAATTCTGATCCTTATCTTAACAGTATAAGTCGAATCACTTACAAAAGTGGTTTATTCGAATTACATTGATAATAAATCAGGATTTTAGAATTTCTAATTTAATCTCTATTGTTGATAGTGGAACGGATATTAACTGTATTCATGAATGGTTAGTTCCTACCTAATATTTTGAAAAGACAGTTCAGTCTTTAACTGCTGCTGGTGGAAGCAGAATAAAAATAAATTATAAACTGTCTAAAGTTTTAATCTGTAATAAAGCGACTTGTTTGGAATCCACATTTTTACTTATTAAAAATCTGCAACAACAGGTAATTCTTGGAACACCTTTTTTAAATTTAATTATACCTATTAGGATGATTAATAAATCTGGAATTCATGCAACTGTGCAGGATCAAGAAATTATTTATCCCTTTGTTTCTGATCCCGAGACTCGTATTATTAATGAGTTACAAAAATTTTATAAAAATAAAGAAAAACAATTAAGTTTTCTTAAAACAGAAATTAATCACTTAAATATATCAGAACAACTTCAAAGCCTGAATTTGTTAGAGAAAATTAAGGAAATCGAAAACAAATTCTTATCTGAAGTATGCAGTAATATTCCTAATGCTTTTTGGGATCGAAAAAGACATCATCTCTCTCCCATATATTTCAGAATTTAATGAAAAATTAATTCCGACTAAGGGTCGTCCTAGTAAAATGAAAGCAGAATATTTAGATCTCTGTAAAAATGAGATAAAAACCCTTTTAGAAAAGAATTTAATTAGAAAAAACTACTCCCCTTGGAGTTGCACGATTTTTTATGTTAACAACAGTAATGAAAAGGAATGTGGTGTTCCTTGATTAGTTATTAATTATAAGCCATTAAATGACGTTTTACAATGGATCTGTTATCCAATTCCTAATAAAAATGATCTTTTGGATCAATTGCAATATGCTGTAATTTTTCCAAAATTTGATTTAAAATCAGGATATTGGCAGATTCAAATATCTGAAAATGATAGATATAAAACTGCATTTGTCGTCCTCTTTGGCCACTATGAATAGAACATGATGCCATTTGGCTTGAAAAACGCTTCATCAGAATTTCAAAATATTATGAACAGTATCTTTTCTTCATTTTCTGAATTTTGTATTGTTTATATAGATGACATTTTAATTTTTTCATCATCTATTGATCATCATATTAAACATTTAAGAATTTTAAAAGATGTCACTAAACATAATAGTTCTTGAACAAGGACCCCAATTCACAAAAAAGAAAGTAGTTGAGCCTTTGCTCACTTTATCTGAAAGTGATTTAAAATTAAATCAGAATGATTCGTGGTATCTTAAAGAAAGATACCTACAAACCCAACAGTACACTATTGGAAAAATAATACTTCATGGAAGTACTGATAAGCATGAGGTAAACATTCATTCTATGCATACTTTGCATGCATAATACATACTAATAATGCATGTAATGTGAACTATTCAAACTCTTGTTGTTTAATGAGTAAAACAATGAATAGATTGTGTTTATACGTCTATCTAGACATCATCTAATGATATTCCAAACTTCATGGAAAATTGATAAGAAAGACCCTTGAAAATTACATTTTAGTCCTCAATCCTAATGTGATAGTCAGAGGGCTATCAGCAACTGGCTAGCACATGCTTCACTCGATTCCACCAAACTTCCTGCAGATGCCCATGGGCCATGCTCAACTTAGGTCTCTCGGTAGCCGACCGGCCGGCTCGTTGTCGAGGCTGACTACAACGCCCACCAGAGGGGTACAACAACACAGTCACTGTTTATGGTGAGCGCTACAACGTCCAAATAAAACGTTGCAGTGCCCCGTTAATGTTTCTTCCCTATTTTTTAGCACACTGAGAATCTGTCCTTCACTTCTGCTTTGAGCGGTGTACACTCAACATTCTTTTCAACGTCCTAAATGAGCGTTGTAGTGTCCAAACTCCGTTTTCTGCAATTCCAACTTGTTTTTCATGCTAAAAATACCGAAACCAGTCAAAATGCACTTGATTAGCTACATCTGACCATAGACAACAATCAATAACTCTGTATAAATCTCTACTTATTACATGTAAATTACATAAAAGTATAATTCTAAAAGAATTAGAATTGCTTACTTCTTTGTATGGCCCTTCAAGTTAGAATTTGGACCGTCAAGCTTCACTTTCTTTCACCTTTCTTATGTGTTTCAGAATCCTCTTCAAGTGTTCTTCAACGTCTCTTTAGATTTCTCTCTCAAAAATCCAACTTTTTCTCCTTTTTTCTATCCTTCTCTCCAAAGCTTCATGTCTCTCTCCCTCATCTTCTTCTGAGCAGCCCAAATTACAAAATTATCCTGCCCTTATTCATATATAAAAGAGCTTCTTGAGTTTTCCATGATTATTTAGGTTGAAAGACCATTTGCCTGCCAATCACTAAAATAGTACGATTAGATTTATTTGCTAAGTATAGTCAATACTAATCAATCATCTTAACTTAATATAATTACATATAAGTTAATAGAGATTTATTAAACTAATTTTGATTAATAAAATAATCAAGATTAATTAACTTAATTAATCTACCATGCAAATATCTCTTTACATTTTCAATTTGAAATGTGGTACCACCCTATTAGTGACAATATTTTATTTCATGATATCTTATAGGATTTTATGAAACCTTTCTCCCTATTGATCATCCTTAATTTCTTACTCGATTTGTCCGTATCGAGTATTTATTGTAAACTATACTTAAACGCCTCATACAATTAGTCCAACTTCAAAAGTATACAACTTTAGCTACGTAACTCAAATTTCACTATTCTAATGCCATGTTATTCGTTAGAATGTCTATTCTATCACTTTAAAAATTTATAAAATTTCATTCACATTTACCTATTTAACGACGTTGAAATATATAAATTGTTCATGAGAAACAATTTATATTTTAATCCTCGTTATGCACAATAATTAGTTTTACTCCTAATCATGCATGTTACTACTTTTATACTATTTTAATACTTTGTGTTACATTTACATCTTTTTTATGTATGCAAATTTTCAAACCATCCCATTGATTCTGTTTAGAAACAGTAAAAAAAAAAACATAATGACCAAATTTTACCTTACTAGAAGTTATTTTTTTCAAAAGTCATCTCGTTACGATGTAACTAGATGATCCAATCTATATGCTTCTTTTTTAGAATCAAACGCTAATAATAAAAATAAATAAATAAACACACAAATATAGGGACACCAAAATTTACGTGGAAAACTCTAAAGGAGAATAAACTACGGGTAAAGAAAAAATTCACTATAATGAATCAATGTACAATTAAATTTTACGACTCAATGATCAAATCTTAATACCCTAATATTGATATATGGCCCCGATCCGGCCTAACTAAAATTCGGATCATACCAAACACTAACAATCTCCACCTTGACACAAATTTCACATGAGAGATTCAATGCAGGCTACTCGACCTAACCCAAAGCGAATCCAGAATACTGAATTCTGACAATCTCCATTTACAAAGAAATTTCTGTACAAGAAAGCAAATCTTCAAAACTCCATTAAGAATAAACTTCTCTTCCACGAAGTCCCTTGATGGGTCAATTCAATAACCAATATCAATCAAGTTTAAGCCCTGCTAACGAAATGCATCTGAACATGTTAAAAACGTGAAACTAAAACTGGTGACTGAACATCTGTAGTAGACAAACTCACCAGCTCTGATGTACACTTAGATCCAAACTTGAACTTCACCTGATAACCTGATTTCTTTCGAGTTTTCTTAAGCAATCTCTTAGAAGATGAATTCACAAACTTAGCAGCCTTATTACCCGTCACTACAGAACCCTTTAATGCATACAAATTCGCAGACCTCCATTGTCCCTTTAACATAACGAGAGCACTCATATTGATCTTCACAACTCCACCTACAATGCTATAATTGTACCATTTTGCATCTAGAGTACTCAACGAGATCAGATTCTTTTTCAACGCGGGAACATGTCGCACATTATCAGTGTTCTCACAACTCCATCAAAAATCCTGATTCTAATGGTATTAATCTCAGCTACCTTGCAAGGTGTGTTATTACCCATTAACACAACACCTTCTGACACTATCTTATATGTCGGAAACCAATTCAGATTGTAACTCATATGAAACGAACAAGTTGTATCCATAATTCAATCTTTGTTTAGCTTTAAGTTTTCCTTTGACACAACTAGAAGATCTTTATAACTATAATCTTCTTCTTTTGCGACAACTGCTTCATCAGACGTCATCGGTTGTTTTTCCTTTTCAACAGCTCTCTTAACATTCTGGCCTCAGATTTAATATGTCCCTTCTTTTTACAGAAGTAACAGGTTCTATATTCTTTTTTTATAACAAAGCACCATAAATCTTTTCCAAAGTCAAAATCTCCCAACAATATCAAATAGTCTATCTAAAAGCACCATATGAAGCAGACAACGAACACATTAGAATTAACTCTAGATCATTCTCATCGTACTTGCATCTTATAGTCTCCAAATCCGAAACTAATTCCTTGAATGCAGCCAAGTGTTTTTCAACTGAACTATCTTCCATTAACCAATGAGAATATAAACACTACTTCAGATGCAACTTAATCGTCAAAGTTTTCTTCATACATAATTGTTCCCGTTTTACCCATAAATTAGCAATTGTCTTTTCGCTTAAAATGTCTTGCAAAATCCAATTTAACAAATGTAGACGTATTGAAAATAGGGTTTTTCGATCATTTCGAATTTTCTTATCTTCACTTAAAGACAATGACATTTTATATGGCCCTAACAACACGTTCTCTAAATCCATCTGTGCGGGCACATCTCGCATTTTTACTTGCCATAACTAAAATCTTGTATTCCGATCTAATAATAAAATATCAAAATTGAACGAACTCATCGTTAAAAAATAACAACTTTAAAATATCCGAGCCAAATTTGAAGGCCAAAAATAAAACGATATTCCAACCAAAAACAAATTCAGCTCCCTCAAAATTTCAGAATAAATCTTCCCAAAATAATAGAAATTTTCAAAAAACTCTAATTTAAAAAATTTTCAAAACACAGCTCCAACCAAAAAATCGATCTTCAAGAAGTCCTCTTCTTCCTATTATGGAAGAACGCAAAATTAATCAGGCGGGAAAATATTCTTCGCCACAATAGCAGAAAAAATCAGAGCGTTCGACTTCAAGCAATTTCAGACATCAACAGGACAAAGATCGGCTACTGAACGGAGGTGCGTGTCAGGAGATTGCTGTGCGGGCGGATCGGAGACAGAGAACTGGCGGATTCTGGACGGAGAAAAAACGACGCCTTTCTGTGCGGCGTCGTCGACTTCTGTTTGGTAAGACAGAACAGCGATGTCGGCTTCTCTGTGCGGCGAACTCTGAACGATGGTCGGCAGCTCCTGGACGGGTCTTCTCCTGTCTGATGGCAGTGGGTTTCTGGCAGAGACATCTTCCCAAGGAAGAAGACAACGACGCAGCGAAGGAGAAACAAAAGATTCTCCTTTTTTTTTTCTATTTTCTTTTTCCTCCAAAAATTGCAATATTTCACAACGAAAAATTAAAAACCCCTTGTTTGTTCGATTCTGGTACAAAACTATAAACTTGCTATGATATTATTGATGAGAATTGAACGCTAATGATAGATAAATAAAGGCGGAAACACATGGATACCAACCTTTATATGAAAAACTTTAAACGAGAAAAAATCAAGAACAGATGAAAAATTCACTATAATAAAATTAATGTACAATTGAGTTTTGCGACTCAATCATCAATATATAAAAAAAATATAAAACTCTAATATTGATATACGAGACTAATCTGATCAAACTAGAATTCAAGTTACACCAAACTCTAACACTGGTAAAGATTTCAAGATAAAAACCCTACTATGATTATTTAAAAATGTTAAAATTTTATGTTATTAACACTAGTCGAAGGATTTTTTTCCTCTAGTCATGGCTAGTCATGGCTAGGCCGAAACTTTGTCTTCTATACCACTTATCACGTCACCAAGTCCTCAAGCCCACTAAGTGCACCACATACAAACAGTCTTCTATCGCCGTAAATCAATCATCCAATTAGCTGATGACCAAGGATTATTTATCGTATTTATCGAGTCATCAAATAATGAACTTTTAAAATTTAGAAGAATTAAGAGATTACAATAATCATGAACATTTGTATAACCTCATTAGGTTATACCATTGAAAACTGTTTTTTATTATTTTTTATTCGTATTTTACATACACGGGACATTATTATATAAAATTTTCAATTTAAATGGGTTGAAATTAGAGAGTTTAAAAAAAAATCAAACGTGTTTTTTTCGGCAAAATAAGGATGTTTTTAACAAATGTTTTCAAAATTATAATTTTGATATGTTATGTTTTTTCTTTTATTCTACTATTTAAACATATTTTTTTACTGAGTAAAGTGTAATTTGACCCCTACAACTAGGTGAAATGGACAATTTACACCATAAACTTGGATAAAGTGCAATTTGACCCTTACAACTAAGTGAAATGAGCAATTTACACCGTAAGCTTGAATAATATGCAAGAACAACCTTAATGTATTGATAATAGGCAATATGGCCCCTACCGTCATATTTTCCATCAAAAAGTAATATTTTTTCACTTGTTCATTTTTTTTTCCGAAATGCCCCTCACTGGACCGAACCGAACCGGACCGGTTCGACTAATTGCACTTTGATTTTTTATTTTTTTTAATTCTATTCATCTGTCTTCTCTTTTCTGAGAAATATGCTTTAAAAAAAATAAATAAATAAGAGTGGAATTAGCTGAACCGTTCTGGTCCGGTTCGGTCCAGTGAGGGGCATTTCGGAAAAATAAATGAATAAGTGAAAAAATGTTATTTTTTGATAAAAAATATGACGATATGGGCCATATTGCCCATTATCAATACATTAAAGTTGTTCTTGCCTATTATTCAAGTTTACGGTGTAAATTGCTCATTTCACCTAGTTGTAGGGGCCAAATTGCACTTTACCCAAGTTTACGGTGTAAATTGTCCATTTTACCTAGTTGTAAGGACCAAATTGCACTTTACCCTTTTTTACGTGACAAATAATGATGAATAAAATTAATATAAATAAAGAACTTATTTATTATTTATTATATTAATAACGTCAATTACTTGACACGTTGGCTTAAGAAAAATACAATGAGGTATCATTCTCGTTGAGATATTCTCTTCATTTAAACTTGGTTAAAGTATAATGACATTAGTCTTTAGCAGGTCAACGAGGTCCCATGGCGTTTTCTCCGATCATCCTCAGAGCCATCACCAGCTCCACCAGGAAATTCCTCTCCCCTTCCCTTTCTTCCATTTCCAGATGGAATCTTCTCCCTTCCTCTTCTTCCTTCAATCCTTTCGATTTGAGCGCCACACGCTCGCACTCTTCTTCCTTCCATTCTGAGTCCGCCGGCTCTTCTGCTCCTGCTGGGGCTGGTCTTCCGTCCTACATGCGCGGTGCTGTGTTTTGGGAGCCTAATAAGCCTCTCACTATCGAAGAATTTCACATTCCCCGTCCCAAGTCTGGAGAAGTTCTTATCAAGACCAAAGGTGTTCTCTCCCTCCCTCTCTCTCTGATTCGGCTAGTTGCTGATTTGTTTGACAATCTTAGCTAATAATTTTGATTTCCTCGTCCGTTTTCCCCATTTTGTTTTCTGAAGTAGTTTGGACAGCCGGCGGAAAGTTCTGAAGCTTAAGTGAAAAGTAGTAATAGCTGGGCTATCTTTCTAATTTCGCAATCTACGATGATTGTTTACCTCTCTCCTTTTTTTTTTTTTTTTTTTTTTTGTAGTTTCAGTAAAAAAAGAAAAAGAAAACTTGGTTCATGATTCCTTTTTAATTACTGATAAAGAAAACTTGGGTCATGTTGAAGCGGCTAGAAAGCCAGCTGTTTATTGAACAGTAGATGTTTAGATTTAAAAAATTGCCAAATAATTCGTCTTTGGAGGCAAATTGTGAAATAATTCAGATGTAACGACAGTTGCCCAGTAGCAAGTGTGCAAAACTATTCATCGTTCTCCAAACTTTATGATTAGGAGTTGGATCCCCTTTAAATTGGACTCTTGACAATTGGAGCTATGTTTGTTTTAGGTGCTGGTTTAGGTGGAGCATAATGCTAGAATGTTCAGTTGTTTCTATAATTCTACCCTTGGTCGTATAAAAAGTGGAACATTGCAGGTTTTAACTAGAAATGTTGGCTTAAAATTGTATTTTTTTGTTGTCATTGTCATCATCTTGTATGTCAATAATGCTCCTAAAACAATCCCAATGTTGGACTCAGGCATCACAATCTCTATACTTACACCTCAATGATATTTAGTTCTAATTCTTCTCAAAAAAATAAATCTAGTTTTCCTACGAAACTCTAAAATGATTTTTGCATACCCATCATCTCCATGCACACAATGGAAGACTCATGCATTCAGGAAATCATATTAAGATTAGACGCTGAATTGATTTTGCTTCTCATGGATTACTTATTGGTTTAACATGGGACATCTTTTTATGCAGCCTGTGGAGTTTGCCACTCAGATCTTCATGTTATGAAAGGGGAAATTCCATTTTCCAGCCCATGTGTTGTGGGGCATGAGATAACTGGTGAAGTCGTAGAACATGGGCCACTTACTGACAGAAAAGTACTTGAAAGGTCTGGTCAAAGGAGGAGTTTAAATACTTTGATCATTGCAGGCATTATTTCTTATATCTTTCGTTATGACTCCTTTATTCTTTCAGGTTTCCAATCGGGTCTCATGTCGTGGGCGCATTCATCATGCCTTGTGGCGACTGTTCATTTTGTTCAAAGGTGAAATACTTACGTCATTCTGCTCTTCTTTTGATTACATCTATTTATCAAGGAATAATTCCACTTTCTTTATCTGTAATAGTATTTTATGGTTATATCATGATGAAAAATCAATCCATCATTTGATTTGGTTTTTTATTCTTGAATACTTTCATAGTTATATTATGTATCACTTTATTTTGATCTGTTAAATTACTGATTTGAAATAAAGGGACAAGACGATTTATGTGAGGATTTCTTTGCATATAACCGAGCGAAAGGAACCCTTTATGATGGCGAAACTCGATTATTCCTCCGTGGCAGTGGTAAATATAATTATATACTCTATTATCCTTATTTTTCCTGACTTTTAAAGCACGATGCACGATTTTACTGGCATATGATCTCCTGAGGAGTGTTTATATTTGATTCTTGAATTAATTGCTTAAAATTTATTGAATACAATACTGCCAAGTTTTACTTGATAGGTTTTGGCTTAATTTCGTATTGCTACAACTTATTAAATAATAACTTTTAGTTGTTCTCTTAAAATAATCAGTTCTGTACAAAAACCAGGTAAGTGTTTGATAAATTAGCATTTCAAAAGTGATTCTATAAAATTAAGAGTTTAGTAAATTATGATAATTACTTTTAAAATATTAAATTACGTAAAAGTACGTGAATATATATTTGTTAAGTTTAAAAATTTATAATATCTAAAAAATGAAAAATACTGAAATAAATAAAAATACTTATAATAAATATAGATTATGATAATAAAAATTTAATAATATTAACAATAGAAGAAAAAGAATGTTAGAGAGAGAAGAAGAGAGGTAGGACTAGAGGTGGGACGACTTTAGGTTGAATCAAGTAAAACCAAACCGACCCGATGATTAAGGTTTGGTTCTTTGCAATGATTTTTGAAAAGTCGATTTTAGAACCGAACCGAGTAAAATCGAAGTTCTTGGTTCACGTCTCGGTTTCTTTTCTAAAAATTGGTCGGAACTGAACCAATATTATGTGTTTATGTTTATCTTTATTTATTTTGACTTAAAAATTACAAAAAATCGAACAATAGTGTCAAAATCGATTCTAGCAGACTAAATTGACCTAAAATTGAGCTCAAAACAGCGCAAACCAAGGCCAAATAAAAAAATTCAATAAACCAAATCCAAATGGAGCAAAACCAAAAAAATTAGTTTGGTTTTAGCTCAGTTTCAAAAAATTTGGACCGAACTTAACTGACTAAAACCAACCACAAATTGAGCTGAAACCAACTAAAACCGACCACAAATCGAGCCGAAGAAGACCCAAACCATAATGGAATATAAAACGAATTGAGCAAAATTGAAAACTTTAGTTTCAAAACTGGCATGATTCAGTATCAATTTATGAACGTTTAAAATTGAATCGGTTGATTCGATTATGATAGGAGATTTGATAATTATAAAAATATAAATTTATATATTTATTTTAAAACTTAAAGATAAAAAAGGAAAAAATATTGTTTAGTATCTTCTATATTATTAAAAAAATAGATTTGAGAAGCCACATTTTATAGTTTCTTGACACTGCTGTAGCTTTTGAAAAAAGCAATTTATTTTTCAGTTACCAAATACCAAATTACTAAAAAATTACCAAATAACAACTTTTAGGCTTTCCAAAAGCAATGCCAAATGGGCTCTTAGTGACTAGGATGACTGGATTGTCAACCCGAGAATGAACTATATGATTTTTTGGCAGATAGAGTTACTAATTTTTCATCACCATTTTGTTTGACGTATTTGAATATTACACAATAGCACAGGAATGATAGAAAGCAAGGTTAAAGATTTTATGTTGTCCACGCTAAAAGTTATCTTGGCTATGCATAGATAAGAACTTTATCTGTCTTTTTATAGCGTCTGTAGTAATTTCAAAGTTTCTTACAATTTTTGCTTAAAAATTAGTTTAGGGAATGATCGAAAAAAGTAAACACCATTGATGTAGAATGACTTGTTATACAGTACTTTTCTTCCTAACTTCATACATATTTATGGGAGATTTATTAGAAGTTCAAATTAAATCTAATTGTTCTAGTGTGAAAATATTTCTCTCTTAATATATGATCTAAAAATTGAGTTCCTCTCTGTTTGCCTATTCATTAGTTCAGTTCTCATCTTGCTTCTTTTCCTTCGTGGACCAAAAAATACATAATTTTGTCTTACAAATCTATTTGACTTACGCTTGCATTAATCATATTTCATATTATAGAGATTTATAGGAATATGTTTTCGTAAACTGTGATTAGAAAATTCAATATATTGTTTTGAAGAACTATGTATAGTCTTTTATAGCTCTCTCATCTTTGGTACATTTTGTGCATTGATATATTTACTTCATCAATTGAAGCCATCTTATTAGTGGCTTTGTCATAAAGCATCTACTCTATCCTCTGTGCTGCTGTATGGTGCAGGAAAACCAATATTCATGTACAGTATGGGAGGCCTTGCAGAATACTGTGTTGTACCAGCTAATGCATTGTCAATTTTACCCAAGTCGTTGCCATACATAGAATCTGCAATTTTAGGATGTGCGGTTTTTACTGCATATGGTGCGATGACACACGCAGCTGAAGTACGCCCAGGGGATTCTGTTGCTGTCATTGGAATTGGAGGTGTTGGTTCAAGGTAAAGTAGAATATTCTGGTGTCTGAAGTTAATTTTATTGTAAAGGATTGGATCATGTGAACGGAATTTTCCCTATTTCACGTTGTTTATTGTTGTACAGCATGCATGATTCTCATCACCTTGTAGGAATAACGTTTTTACTTTTTATAACATTTACAAAATCTACGTAGAAAGCACGAGCCTTTTTGAACATCTGTAAACAACAGGACATATAAATTGAGTTTATTTATATATTAGAATTTTGTTTGGATAATTTCTCTTCCGTGTAGGATAGAACATTAATGGTTCTTACATTTTCTATTTTAATTTTCCGGGATGAAACACAAGATTTGAACTTATGATTTCCTCCTTTGACACCATGAACAGAAAGAAGATGTTAAGATTCCGTAGTTTCATCAGAATCAAAGGATTACAGATTTTAAATTTAAAATTTGGAAGGATTACTTGCTACTTTAATTGCATGAAGCTGTGATATTTCCACATAAGGCGATGA
Source organism: Begonia masoniana (assembly GCA_022432975.1). Lineage (NCBI taxonomy): Eukaryota > Viridiplantae > Streptophyta > Magnoliopsida > Cucurbitales > Begoniaceae > Begonia > Begonia masoniana. Next base: position 15,627,472 of record CM039516.1, read on the forward strand.
CTTAATTGTTTCTCTTGATAATATAGAATATTTGTCCTGAAATTTTGGCAGAAAGTTGCCCTATGCTCAAAAGAATACCACTAAAGTTGGCAGCCATAAGTAGTCTTCTTATCTGGTGTCTCAGGTAGCCACAAGTACCACCTGGTAAAAATTAAAATAAAAATTTAATCAAATCCTTGAATAATAATTCATATGTAATGGTTGTGCTTAACATTAGTGCTAGCGTCTGTATTACATTCTTCATTATTGCTTTACATGAACAGCATAATTCGAAACTTTGGATCAAACTAACTTCCAAATTACATTCACTATGATTTTCCTGTTTATAATGTGTAGACTGGTGTAAGATTTGCATATTTAAATTCTGACCTTTTTTGTCAACTTGGATTCCATTAATGAAATGCAGAGTCTCTCCATTTAATGAAAGTTTATGCGACTTTACTGCATTCCAGTTGTTTGCAGATGGCAAAAGCATTTGGTGCCTCTGATATAATTGCAGTGGATGTTCAGGATGAGAAACTGCAGAAAGCCATGGCATTCGGTGCGACTCACTCTATTAATTCACGCCAGGAAGATCCTATTGCAAAGATACAAGTGAGTTTTTTCCTTCTAGTTGCCATTATATTTGTAGCCCGGCTAATAGGCGCAGTTTGATGACCTGCCTTTGCATTGGATTTAGCAACTATCGTCTGATTCATATGTCCTTCAACGTACAAGCAGAAAGCTGTTTTTGTATTCTAAACTGTAGATTTCAGCCGCTTACTTGTTTGGACAGGAAATAACTGGGGGAGCTGGTGTAGACATTGCGGTTGAAGCCTTGGGAAAGCCACAAACATTTCTGCAGTGTACTCAATGCGTGAAAGCTGGAGGAAAAGCTGTGATGATTGGACTTGCTCAATCTGGTTCAGTTGGGGAGATAGATATCAACCATCTTGTTCGTCGAAAGGTGTGTTCTCTTATTCCGTTCTACTCATCCTTGCCTCTTACATGGGTTTTCAATGAAGAAAGAAACACAAAAGTAGGGAAGATAAATATGAGAAAGAAGAAAGTAGTCATAGTCAGTAGATGGAAGTAGTTGTCAAGGGAAAAGGAGTTTCTTTCCTGCCTCTGAAGCAGGAAAAATCATCCACTTGCTTTTCTTGTGCACTGAAAAATCTTAAAACTTGATATTATTTGCAAATTGATGAACTTGTTAGGGAATTTTTTGAGGTGCAGATAAAAGTGATAGGGTCTTATGGAGGCAGAGCTAGGCAAGATCTTCCCAAGTTGGTCAGGTTAGCCGAAACAGGCATCTTCAATCTCGATGCTGCAGTTTCTCGAAAATACAGCTTCGAGGAGGCAAACCAAGCATTCCAAGATCTCAACCAGGGAAACATCATTGGTCGAGCCGTGATTGAGATTTAACGAGATTTTCTTTTCGATGCCGGACTAAGATCAACAAGTTCCTTTTTACAATAAAATGATTTAATTTGCTTAGTTTAATTTGTCTGTTGTAGAGATTTTTTCTAATCTATGTCCCACTCCTTATATCGTCAACAGAGTAACCTTCTATGCAATCTCTCTCTCTCTCTCTCTCTCTCTCTCCGCTGGGCAAAAGGAGTCATCAACATCAACAGTGGTCAAGACAGACTACCCATTATTTGTGAGGATCTAATCTTTAAGGTACTTGTATTCAACCATTCTCCCTTGTTCAATTCTTCATAGAAATCGCCCACTTTTCATTGAAAATGTCTATAGTTTCTACCTTCTTTGCTCCTTTTTTATAATTAAGAACGCTTTGAACCAATTTAGTTTTGGACATTGAAGCTGTTTTGCATTTTTTCCGTCGAACCATTCTCCCTGCTCCAAGTTTCTTCTTCTCTTCCATGGTTTAATCCCCTTCCACTTGCTCTTAGACCTTGGAGCCCCCGGGGGAGAGAGAGATAGTTGAAGTATCTATTCATTGTGGACATACCCCAAATATGAATTACTCCATGGACATATTCCAATTATGTATTGAGCTTATAAATCATCAAAAGGATCTCAGAGGCCAACCAAAGCTCGAAAACAATAATCTTTCAGAAAATAGATTCCTATTCAAAGAGTGCATAATGCTTACTTTTGAATTGTCGCATCTTTTTCTATTTAAGCAGGGCAATGGTCAATATATTTTAGCAGTTGCTCCACTAGACAATTGCGTTGTTACAATGGTTGTTATTTTATTTTTAACAAACTATATTTCTCCAAATAAGTTTTCTTAGATGGTACAATACTATATTTATTACTATGTCTACAAACAAGGAGATGATTCTTGGTAGTAAATGTAACATTATTCACAACATTACAACGTCTCCTGCTACAAGTATTAGATAAGATCCATGTTAGAAATGTATGGAGAAATTGTCTCTAACACATCCGAACTCCCAACTCAACTAAAAATTATGAACACAAAAGCTGTCCAAACAATTTCAATAATCTTTTCTATGCAGAATTATAACATTCCTTCTATCTTCAACCAGTCTTTTATTGTGTTGTGCAACTTAAAACTCCATTGATATCTCTTCCTCAGGTGAAATCACAGTCAAAAGGGAGTACTTAACTCGAAGAGATATTTTACCTTGCTCGACATGAAGCTTTGCACCTGACACAACCCAATATCCGGGAGAGTCTTGAGGCCCTCGACTCATCTCTGTCGTATCACAAAAA